>CADDXX010000155.1:1211806-1310106 GCA_902810485.1 Alauda arvensis
GTCTACCCATATGATATTTAACCTCAGACCTCCTCTTTTCATATCCATCAGATAGAAGAGCAACTAACTCTGAAGTTAGAGCAGCAAAAAAATGTCTTTTTTTACCAAGAAAGTATCTTCTTTATTTCTCTGCCCATAGTCATTCTTCCTTGGGCTTAGTTTCTTTCTTTTATTTGATCATCCATCTCCAGTACAATTGCTCATTGCAGGTGTATTTGCTGGGCAGTTCAATTAAGCTTTTTGATATTGTCATGGCTTAGCATAGCTTCTAGCTRAAGAAGAARCAKTTACCTGTGGAGACCTGTGGTTSACATCTTGGTCAGCCAATGAGAAAGCAAAGTATGYATTTGCAAATGCTCATATCAARCTGGGAACTCTGGGAACTCGTTCTTTTTGCTGCTCGCCTCYGGAGAGGTAAGAAGCAGCCCCAGCTCCCTCCAGTYGGGGAGAGCCGGGGGCCTGCGGGGCCCTGCCTAACTCGAAACATCTGCCAAGCTCCGTGACTTGGGCAGGGAGGGGGGAGGAAGATATGTCTGGCTCCACTTGGACCAAGTTCAGTGGTTGCCAGTGGAGAAAGAGAAACCGCAGGTGTCCCTCGACACCCCCACCCCACTTTCACCTGGAGCAGCTCTGACCGTGGGTTGAGCTACCCCCGAATGAGACCGAGGGGTGGAGGCGGGGGAAAGGCTGCATCTACCAATGGAGCTATTGCGATCCCGGCTGCTCCTTCCTTTCCCCTCTGCCATGTGGCCTCAGAGTCTYCTGAGAGCTGCCGCTGCTGCCTGGCCACATGTGACTATCTTCAGGCCTGAGCTGAAGCTAACTCTTTCTCTGCCAAGGTGAAGCTTGCAAAACATTGWTCCTCTCTAGGGTGAAGAGAAAGTCATGGTGGGGACATTTCTACTTRGGCTGCATGAAGATACCAAGGGCTGTGAAAGAGATGTGTCTTAAGAGATGAGGAGATAAGAAGACGCCTCAGGCTGAAAATCTTTTGTGAATTGTGCTAACAGACTATAGCATGCTAGAATATATATCTTTAAACAATGRAAAATATGAACTGGGGAAATGACTGTTCAGATTGGTGGTTTTTGAGCAAAGGTATTTGTAATRGACTAAGTGAAGCAGAGACTYTGTGYTCCCTTGAGGTATTTGAGCAAGATGCTTGWTGTGATAAAGTCCTCTGCGCCAGTGCTTTGAGAAGAAGTGAGAGATATTTCTGCCCTTGAGTGGGAYGAAGAACATCCTTTGCACCTGAACTGTTAATTTTTAAAGTAACACCCCAGAATGCATAAAGTCCATGACCCAAGTRCAGCTGATGGAAAAAGCTGAGTGTTATGGGAGAACCACAGAGACAGAATTTTTTCTGGGTGGGTGGCTGTCTTYTCTGAGAGCTAAGAGCCASGAGTAGACTGTTTCRTTCCTTGTGGAGAGTTACCATAACCAGAAGAGACTTCTCTCTCTAAAGAGACTGATGAAAGATTATTTTATAAGCGGCACAGACCTTGGGTTCTGAGTTCTTGCCTTTATATCAATGCCTGTGAGAAAGAAAAGAAGCTGGTGGGGGAGGGGGAAGTGTTTTGAAGGTTTCATTTTGATTCTTTGTGGGTTTTTTCCTCTTTCCTTTTAGTGTGTGTAAACAAAACTATCTTTATATCTTTTAAGTTTGAGCCTGCTTTGCTTTTTCTCTTTATCCTATCTCACAGCAGAAAAACCCTAAAACCACCACAGGTATGTTAAAGGCTTGCCTGTATAAATTTTTGAGTTTTGATTTACTGAACTATGTTAACCTCTTATACCACTGTATTTCACTGCTTCATTGCAAAATCCTTCACTCAATGGGAATTTTGAACTGATCGTTAATTATCTCATGAATTGAAAGCAAATGAAAAAACCAATTCTTCAAGAAGAATTGAGTCTCCCTGGAGAAMGATTTGGTATTTTGGTGACTGTTCTAAGTTGAAACACAGCAGATGTGAGAGGGAARAAAATAAAAATTCTGAATAATATCTAGATTTCCCCCCTCTCTGTCCCTACATTTTTCTTTTTTTTTTTCCAATTCCTTTTTCAGTGCAAAGCAAACTCTTGCCATTTGCTTAGTTTTCTGTTTTAATTTCTGCCTCAGTCTTATTTACACACTCTCCATTAATTTGTMCATTTCTTGAACAAATGGAGTGCAAGAATATCTTTGATGACCAGTTTGGATTATGATTTATTCTCTTGCTGGTTCTCTCTATGTATCTCATAACTTCAAAGTTATTTATTTGCTCTGCTATGTAGTTCTTCTCCCCATGAATTTTGTTTCACTTAGATATTTTATTCTGCTATTCCTGGGYCATCAACCTTGAAGAAAATTGAGGCCATCTGCTCCTGAAGTGTTTTTTTTTTTCTCTTTTAAAATCAAGAATTTCAGTTACAGAATGTAATTGGGTTACAAGCCATGACAGGTTGCTTACTGAGTGTCAGTGTGGGAAGGCACATGAAGGATCAAAAACAGAGACAATATTTCAATGCTCTCTAAAGTTAATAAACATCCAGAATGTTCAGATCCTGGACTGGATCAAAGTAAACATGTTGAATGTGAAAAGCCATTTCAGTCTCTTGCACTGTCTTAGTTGCTTTTATTATTTTATCCATGGTGCAACTGAAAACAGAGCCATTGGAAATAATGATTTATGGAACCATATCTTGTCATTGTGACTTCCAGGAAATCAGTAAATATTCATGACAGGTGAAAAATTAATATGTCATTCCCTAAGGGTATCCTGCGGTGTTATGAAGACATGAGATAAAATTCTGCACTTATAAGAATAAATGTGTTCCCTATATGTCAATAGAGACATGGCCATTTACATCAATACTAATTTTTTTCAGACCACTGTGTATGGCAGCTGCCCCATATGATCCTGTAGATTTATGGATTCTGCCACCAGCACTTTTTAAAATTAAAAAAGTGAAGGGACTTGAGAGATTCATTTCTTGAACAGCACATTTTTCATACTCTTTCATCAAAAAATATGACAAGTAGCTTATTATCTTTGAGAAGTTACCATTTAGTGAGAGTACTGTCAGGATTTTATTATTTGGATGCTTTAAGTACTTGACACATTTTATTTAGTAGTGTAATACTATAAAAACTTGCTGATTTCTTAAAGAATATGATCTTGATAATAATCATCTTTCAAATCTAAACAAAGAAGAACTTTTTTAACAGCTGTAAAAAAATCTGAAACAGCTATTTTGAACTTAAAAAATCTCACATTGAATTCTGTTGAGGGTATCTCTTTTTACTGTGAAGTAACTAAGAGCTATTAGCATTCTTATGATAACCACATTCAATATTGCAAATATATGAGCTCAAGTAATTCTATTCCTTATCTCTCCCTAGTTTTCTAACTGTTTATAATATCAACCCTCATTAAATCTGAATGCTGCAAGAGCACATTTCACAGGTTACTGATTAATTCTGCAGATTATTGAAATGTCATTCAAAGAATCAAGCCCCCTCTTAGAAAAAATGCTGGTTGCTTTAGTATCTCCTTCTATCTAGAAATATACTGGAAYATCGTAGTACATTTATCCCAAATTATGGTTGTCAACCAATCAGCAGTTCAACTTGAACCAAGTTGGAAAAATGACATCAGCACTTTGTAGCCAGCAAAGAACAATTGGACTGCAGGGAGTGACAGAGCAGACAAGGAGGTATGAGATCAGTTATTAGAGAATGCACTGAAACAGGAATTTTGAAAAGGCAGAGGAAAGGAGATAGGAAAAAAAATTAGTTGCAGATTTTTTTTTTTTAACAGAGAAAGAAAACGTGCAGAAAGATGAAATTCAGTGAAGGAGAAACAGGTAATGCATGTCAGCTCCAGATTAGTAAACAGACATGGTCATATAAGCATAGAGAAGTATTAGCCARTCGAACAAAGCAGATTTGTATGTGGAATTAAATAATGGTATTTCCCTATATATTTCCACCCAGATTTAAAACAAAAGTCAAAACAAAGTAACACCACATAGAACAACATTCTTTTAATGCATAAATGCTTGGAAACTTTCTGCATTTGCAGTGCTATTGATGTGTCTGATGAGAATTTTATTTCTGTGCCCTTAATGATGTCTCATATTAAAGAGTAAACTGTGTTTAATGCATTGCCCATTTAGCATAAGTTAAATTCTAGGCCGATATACAGTCAGCTGGAAATGGTGATAGCATATCTATGAAACATAATCTTCATCAAAAAACTACAATAAAAAAAACAAAGTGATAGATATAGCAGCAATTCCTTTCCAGTTGAAATGAAGCTGAAATTTTGATTCAGGTAAAAGTGAAAGGTTTCTTTTCCAATAGAACTTCTTCATATTTTTAACCATTTTAACAGTAAGCCTCTATAAGTAGAAAGGGAGATGATTCCTTGGACCAGTCAGAACTCATTGGAGAGCAAAAGAAATTTCATGTTTTATGTGAGATTTGGAAAATTGGCATAAAATGGATACTTGGTTTCCTAAAAATCTCATTTAAAAATTAAAAAAATATTTACTACAGGGTTATCCATTTGAAAGACCTTTATTAGACTGCAAAATTTGGAAATGTTGCTTTATTTACCTCTTGATCATCAAAATATTCTCTTCATAAATCACATTGATGTGTATCTTTAACACTATTTTTTTTAGTATGTTAGTAAATTACTAACATTTAGTAATTTACTGCTGCCTTCCCAAACTTCCCAAAACAAATAGAGACTTGTTTTCTTGGACCCTAATCCTACTGACTATTTATTCCTTCAGGAATGCCTTGCAACAACACAAATTTCAGAGCATGCTTCTTTCATTTTATCACTCAACCTGCCAGTTACATGAGAATACAATCTAAACACCATTTATTGCTAGAGTTCCAGACAATCTCAGTCTAAAAAAAAACGGTTTTTATGTTCTGTTCTCTCTCACTTATTCTTACTCTCCAATATAAAAAAAATATTTTTAAAAGTGCCAAACATGGGCAGCATGGAATATTTGTGATGGACTGCARAACAACAAACAGGCAGATTAAACCAAACTGAATAAAATATATTAACACACTAAAAATATATGAATATTTTTCGGAAAAGAGCATGTGAAGTGATTGTTGAAGGGCACTCATATTTATTGAAGTGATTTTTTAGGTTCTTTCCTAATGCAGACTAAGATGGAATCCTTCAGGAAAACCAGAAAATTAGAAAATAACTGGTCATTTTGAAGAGCTGGATGCATTTCCAAGCTAACACAACTTTTTGCTACTGAAAGTATTTGTTTATCATAAAACCTGTTTTGTTTTTTTTTGTTGTTGTTTTACTGTTGACAAAGTATTTCACAGGTATTTTTGTAACTTTCATGTAGCTGATACAAAAATAACTATTTTCACTTCTGTGTTTTTTTTTTCATAAATCATTCCTTCTTATGATGAAAATTTTGAATGTAAGGTGCTTAATGTTCCACATCATCAACTATATAATTCAACTGTATGGAATAYAGTTGCAGTTTTGCAGAAGGACTCAAAAGTTCCTGAGTTTGTTTTTAATTTTAATCTACTCATACTGGGATTTGTGTATAGACAGAATCTTTGAAAGCCAAATCATATAATTAAAACATCTGTGGAGAACTTGCTTTGCTTTAAAACCTAAGTTGTGGAGTTCTTGTGTTACAGAAACTCCCCAGAGTCAAGTCCACTTACCCCGATGTGGTCCACAACAGAAGTTAGTACCTGAGAACAGGGGTACACAGGCAGTGACAACCTCAAAATGGGAGATACCTAACAGCTGGTGCAAACAGTGCTGGATGCAATTGGATAAGAATCTCTGTGAGCCTGGCATGCTGAGCCTCATCTACTTTTGTTTTTACTCCTCTGTGTAGACATAGTCAAAATATCCCACTATGAGATACCTAGGACAGGAATAACTAATAGCCTAATGATAGCATGCACAGTTTGTGCATCAAAAGGATATGTTTGGAACTCCTAACCTGCCTGGCTGTGCAGCAAAGATATAATCCCTTTTCTTTTCCCAAACCATCAGATCAGTGGACTCTCACAGTGCATTTAACTCCTGTTGGGTTTCTATAYTAGCTAGATAATTAAATATTAATAAGGTTAAATGGAGATCAAAAGAGAATTTCATGTGCACTCTGCCTGACATTAGTAATATCTAGATGCTGAAGGTTTTCTCCTAGAATTAAGAAGAACAAGGTGCAAGTTCCTGGCCCATGACTGTATTCCTATTAAGAAGCTGAATGTGTTAATGACTATTCTCTGAGGGTAGTTCTCACATGTAAGGATTATATTCGGGGCTATGCTGGCACTGGGATAATTTTATTTAAAGACCATCTTTAAAAATGCAAGCATTGACAAATGACTTGCAGTGCTCAGAGAGGTTTCCTGGAACTCATTTAGAGCTATAGATGCAGCCAGATTGGGATGCTTTCGCCCAATCCAGAACAGACCTTTCTGCAGCAGTCTATTGTACAGCTGGAGAATGTCTTCGACTGGAGTTAAGCTGACAAGAGAAATAATCTGAGAACTGAGTGCTTTGTATATTTGGAGTATAGCTGTTAACAGAAATGCAGACATTTACAGGGCTAAGGAGAAGACAAGCTGACATCAGTTATGATGACAGTGGAAGGAATATCCTAAATAAAGGTTGTGATCTTCTTGTGGTTTCAAAATGTGTATAYTCAAACTAGGAATTTTATGTCATATTTAATTTCTGTATATGTTACTTATCCATTTCCTGACTTAACCAAGATGAGAGGCTTTTGAGTATCTTCAAARGTGTTGCTTGAAAATCAGAGAAAGCTGTGGTGTCTTCACCAGCAGAGAAGTTGTAGGAAGCATTGTATAGAGGCAGGGCTCACAAGCTGCAAACTGGCTACTATGGTATAGGTGATGATTCTAGTAATTAAAACACAAAAATAAATACATAATTATATCTCTAAATGTTGTTTTAATGTAATTTTTATATAGCTTGTTATTAAACTACTAGACTTCATAAATATTAAAYGCAGCTCTTTATCTAGAAATGTTTTTTGCCAGTTTTAATTTAAAGGGAGAAATTGGGTTCCAGTTGTCCTTTGCTGCAGATTTCCCGCTGGTTCTTTATCTGTTTCTGAATGCCAATGAATAGGAGTTTCAGTTATTCATTAATATTCAAGAAGTGAAAATCTACTTGTTATCTCTTTGATTAATCCAGCCTATTGTGCCTTATAGCATCAATCACAAAACATTGCAGTGGGTAATGAATTACTATGTGACTGCAGGAAACCATAAGGGATATTAAACTAAACTTAATCTTTTAAACCAACGACATTCTAAAATGAATGCAGAAGATAGAATTTCTCAATAAATAGCAGAGTGGAAGGCTTTCTTTGGAGTTTCTGATAGATATTTGTGCACATTTTCTCTATTAAAGACATRCACACTAAGAAAAAAAAGCAAAAAAATGTATCTTTATTTTTCCTGCAAACTAATTACAGTCTCTGGTGAAATAATTTTGAAAAAAGCTARCGTTCAAAAGTTTCTCTCAAAAGCTTTAGAATTTAGTTTTTGACTTCTCATACTTACAAAAAAAAAAAAGAAGGTATTTCAAGACATCATTTTTAGGATAACAAAAGCCTTAATAAATAGTAAGATATGTTCTCTTAGGTTCATATTGCTATATAAAAGCTTTCTCTAGGCAGTGCCTGTAGGGAAGGTTTTCTCTTGCCCTTTGGTATTTGGAGGTGTACAGGAATGAGCTTCCTAAGCCCAGCAAGTTTCAACTCAGAAAGGTGACYGGAGGGTCTAAAAGACATTAATTTTTGAAGAAGAATTTTATATATAAATTATAGGTGAAAAAGTAGACCCAAGAAAATTTCTTCAAATGAGTTGTCCTTTCTAGTGTTTAAACAGATATGATTTGTATGGATAGTCAGGCCCTTTTCTATCCATTGCTTGTTTTATGCTTCCTACTTCCATAAACACAAAAGCATAGGTAATGGAAAATAGAGCATGGAAAATTTKTTCTGTGAACACATCTGCTCTTTTTCAATGCATCTGCTTGAGAGTTTTTCTCTGCACAAAAAMCGTACAACTTTCACTAAGTGTAGAGTGGTGTAACAAAGAAGTATAGTAGGCTGGTGTGTAATAGCTTTCCACAGTCATAACAGAAGTAAGGTAATTATTGGATTCCCAGAGTTCATTTTGGTTTAAAATCTTACTTCTGCCTCAATAAGTATTGAATAATGAGCCCAAACCCCCAAGTCTAAATCTAATTCTACCATGAGGTTTTAAAAGCTTATTTTCATGTAGGTGCAGAGTTTAACAGGAATCCTGTGACTTATGCTTGAATGAAGGCTACCCTGCTGTGTTTGCTGAAGGAGGATTAGAGAAAAATGGTATTAATAAATTATGAAGCAGTTAAAATAAACTGCAGGCTAGCAGAACAACAGAGTACAAAATCAGCAAGACAAAACCTATACCTTTTACATCTGTACAGCTCAAAATGTTAAATAGATGTGCAGTGTCTGGGATGCATGCCTGTGGAAGTGAACAATGCTGAGTAGCTGTGATCAATGCCAATGCATTCGTTAGCATCCTAGGCAGAAGCAGAAATATGAGTGCTCTTAGCCCTTAATGAATTCAAGTGGCACTAAAGACAGATTTTTTGGAAGTTTCATCTTGTGGGACTGGTGCTAGCATAGGCAAATCTAGAGGCATACCCACAGTATCACTACCCTATAAATTTTTTAATTAGCAGATGGAAATGGAAGATTGGGCAACTCAAAAAGAACATTTCTGAAGTTCAAAGTGTGTTTAGGTCTATTTCTGGAAAGACTGTTTCCAAAACTGGCTTTCAACTTTGCATCTAACTCTGTGTACCCACATCCTAATATGTAACTCCATATCTTTGTGAACTGTAAAGAGAGAAAATTAAACTATTTGAAATATTCCACCTAGGCAATAATAGCATATATTTTGTCATAGTATTGAGCACTGGAGGAGACCATTAGATACCTATACATGGAAATACCATGGGTATTTCATAATAAACTATTCTGCTAGCCTTTATATATTATGGATGCATTACYCCACAGGCAGATTTGTGCTGAGTGGTGAAGGGAAGGCATTAGAGAGGGATAAAGTGGTATGGGCACGTGCTCTTCTTTGTTGATTACTTATTAGGTTTTGTCAAAAAAAGAAGCTATGAGATGACAGCTATACCATCTAGCTATGGCTTCTACCAAAGAAAATTTAATGGAATAAAGAGATTTTGAGATGCAAAACAAAAAAAAAAAAAAAAAAAGGTAGGTTTTACAACATTGGTGTTCTTGTGAACACAGATCTGTTTGCCATATTGCCTTGCATTGTGAAAAGCATAAGGGCAAACCTGAAAGAATGCTTCAACCATGCCACTCCTTTAAATCAGGTGCATTACAAAGCTGAGTGGGATGCATGGAATCACTTTGTACCTGTCAGCCCCACAGCATGTTGCTTTGGAACAGGAGTCACTATGTTCCAGAGGGGAACAAAAGCAGTCTGTTGGGGGTCATTCTTTTAATGTTAGTGGGAACACTTAGTTGTTACTAAAACTATAAAATCACTTTTAGTACATGTGAACACACATTMTAAAATGTCTATGGTGCTATAGAAGAATTTTTTAAAAAATTGAATTTAAACATCTATATGCAACTTTCCCTCTCATCATTTAGTGGACTGTTACTTTGCTACCAARGTGTTTTTCAAGTAATTCTCTCAAACCTTTCCATTCTCACATTTGGAGGGAGAGGAGCATCATAGAAAACAAATGGGAATACWTTTCGATGAAATTAATCTGGAAAATACATGCCCAGATTACATTTCATGCAATGGTTAATGAGCATTCARTCTTTGGCACTGTGATAAGGAGATTGAGAAACAACTCACTGAAATGTGTAAATTGTGGATGCTAACTACACATCAACTCCATTGATTCATGTATCTACTCCTACTCYTAATTTCTATTAGGTTGCTCATTGACATCATGTATTCCTTTCATGAATCAGTTCTATGTCATCACTAATGTACTAGATCTGAGGCTCCAATTTTTCCTGAATTATTTTTGCAACTTCTAGAATATTTCTGCTCTGATTGTTAGTAAGTTTTCTTCTTCTGGTCTCAGGATGGGATGTTTTCATAGTCAGTTGACTTCCCTTTGTTAATGTACTAATACTGCTCACTGAGGTCTTCTTCCCTAAGACATAACCTTTAACACGTGGAGAAAGACATCCTTTTTTAGTCACCTTTTGTTGAATTATGCTATCCARGCTATGTGTACAATATGTAACATTTATTTAAGTTGAAGCAAAGATAYGTAGGATCTGAACAATTACTGAAATTTTAAGCTTTTAATGAAATAAACCTTTAAAAGGTCCATTATAACTCCATCATGACAACACACAATTTGAAAACGCCTTCTATTTTTCTTATTTTTTGTTGCCATGGTTATAATTTTAACTGTCTTTCTAAATTACTACAGTTYTTCATTATACTTTTCAATTTTTACTAGATTTTATTAACATTTTCAGAATATTAGTCTTTAAAGCCAAGTAAAAAAAAAAGTATTTTGAGACAAGCCTGTAAAAGAAAATAAACTTCTAAATGCAGTTAGGAAGTAAAGTTCTATAATTTTTCTTAAAACTGACATAAACTTGTGAGAGAGGGAAGGAGGTTATATATATATTCAGATCTAGTGCTACGAAACACTAGAGAACAAAAGAATTCTTGAACTTGCTTTCATTTCATAACAGCTTTGTTTTCAGAACAAAGCTTCTCTGCACTTAAAATGCACAAGACTTCTAAGAAATATTAAATCCAAATATTAAATTTCAACCTGTGTTTCAACAGGGGTTGGAAGATTACTTAATCTTACTGAGCTAAAAAAAAGGCCTCTTGCTCTTTTAAAGGCCTTTCAAAGCCATACAAGTGGTTTGTTTGTCATGCAGTGAATGTTCAATGTTTGGAAATTTCAGTATTTCCAAAGCCCTTTGGAGAGAGCTTTTGGACTTTGTGAACMAGAGTTTAAGACTCTTGGTTCCACAGTATGTGGAATTCTACGGTTCACTCACTTGTTTTATTCTGAGATTTTGATTAGTATGGAACAGACAGAATTGKTCATGCTAAGAATGGCCTCCTCCATGATACCACTGTTCCTCACTTGCCTCATGGTATTCCAGACCTGATTTTCATTTTTTCCCACTATGCTAGGAATTCCTCAAAATACACAGAGTGRTGTCTTTTTCTTGAGCATGATGTTTGGAGTACTGATTCATGAGAGAGCAATGTTAACCCTGGTCCCTCTTCCACAGGAAGTGGCATCTGTTCCTACTAAAGTCAAGTATTTGGAGCAGGATTGGTGTTCTGACTGCTGGGTCAATCACTGAGCTATTCCATGCTACTTGTTTGCTCTCCTGAAAGATTAGGGAATACTGGATTTGTTTCCATGCAGTGTTAATTTACTTGGTAAAAATACAATCCTGCTTCAAAATAGCATGCAACTTCAAGTTGAAAGCTAAAGTATTATTCTAGGAAAAAAAAAAACAAACCAAAAAAAGATAAATTCACCTACTTCGCTCCCTGCCACCTAAACCCAGTATGCTAACCAATTAACACTACATGTGTAATTTTTGCACTTCAACACCTTAGAAGTCTTCAGTCTAGGTACTGAAATTATTTGAACAGCTAGAATTTATAAAGAGTATGACAATGATAATAAAGACAAGGTATATTTGATTCTATACTACTAGGAAAATGGCCTGCGTTTATCCCCCACATGTATATTTTGATAAGACATAAGAAGACAGAAMATTTTTTCATCTGAATATCTCAGGAATGTCTAACATTCTAGTCTATGCATAGTACCCAAATTGTCTTTGGGAGTGCCTGTATTCAGCCATGCTTCTTCCAGTCCTTCACCCTTTCATATGCAGTGACATCCAAGAGTAGAGTGGGCCATGACAGCATTTATACATTCAGGAGTTCATTGAAGGAAAAATATCTCCTCATTCTTATTTCTTAGTATTCATATTTCTTATTATCTCTGTTCCAATTACAGCATAGTCCTGATGCCAAACAGTCTGACAATATCAAGGACTGTTTAAATTATTGACAAAAGGTATCTTTTTATTCGTAAATAGTAGGGATTTTGTTGTTGTTGAGCATTTTTTAATAAAGGAATCCATATTTGCAACTCACACATAACTTTTTCCATTAAACAGCGTTTGACTGCAATCTTGATATCAAAACCCCCTTCCCAAACCAACAAGCTTGCTAACTGCCCTGAKATTGAAGCAGATTCACATGTGTGGGAGAGAATGTGCTTCCTGCAGCAGCCACTACCAGAAGTTACCAATCACGGGTTGCTGCAGAAGGAGCCCAGATCATGACAGCAGAGAGGCTGTGAAAATTTTGGAGTAACTGCAAGAAGCAACCTCTTGCTGATTGATACCCCTTCASTGGAATCATCAGTTCTAGATAAATTCTGAAAGAGCTTTGTGGCCTCTGAAAGGTGATTTTCTGGTACCCCGAAAAACTACTATGATCCCACATGAGGTAAGAATCTAGAGGAAAAAGCTGTTTCAAAGCYGTCATTTCAGCTTTCTTAAGGTTTTGCAATCAGAAGTAATTGCAACTACTTGTTGAAATGGGAAACAGGGAGTYTCACAGGACACATATGGAAAAGTTTTGGGCATTATGGCTAGTGGAAAAAGCCTTCTCAGTATCTATTTAGTTTTTCAGGTATCTGTCTATCTGCTTTACACAGCTAACGCATCATAGTGAACCACAGTTTGATCTTCAATGCCTGTACTTGTTATGCTATTTTGTGCATTAAATCAATATAGGCTACAAGTCTTTACCCCAGAGTATATCTTGAGCAGTTTGCTTAATGTGATTTTCTTTTAATATGCACTCTTGTGTTTTCTTGTAGCCTTTTACTTTCACATTTTAAAATGATCACACTTAAACCAAGGGAGCTGAAAAACACATGACTCTTCTCTTTAAAATGCAGAGCCATCAGGGTCCTCTCCTGCAAAGGGCTGATAAGTGCTTTAAATGTTTCAAATATGGTAGAAATTGTGGCCTTTCCCCTTTAGCCTTGATTAGGGTTGGGATTTAACACATGCTGCCTCCGTATTTGCTCTGATTAGATTGTCCTTGGGCAAGTGCATCCAAAACGTGCTAGGCAGGTCAGTGATCAGTCTTCCACAGGGAAAAGAACAAAACCAGGAAATATTCATAATTCATTGTGATCAGACATTTAAGAGTACACTAGAGAGATCTGCTGGCTATGGGAAATTTATTCTACAGTCCTCTTATTATTTTACAATTTGTTCTCTACATTGGTCTTTATTATATGTTTTTGTTATTTGAAGGCATTAGTATTTTTTTGACTTTTTATTCAAAAGCCAGAGTTTAATTATCCTCATATTTGCCTGTAGAAATATTTCATTATTTCAAACAATTTTGTCAGGTCTAAAAAAAATGTTGTCTATTTTAAGATAAATTTATCAAGCCAAGACATGAATGTAATAAGAACTGCTGRATAATGACAGCATAAGACACTTTTCTGCAAGATTTTAAACTGACTTTTCTACATTTTAGTGAAGTAAATACACATGCTGTACAGAGATTTACAATGCACCACTCTCAATTATAGAAAATCTCCACCTTTTTTCTTTTTCTAAGTTTTTTACCCCTAAGTTGAGTTTAAAGATCTTAAAATGTTACTCTCAAACTGTGGGCTCGTATACAGCTGAACACAAAGSAGTGAAATTTGCCTTTCTGCAGGGAACCAGGGTGATTCCTATGCAACACAAGTTCTACTTAAACTTGACCTCAGAAAGCTTAACATTTCTCAGAATCACAGAACAGTTGAGCTGAAAGGAACCTCCAGAGACCATCTAATTCAATCCCCTTCTACAAAAATGGGGTTAACCAAAGCAAGTTGCTTCAGGTCATGTTAAGCTGTGCTTTGAATATCTCCAAGGATGTTGACTCCACAACCTTCCTGTAYAATCTGTTTCAGTGTTCAGCCACACTCACAATAGTTAGGCTTTTTCTTATGTTTTAAAAGAATTTCCTTTAATTCTGTTTGYGCCCGTTAGCTCTTCTTCCTGCACTGGATACCACTGAGAAGAGTCTGGCTTCCTCTCCTTTATTTCTTGCTGCAGTGGGTTGACCTTGTCTGGCTGCCAGGTGCCCACCAAGCCACCTCCCTCCATCTCCCTCCTCAACAGGAGAGGAGGAAAGAACAGAATAAAAAAACACATGAGTTGAGTTAAGGACATTCAGCAATTACCATCACAGGCAAAACAGACAATGAGCTTTTTTCACAGGAAAAGAATTTTAATTTGTTACCAATCAAATTAGAGTAAGAAAATCAGAAATTAGAAAAAATCTGAAAACATTTTCCCCAGTCCTTGTCTTCTTCCTGTACTCATCTTCACTGCCAATTTTTGTACCTTCTCCAAGGAGCTCAAGGGGTAAAGGAAATAGCTGTCGCAGTAGGTCCATAACACTTTGTCCCTTTCTTCTCACTCCCTTCCCTTGTTCCAGTGTGAGATACCTTACACATGAATTTCAAAACCAAGTCTTTCCCATGGGCTGCAGTTCTTAACAAACTGTTCCAGTGTGTATTCTTTTAATGGCWTACTTTTTATCCAGGAATGGACTTTTCCAGTATGGGTTTCCCTCAGGTTCTGTTACAAAACCTGCTCTGGCTAGGTTTGCAGCGAGAACTCTGCAGGCCACAGTTCCTGCCAGGAGTCTGCTTCAGCATGGGCTTTTCAAGGGATTAATGTTTCTTTCAAGGTGTATCCATCTGCCTGGTGTGGGGTCCTGCTTGGGCTGGAGGTGGATATCTACTCCCASTTGGACCTCCATGGGCTGCAGGGTGACAGCTGCCTCACCATTGTCTGCTCCACAGAAACCACCCCTGTAGCCCCCACTGTCAATCCTTACTGCTGAAGCCAATACACCTGCTTTATATATAAATATAAATATTTAAATAAATATACAGTGCATTTATATATCTATATTTATATATACATTTTTAATATAATATATAAAAATTTTTATATAGATATATATATCTAAATTGATCAAATTCTCCTGAAACTATTCTGCTTAAACTCAATCAACCCCATCTCTGAGCCTCCTCTTGTATTTCAGATCCTTTAGCCCCTTAATGTTCATCATGACTCTTTGCTTAATGTACCCCTGTTTCTTTTGGACTGGGAGTCCAGTATTGGACACAAAACTGCACTTGTGTTTTAGCAGGGATGAGCAAAGGGAGAAAGACCACCTTCTTTGACATTCTGATTATGATCTTTCTAATACAGCCCAAGCAGCTGTTGGCCCAAGCTTACTTTGATAGATCACGTTCAACCTGGTGTCCAGCAGGACCCACAGATACTTCTCTACCAAGTTACTGTTGAACCTTCAACCCCAGCATTTATAGGTGCATAAGGGTCTTTCCTTCCAGGTGCAGAATATTGCAATTATCCTTTTAAAGTATCCTGAGATCCAAGTSAACCCCCTTCCAGTCTGTCTAGGTCTCTGAAAGCTACCACAAGGAATTGATGTATCAACCACTCCTTCCAGAGCTCTGAATTTGCAAACTTGCTGAGAGTGTACTCTTGTCACACCAGTCAGGTCACTAATGAAAATATTAAATAGTGCTACCCCCTATATTGACCTYTAGGACTATACTTTCTTTTATCCTTAACATGTTTGGAAATTATTTCCAGAAGGATCTCTTTTTCACATTACCAGAGTTTAGGATTAGGCAAATCAGTGTGYAGTTCCCTGGCTCCTATATCTTGTYCTTCTTGTAGGCAGAAGTGACATTCGCTTTGTCCCAGCCCTCAACTATCCACCTTGATCACCATGACCTTTCAAAGGCAATARAGTCCTCACAGTGACACTGGTCAGCTCCCTCAGCACTTGTGGGTKCATSCCATCAGATCCCATACACACAAGTTTGCCATACACCCACTTTAGTTACCTGTCCCTAATCTGACCAGCCTCTTCTGAGAAATATTTCTTGCTTCATAATTTCCCACTGGTTTCAGGGACCTGGCATTACTGAGGAAAAGTCTTATCAGTAAGGACAAAAGTGGAGAATGCAGTTATCTCTGTCTTCCTCGTTGTCTTTGTCATCATAGCTCTTGTCCCATTTAACAATGGACCAAAATTTTCCTTCATCTTCCTTTTACTGTTAATATACCTGAACAAACCCTTCTTTTTGCATCATTCACTGGATTAAATTCCAAATGGATTTGGCTTTCATAACTTAAGGATGGGACTCCCTTTAGTTCTTTTCTTGATTATAAGGTCTGTCTTATCCACATCCTTGGGCACTCTTCACTTTCCAGGCTGATCTACCCCTTCTTCACTTGACTGGGGATATCCAACTCCTTTCTTCACTGTCCCTAATTTAAAAACCCCAAAAAATCAAAACACCCATAGATGTCATATTTGGATCCATGTGACCCATGCATTTAATATCCATAATTGTCATTATTTCAACTTGAAATTGGACAAGAATGCAGGGTTTTTCTGATTAAAGATTTGAAGACAATTGTCTGATCTTACAAACTTGAAAGACTCTAGTCTGACTAAAACTTTGAAAGCCACTGCATGATGTAATTTTTTTCTKTTTAAAAGTACCCTTCAGTTAGGTTGGAAAAGACTTCTGAGATCAGAGTCCAACCTATAATCTCTTACAGGATCTATTTATAAGATCTATGCCGCTAGATGAAAATTTTAAGATGTTAAAGACTTTTAAAAAGAATTGTTTTAAAATGTCCATCTTTCTTAAAACAGGAAACATTAAAATCAAAGCCAGTTTTTTTTCTGATCTGTGAAGCCATGAGTCTCCCAGAAAAGACTATAAGAATTTGATTACATTGGAATTCTTTCCTTCACAACTGTAAATAATAGTTCTGAATATTTCTGGGAGGCTTTCATAAAGGCTTGGTGTTTTCATGAAGTCCAAAATCCTCTCCTAATCTTGCTCTCCAGTCTGGATTTCTCAACTCTATTTTGAATCAGAGACATTCAGTTTTCCCATAGTGTGCTAATAAAAACTCCTCTTCATTCCCGAAGCACTTTTTCTTCCAGGGACATCTTGCCATTGATTCTGTACCCTGTAATGAATTTCAGTTCACATTTTAGTACACAAAATGAACCAATGTTTATTGTTTTCTTCTGTTCAGGTGTTCYTTCTGAAATGTTAACATTATATTTAGTGAATATGAATAATATAGYCACCAAGGCCCAGAAATTACRCCTGGTGTAAATATTTTATAATCAYAGTACCACACCAAATGTTAAGGTTTCTATATGCTTTCACCTTTGTGTGTATGTTCCTTGATGGATTTACTGTCCATCATTAATATACCCTTTTGTTCCTGTTTACTTTGTCTTCCTGAATAAGAATGCAGAAATCTTCATAAATGCACATATGTCCACAGTTTCTGAAGATACATTTTTTTTTTTTTTTTTGTTAAATGGTGTCTTTGATTCAACAGGTCTGTTATTCAGCTCTATGTTGCTTCCTTTTAAGCCATGGGGAATTATCCAATTTTATATAGATGTGTCACAAGTACAAGCAATAGAATCATACAATCAGATAATGTYTTGGATCAGAAGGGACTTCTAAAGGTAATCTTGTCTACCCCCTGTCCTGGGCAGGGTTATCTTCTACTAGACCAGTTTGCTCAAAGACTGATCYGACTTGGCCTTGAACACTTAATGTATTGTTTATATGTCAGTAATAATAGCATGCTATATGAGCCTTTTAATATTGAGGGATTCTTTTCTATATTTAAATTGCAAAGCWTTTTTAAATATTTCTACAATAGAGGGAATGAAACGCTCTCTRTTAAGTATTCTTRGAGTTTRCTACTCAAAGTTGCTGTGTAAGTAAATTCCTTCTGTGAAGATAATTCACTTTCTCTTGTAACTACCATMTTTTTCCCCAGTTTCTGATTATTTGCAAAACAATAAGTATTTGGGCAGAAGTTAATTGCTCCTGTTCAATCWTTTGACACATTCTTCATTACTTTTAGAGCATGTGCACCTTTCACCCAGTCACACTTAAAATTAAGACTGATGAAATCATTAGATGTGTTACAAACATTCMGTTTATTCATATAGAGTTTGGCAACATCTTAAAGGTCTTCTGTCAGGTTCATTCACTGTTTAATTATTTATTGTTGATACTGAATAACAATATGATCACTGTCATTTGTCATTACACTCCATTGCAAGCACAAATTTTTGACTGTGTTACTGGTGGTTCCAAGAAGGTTTCAGTTAAATGAACAGGAGTTAATAACATCTCACAGAAATCTGCAGTTTCCTTGTGAAATAAGCCCACTATTTTCTTACAATCCATGAGGAATAGCAAGATGAATACTGTAATTGATGAGYAAATACTGTGCCCTCATACTCAAATTTATCTTGCTTTCCTTGATAATTATGTCTCCTAAACAAAGTTAAATTTTGGGGAGTAGAACTCTCACTTGTTGYTGTTCAAATGTTTCTAAATGAAAGCTCACAAGGCACGATCCAGTTGTCTTTCTGCACTGTATAGAAGTGACATGCAAAAGTACCTTTAGTAACTTGAATTCTGTGATTCAGCTGCAGAGTCTTGTTACTTTGWTACTTTATTTTTATAACTTGTTTGAGAAAGCAGATAATGTGTGATATCTTCCTYATTTATTCTATTAAGATTGAAGTAATGAAAAATAATGCTRTGTGATGMTGMTCATGCTGGTAATTTATAAGCCATCYATATCCTCACCTTGTCTGTTTTSTRTGAAATATTCCCTGYGACTTCTCAAGAGGTAAAGCTTTGTCCTCTTTATTATCTTTGATTACAAGCAGAATGTAATTTTTTGGACTGTATCATCATYGAAGAAAAAACTTGCAGTTGACARYTTTTACCCAKATTTTTCTTATGGAGTGATAATCCTGGTTTTAMTCTATTTCATCCTCTATAGTAGAAATAAATAAACCAGGTATAGATAGAGTACACAAGTGTGTAGGTATAGAACATGCTGAGGACCAAAGGTTCTTCTTGACTGATGTATGAGCTTTTCATCATGTGCATACACCTTTCCTCACACATAGATGGCTGATTAAGTTATGCAAGCCATCTGTATCATATACTCTACTTTAAAACTCACTTACTTACTTAAAACTTACTTACCACCAATAACTGGAAGCAGAGAGAGGCACAGAAAGCTGGGGATTTTATATTCTTATTTTCAATCCATGCCAGTTGCCACTCTGGTATCTCTGATCCTCTTCCCTAAAAAAAAAAAGAAAAATGAGGTATAGATATTTTTGTATTTGGTTCCTTGTTCCATTTTYATCTTTTCCTCTAAATTGAAAAAATACCTTTTGAKGAAATGACCTTCTCTACARATRTGRCTTGTTTATTTTCAGGGAAKAAACTAGTAYAAAGRCATTCAGTTTGAATGTTAATAGAAAGCAAATATGCTGATTTCTGGAGTAATTTCTGTACTTTTTGGCTTTCTAAGCAAACGTACTTGCATTTTCAGCTGGGGCATCTAATCCCTAGAACCCTGAGCTGCYTTTCTTCACAGCTCTAAAACTGTGAYGGCAATTGAAATTACCTTGATTATGCTTACAAAGTTGTTTTGAGGCTTAAATAATTAATATTACAAAATACTTCAAAACTGTTCATTTAAAAGATGAGGTAGCAGCTCTTAAAATCTGGAACAACTCTTGAAATCTTAGTCAACATTAACTAATACTTAGGACACTGCTTAAGTGTTATTTGGGACTATTAGAGATAAAGAGGTGTTGTTTATCTGGTTATTGAAATTCTATTAAATGCAAAATAATTACAACAGGTCTGTCTGGATGCAGGCAGTAAGAAAATTTTGTAAAGGAAGGCTCTAAAAGGAAGAACTCTAAAAGTTCTCAGCAGCAGTGAGACTCAAATGGGCTACTCTTGTTCCCTCTGAATGACTCATAGCCTTATCTGAAACGCATTTGTCAAAGTGATCCAGGGTTGCTTATTACTGGGAATGCTCACTGTGAAAAGATTAAATCTCTGTGTACCAGGGTAGCCCGTTTATACAAGTTAAAACTGCTATGACTCACGATAGGAAGCCGACTATATTGTTCTGGGCAGAACTATGTTAATGTACTTCTTCTGCTGTACTCAGAGCAGTAGGAAGATGTTYGGTGATAAGGGGACTTGCACCGTCTTCTTTCTGTCCTCCCCTCGCTGAAATTCTAGTCCTTTAGGCTTAGAAACTCTTCCTACTGCTGTTTCTCTCTATGGCGAGTTGGTAGCAGCTGACAGCACTCACTTTTTTGTTCCTGTTTTGATGATGTCCTTTTCCACACACTCCTGCAATGCCGAAAATACAAGCTTTCAAGAGCCAGGCTGGTCATCTTACCACTGTGCATTGCAGGTACCAATGCAGACARGCAGTATGGASTGGATTCACTTCACCTGCCCTCAGGTGTGTGCAYCTGAATTGGTTCACACMTCTAACAGYCATTGCAGAGAAAGGCATGGTTACAATCAGGCCTCCACTYAATGGTGAGGTGAAACACTTCTTCTAGAATTACTGCTAGAAGGAATTGAGAGGCAATCTAGACAATTAGATCTACGTGTTGGACTAGATAATCTTTCAATGTCCCTTACAACAACTCAAGCTATTGTATGATTTTACCAATTTTAATAATATGCTTTTCCAACCTAACTGATAAAAATAATTGTGTGATGAATTGCCAATTACATAAGGAGACAGGACATGTCTTTTTATATATATATATATATATATATATATATATATATATATGTATATATATGTGTGCCTCAATATTCCCATTTGTACATTTAGATGAAAATTGCAATTTCAAAACTGAAAGCATCAGTAAAGGAAGCACTGGCAAATGATAGGGAGTAGGAGTGTCTAGTGTATTTGTGTGTTTGCATTCCTTCTGAAAGCCCAGTGCTGTCATGGTGAAGCTGTTTTGGGTTTTTTTGTGGTTTTTTTTGTTTGTTTGTTTTTTGGTTTTTTTAATATTATCACCTCAGAGACTGTATTATTTTGGGAGAAAAAAATATTTTAGCAATTTGCACATTCTTTCAAGCATGTAACATAGTTTAGCTATTGTCTCTTTTGGTAGTACTTGATACTAAAATTTTTCATAAYTCAATTCACAGCAGGACTTGCTGGTACACTCATAAGCTGGTTYAACTGATTTATTCCTGTCTGGAATAAGTATATCCATTAAAACAGTTTAAGTTCTGGCACATCTCAAAGAGCTTTTATAGGTCTTCTGTATTTTTAATATTTAGATTCTACTCCTAGAGCTGGTTTCTCACCAGTTTGTCATCATTTCTTTGGGTAGGCAAATTACAGCCAAATCTAATTTACACTTCCTTTARATCTCATACTGCAGTGTTTTATCCTATGTAATGACCTCTATTATATATAATTTTGCATGCCATATATCTTAATGAAGTCAATATGGTTTGCATCTCTAGGTTACCTATGGTGAACTAGTGTTTTCCAGTGAATGTTGTCCACATTTTTCTGGCAGATGAAGTTGATTTATTRTCATGTTCTCATCATATGTCCTGTRGTTTTSTCAYAGGCACCTGTGAAGTTTCATATTGATTTTAAGGTGGTTAATAAGTTGTAAAGTCCAACACCTGAAATGTCTCTCAACATTTCTTCTTGACCTTCCATTAGGCAGAGCTGTAGCTGATGATTATATATCAGAATGGCAGTCCTTTTGAAAAGTTCTGCTTTTTACCTTATCTGGGTGGCAGAAACAGCAGCTTTAAAGGGATTTATGTTTCATTGCAATTCAATCTTGTTTTGAGTGGCAACACTAGCCAAAACTCAGGCACGTTATTTCCAGTTTGATGCCTTTTTTCTTGTTTCTTACTGTAACCCTCAGTACACAGTTTCTCAGAGCTACTCTATGTGTCTAGTGTAGAAGTTGGAAACAGAACTCATCCCACATAACAGTAGGTATGCATGCATACTTTTCTGTTTATACTGATTCTATAGAAATTGTTTCACACTGGGGATAATTAATGCTTGGTGTTTGCAGATGTTATTTCCTGACAAAATTTGAAAGCCAGAGCTTTTGAAATGGAATAAAGGCAACWGTTGTAATATTATATTTAGTTAATCAGTTATTATTCTCATTGAAAGACTTACTATTTTAAATTAATACATTTTTATCACCTTGCTACGTTGTACAGAAAATTCATAATAATTATTAAAAAGGCAAAGATCTGGGTAAGGGGCTAGGTACATAGATCAGGATACAAAAATAACCCAGAGAATAATCTAAACACTAGACTATGCAGGAATTTTCACTAGCTTGTTCTTGCTATCCCTGTGAATCTTGAGTCTGCTGCACAGTAAATTACCTTTACATTGTAGTGAGGTTGAGCATGCCAGTGGTACAAAGTTTTGGGTAGTCATCCTAGCATAAGTATTGTTTTAAAAAACAAGCAACAGGGCAATTAGCTCACTGTTTATGACGTTCCAAGGGTATTGGTAGATGGAACCCTCAACAGTTAGAGTCCCATCTACCAGTCTTGTGACTTGTCTGAGTTTGCACAGAAATAGTTCTTTTTCTTAAACCTAATTTTCTTTCTTTAATACAGAAGAGATTTCCTATACTGCCAATTCCAATTTTCTTTCTGATTTTTTTCCCATTATAATAGGAAAAATTACAATGAGATGAGACAATCTCTATTTCACTTGTATTTACTTCTAGGTGATTCTTAGTCTGCAATGTGTCATTTATGAATCAGAGAAAATTACTTCTGTTTGTCCCCTCCAGTGTTCCATCAACTATCCATATTTTTCCCTGGTTGTGATCACTATAAAACAGGATACCTCTATTAATGCATTCTTCTTTTTATAATGCCTCACTGCCGTCAGAGAGCTAAGAAAATGAAGGACAGAAAGTAGTTTCCCAAATTGTTGGATCTAAACTCCAATAATGGGATGGGGCAACTGAGAGGCATTCYACAAGTTTTTATTCCATTATCAGTCTCAGTGAAGGTGGAGACATAAAAGATGGTAAAACTTTTGTTTTACCGAAGTTCTCTTTGTTACAAGGTYTTTTAAAAATTTTGTAGCCAATAAGCTAATGCTAAAAGGTTACGAGCATCTACTTAAACTAATTAATAAACACTACACTTACAATAGTTTTTTTATATTTTTTGCAGCTCAGAAACTTTGTATACTCCAAATATTTCAGGACCTAAAATTCAACTCTGTTTCAAACTTCTATCTATGTAAGCTTATTGCAAGGCTATGAAAGTCCTCTGCTTTTTCAGTTCCCACGATATTCTTGCACCAAATCACTTGGAAAACTTTTTCATTTTCAAAATTWAAGTAACAGAGATTTACATTTCATTGCAGGGCCATRCTGTTTAGCATCTCAAGGAACCTTTGAAAGTCTTACTTAYGGTGACTCAAGAAGATAYRGAGTAAGTGATGTGGAGAACTGAAATCATCCCTACCTCCTTAGGTGTTTTAAAATTAAATGAGAAGTTTTGGCTGAATATTTAACATAAAAGTCTGACATCTCTTGGTTTCATCATTATTTATATMTCACATACATTTTCTCAGTCTTATTGCCTTTCCTTTCTACAGGAATGAAAGACTAATTGACACAYTCTTTTTCATAATTTCCTTTTATATATTTTATATTTTACATTGGAATTCAGGTTGACTTTTTAACTCCTATTTTATGGTCCATAATTTGCTCTTCTWGAGTTATGATTCTTTTAGAATAATTGGTTTGTGATTATCCCCCTATTCCATCTCTAAGTAGTTATTACTTTTAACTGTTTGCCTTTCTGCTTCTTGAGTAAAATACAATGCCTGCTGTGCAGGTCAACAGTTTTCCTGAGAGACTGAAATTGCTGATTATCTTTCCCACAATAATCTCAATCATATACTGATTACACACTTACCTCTCTGATTGCCTTGATCCATGCTGAGTTTCTCCCTGAAAACTCAAATGGCTCTKGGGCCTCATCTGCTAGTTAAAAGCCTTAGTGGCAACAGTGTGTCTCTAGATCTTAGTGGTCATTATTCTTTCTAGRAAGTGTCAGAACATTCATGTAAGTAAGGTGGGCAAATTTCTTTTACTCAGGGTTGTTTTCTTCTGGAAAAGCAATGTCTGATTTTCTTTCAAAGCTACTGATAGCAGTCTTCATGCATTTGCTAATAAAATCTCTATCTTATGTCTCAGAGGAGTGCACTAAACAATCAATACTTTTAATATTTAGACTAGGTAATTAAAAGATTAATTTATCAATTTCAAATTTSAAATCCCTTTTGCTTATTTTTTTGTTTTTGTTTTTGTTGCTTAGTTATGCAAATGTAAATCTGTCCTCAATAACCACATTTGTCCATCATCCAAAGCTCATAATGTCCTTGGTGATCTCTAATTCTACAGCAAGTGCCCTGCAGGCAGTTTGACAAGCAGGACTTTACACRGTAAAATAACACTGTTAATTGTCATCCTAACTGCATTTTCCACTGTCATTAGTTTTCCTTGCAAATGAAACTTCAGTAATCTGGGCAATAAAAACTACATTGGACATTCAAGTCCCAATGTTGAGAGCATTTTTAAATCAAGTTATCTTCTGACACACTTCATATATCCTCCTCTGTGGTGGAGAATAAATTATTTTTCCTGTCCCCATAGGGAAAAGGTAAATGAAATAATCCAGAACCCATTCCAAATTTTTTGTTGCTCATCTGATTTAAGGTTGAGTAGCAAGCAATGCAGCATGGAGTTTATGCATTATTTTGGACATTAACTAAATTAAAAAGAAGAAGTAATATGGTATAGGTTTTTGGTGTTAGAACTATCTGTTCTCTCCCTTACAGCCATACACTTTCCACTATTGATGTAAGGGCAGTCAGGAGAAGGTGCAGCCTCAGGGCTGAACTTCTGTGATTTCCACATACCATTCCAGGCTGCAGAATCCAGGCAAATTACACATAATGTATATCAGACTACAGAAAGAGAACTGTGAATGGCTTTGTATTGCTGCAGCCCTGCTCTTTTTTTTCTCAACAAGATTTCTTGCCAGCTTCCATTAACTGCACCATTTCTTTTTCAGTGTGAGTCCATCATCTGTGAGCAAGGTGAGACTGTGCTAAGCAAGGAAGCATATCAACACTCTGCAGAGATGCAGAGTGTAATATGCAATGTCTTCTTTACTTTCTTCTTTTTTTCTWTTAATTTTCCCATCAGGAGACTTTCCCATAGAAATTACAGAAAGGATCCTAGAGGTGCTTTTGGACTGAGAAATCTTCTATTTTCATTTTTTATGTTTATTGTATCTTCTTGATATTCCAGTACTTCTATTCACACTATCCATCATGAAATAGGACAAAGATAAGCATTTCTTACTATTTCTAGACAAGGGTGAGTTAAAAGTAGAGAATTTTGATGTGACACAATCTTTGGCTTGTTCCTATAGAACCAGAGAATTTGTGCATGTAGCATTTGATTTCCAGTCAGGACTCTCTTAAGCATTGCTTTTAGGTATAAAACCACAACATTCCCTTTGTGTTCCTGTTTCATGTTACTAATTAACATGGCAACTGTCATCAAAAGGCCAGTAAGCATTGATCTGTTGATCTCCCAAAGTGATTAGCAACATGAAATTTGCTAATAGAATTTGCCTGAAACATCACTGAAAAGCAAAAGGCCAGTCTCACCTGTGTAACAATTTAATGTGGATGGGCTGTCACATCCAAAGGGCGACTGTTTAGTTCTCATCTTAAATAACACTGATATCGTAACTACACAAATGTTGTTTATAGATTTTCTTGCAATGAATGAAGACTGTCCTTCATTATCCCAGCACAAATAAGCAATACTAAATTATTTCATATGAAAAATTCAATGACAATGATGAAATCTTCTCAACAGGGTTATAAATACTTAAGAATTTTGTTCTGAAATGGTTTGAAGAGACAAGATGATTAGATTAAAAAATGAATGAAAATCAGACCTTATTTATTTATTTCCATGTAGGTGTGTGACAGAGAGAAAGATTTGGTTAAATGAGGATTTCTTAGAAAGAAAATGATGTTTGCCTGTTATCCCAGATTCATTTCACAGGACATTTTCAATAATGAATGAAGCCAAAGAAAATATAAGTCGTGTATAGTTCTTTCACTAATTCCTTGTAATAGCATTTAGGTTTTGATTGGATCTATTAGTAAGGTGGTTGTAGGATGGAATGTGATAGAGAAATAATATTTTCCCAACATTTCATCATCTGTTAATAAATTATTTCTTAAAATCCATGATACTTAGACAACTAATTTTTAACTGAAAGTACTGAAATGGTTCTTCACCAAACAGAATATTGAAACAGTGCAATTTACATAATAATAGTGTGATTTACATATTTATTAGTTTCATTTAATTTGCTGCAAACAAAATGTTCTAATCTGGTTTGAGGATAATCTCTAACCTTCTGTTGTTCTTTGTTTAATGCACACACATACACAGACAGACACACTTATATTGGCCTTTATCTACATTTCATAAAATGYGTTTGCTTTTCCTCTAAACACATTTCTCAATTCCAAGAAAGAGATTTATTGGGGGAAATGCCAAGAAATAAAAAGAGTGACCTTTACAGTTTTCTGTTTATTGTTCCTTTTTTTTTATTGATTTGTGAGGTCTTCTCTGGGTCCGTTGATTTGTGAGGTCTTCTCTTTATCATGACTGTGTTAACAACTATGATTATGAAAGTTAACAATTCCAGTTTTTGAAGACAATGTTAAAATGATGATAATTTATCTCTACATTTAATAGTTTGTTAATATTTGAGATTTAAAAACATTTMCTTACATTCATAATTTTAAATTTTTGAAGTATTTTCTGTATATTAATATTTGTAGTCCTAAAAATTATACAAAAAATTAAAATTATGAGGGAAACAATCCCCCAACATACAAATTCCTTGTCAAATCATCAGTTGCCATTATGCATAGCACTAATCTAAACACTAGGACGGAATCAGGAAGTAAATACAATTCTCTTATTAACATTTCTATGTGCTATATCTCCACTACCATTGCCATCAGGTAGAAGAAAAGATATTCAGCAGCAGCAGGCAATGGATATGATAAAATAAGAAAGTACAGAAGGAAACCCTCATGCTAAGGAAAAGAGAATGCCAGAGATCTGAATGACCCTTCCAATTAAGCATTAGAACAGTGACTCCAAAAGGGAAATATTTCAGTTCYGGGACTTTTTCTTTTTTTTTTTAAACTCTCTTTTCTTGGGTGGTTTGTAGAAAGGAAAAACCCTTTTTTTTCCAAACTAGAAAACAGTCACATAAATTATTTTTAGTCATAAATGCATCAATTTTGAAACCAACCTCCCTGTTTGCTGGGCTTATTATCTTGGGAACAGCAGCCCAAGTGCAGCAGCCTTCCTTTCTGTTCTGTGTTCATCCTGGACACCTTTGCAATGCTGTTCTGTGCTGTGACATGAGATGTCATTGTGTTCTTTTTGCAGTGTGAAAATGTAGGAGGAACTCAAGCTGGAATAGGGTCAGCAATCTTCGCWGCCATCACCAACKSTGACAGCAGCCTGTCTCTGAGGCCAGGCACATCCCTGCCCCCAGGATGGCACTCAGAATCGCCTGCTCAACACCTGGGAGCTGAGCAACACTTACASTGTCCCGGGAGGAAGGTGTCCCCACCCTTTAGCTTCTAACAATACGTTTGTACGGTGTTTTGTAGGCACATGTGAGAAGATCTAATTACCTCCTGCAAAGTGTCATGATAACKGGAGGTGCAAAGCCTGTAGAGAGAACCTGGTTTGCATACAACAGTCTTGGAGCATGAGGATCATCATTCAAAAGACCTTGATGCTATTTGGACTCAGCCCCCACTCCATCTGTACTACTCCATTTTCACTATAGTTCTGGTCTCATAAAAACTGTGAGTGTCAAGCATGTTTATGGAGTAAACATGTTATCTGTTCTCTAAATGCAGAGAACAGATCTGTATGGTTAAATCCAGTTGTCATGCCTAACACTGAAGGGTTCCTAAGGCACTTTGAATAGAAATTATTCCTTCTAGGGAAGAAGTAGCCCATTAAGGGAAAAGTAGGAACTTGGAAACAAAAAGACAGAGGTGTTTCATTATCTGAATGACCTTGTTGCCRTGGGAGATTTAGATACCAATCAAGMGGAGCTGAAATAAGKATATACATTAAAAAATTARGCAGGAGAAGTGATTTAAAGYYTTTWAAGAATAAGATAAAGCATAATATATTTCATTAGAAATATCTAAATGTATTCTGAATAKCATTCCAGAAAAAACAAAACAAAAYGCACACACTTTTTTGGAAAGAAAATCCTTCTCCTATAAATTTGTTATGAGTTCAGTATCTAAATTAATGTTATGACAAGGGCTCCAAGTATGAGGATTTCCTGCAAAGGAAATTATTTTAACCTCAACCCAGAAATCTGAGGTTATGATGGGAGACAGWGCAAGCTTGATGATTAAAAGAGGATTCAGATAAAACTACTTCTGAACTCTAATCCAAATTTTCTAATGAAATGACAAAGCTACCTTTCCTTTAAAAAGTGTTTCTGACAAAGTTCCATATCTGAGGTTAATTAAATGTCTATCTGGTTGGGATCTGAAAAAAATTAAAAGTTGGCTGAGGGCAAGATGTATGAGGAAAGGAAACAAGAAATAGAAAAATTATAAATACTTGTTATTACACTGGTAGATCTGCTAAATAATAGCATTTAAATTGAAGAAACCCTCTGCATATAGTTATATCCTGTCAATGTCCAGCCTCACTGCAATGAGTAGAAGCCTTGCCTTTAATTTGAGAGGATATAGGAAAAAATCAACGGAAATTTTGCTTTCAGTTATAAGCAAATAATTATAAGATGGTGCTAGACATGCAATAAAGAGTATTGAAATATGGGAGAGAACCACTGTAGGGACTTCATTCTGCCATTTAGATAGTAAGTAACATGTGTTTCRTGTTCTTTAATACCTTCATGTTGGGAAGCACAGAGAAAAGTTTCTAAACTTCATGGAAATTAATCACATGCTCATCTCTCTTCTGTAAGGAAGGAATGTGACAAAAACATGTTTTTAATGTTTTTAAAGTCCTTATATAAATTACTTCCTACCAGCTAAAAAATTGTTATTGGTACCAATAAGAACTGCTGCTRTTTTCATGAAGATGCTTTTGAAAGGGAGGCAATCCTTATTTTTATGGGACATTGCCATAAAATTTTTTTCCACATGAGGCTTACTGGCTGGGACAAAATAAGTAATTAACATTTTTAGGAAACTCTTGTCTTTTGATCTGTAAAGGACTTTCACATAAGCAAGTGCTTTTAACATTACTCACAGCTAAAGGTGACTTTCTATAGATATGTTATGGAATAGTTAGGGTACAAAAAATTATCCCGGACAGCTTGAGACTGTTTTTCCAAAGACTGTGAGGAACACAGATTTGAACCTAGTGATTCATAGTGCAGAATCATGTGGAAAACTGCAAAGAGGGAAARGGTTTTGTGAGTGGCCTTCAAAAGGTTAGTCCCTGTGTTATAAATGTTGTTCCTCTGTTCTGTCATACATACTGTTGTAGAAGGTATTAATTCTAAATCACCATTTGGGTACAAGGGAGYGTTTCTTATCTAGTAAGTCTGGGTGTGCTAAATGTCAAATCCTATTGACTGCAGTAGGTATTTACATGTGAATATCCAAGTCACTGGAATAATTTGCTTTTTCCTTATCTGTCAAAGACATTTGTAGAGTCAAAACATATAATCTGAAACTGCTTTCATGGCATTTTTATGTAATTTTCTCTAAAATCTTTCAAAAGAGCCMTGTCCACCTCTGGCTCAGTTTCCCTATTCTCAATGTTTCTCACACTGTATCAGGTGTCCCAAASATTTTATTGCCTCTGCCTGCAAACATTGGCTCATGTATCCACAAACCATCCTGATTTCYATGTTACCCCTACCATTCTTCAGTTATATCTGTTTAATAGTTTTAAGCCATCAGTTCTTTCTCCACTTTCTCCGCAGAAAGAGGAAAAAAAAAAAAACCAACAAAAAACCCCCCCATGATACAATTGCTGCCTCGGATAGAATGAGGTCTGTCTGATATGATAATATGTCCTGTATTCCCAAGGTTATTTTCAAAACTAGCCCATTCTTGCTTATTTTAAGAATATTCTACATGTCAACCTTCCCTTATCCAGGTTCTGTCTATTTGTCAGTCTTGCTTTATCTGCAGGTTGTCTGTTATGTCAGCCCACAAAATAACAGGTATAGAATGAAGTTTTATATATAGTAATATGGTAGTGCATTTTAAAAATATGCTGTCTGTAGAATAATTGTATGTGGCCAAGATAGTTGTCAATTGGTRCTGAAAACAGAAAATGCTAAGGTTTTTTATGGTTCTGTTGAATGTCTGAAGTGTCCATACAAGTGCTATTCTGCTTCTTAAATGTCTTGACCAAAAATTCTGTTGTTCTTGTCTTTTATGGGTGAATATATATGGGATTTCTAATCAGGTAGAGTGAAATTGCAGCACTTGGAAGTTGCAGACTGAGAATCCCTCCTGTTCCTGAGTAATCCCTGCAACAAGGGGGGCCATACAAGTTCCTGGGGACTTAATCACAGGAACAAATTTTTGGAAGAAGCTTCAAATCATTATAAGAACAAYACACTTCTGGTTAATTTAGAGGCTTAACATGATTAAGAGTTACAATTTCATTGTAGATTTCAAATCATGGGACATTGCAAGAYTTAATCTAAATGACAAAAACATTCTTCATTTTAGTAAATTTAGAAAAAAAAACAGGTAAAATATGAGCACAAATTTCTCTTTGCATTCCTAGTGCAGAGAACAAATAAATTGTGTCTTTCAAAAGTTCAGGGTTACTGCAAATAATGTGGTGTTTAGCTAATAGTAGATGCCTCGTGAGGTGGGGTAATTTGCCAATTCAATATTCAATTATACATTTTTACTCATTTTAATAATAAAATCAAAGGAGCTGAAAGATCTCTACAGTAAAAAGTCAAGTGTGAGAAAAAGCAAAATCACGGTTGTTTGACAATGGGTAACTTGCTTTTAGTCTCTGCTGGGGGGAACAGTGAAATAATGTAAYTTCTGATGCTCTTTTGCTGGGTTTTCTATTTCTTTTTGCTGTCTGACCRCAGCTGGATGTCTGGTAAAGCAAATTCAGCTATTACTTCTCATACTTGCATCATTAAAAAGAKGATGTCCAGTGATTAAAAATGTTTGAAGCAGACAGGAGATGAGACTGAAAAATAATTGGACTAGAGTATTGATTAGTGGAAAATTCCATATTACTACGGGGAAAAAATGTTTGGTTTTGATTGTTCACAGACAAAAGCTTTYAGCTTATTTCCTTTCTCCCTATTTTTCTTACTACTTGTGTATCTCAGATGTTCTATTATTTGTAAAAAAACATTTTATTTTAATTTCTTTGATGTTAGTATTCATGAGGCAAAGAATKTGTTCATATCATTGTTAACTTGTTTTAGATAAAGATGATTTCAAAGAATTGATTCTCTGTGAGGAATATAATAGTCTGTTTAGGTGGTTGCTCATGATACTTCTGAGGAAAAAAATATATCAAGGATATTGAGATTTTATGAAAAAAATATTCTGAATTATGGTGTGGTTATTCTTCAGGTTGTTTTTTTTTTTAATAAGGTTTGCAATTGATATACTTTGGCTTTCATACATTCCTTGTCAAATCCTATAGAATTTGGAATAGATAAAGGGACAACTACTCCTGAGAAGAACCTAGGCAGTGACYTAGCAATCAAACCTATAGGTAGTCATATGTCTTTTAAAACTGGTAATTATTTCAAAACAGTTTGAGAATTTCAAGCTTTGACAAACGTATATACAAATTATTTTCAGTTAATTTCCATTGGCATTTTTGGGCACAATTTTATAAGTTTGATCACTTTACCATTTTCAGTTGCAAGTATTCACAAACCAAATAGGATTAAAATGAAACCTTGCATTCAGTAAACAATATCTATGATTATTTTTCACTACACACTAGTGAAGGATAGGGGAGGAGGGTTGGAGGCAGATGGGGATCTTGCATGAGCAGAAAAGAATATTTTTGGTGAAAACAAGAACAATAGTGTATAAATATTATAAAAACTGGTGACACAATAGATTGGTGTTCATTTCCATGTATTTATAACACAGTCCCTTTAGAATACCAAATGGTTGGTCATTATTTTGATAGAGACACTGATTACTTATTTTCCTTCTGTTTCCTTTCAATCACATCAGCATTGTGACAATAACAATGAAATCTGCAGACAATGGCTGCAGGATTTGATAGCAAACTTATCAGTAGACATTCTGCATTCAACATGAAAGACTGTTTTAGCTGAGTTGTATGTAGGAATTCTGAACTTAGGCAACGACAACACTTTTAAAGAACACTGTTTGCTAGCTAGCAAACCTGAGGCCAGGACGTGTGTAAGCTTTAGTGTGTGGCCATGTACAGTGTTGAATGTGTAGTCTGGTCTCTTGCAGTGATGCCAGGCAGGGCAGAGGTGTTGATATGGGCCACAAACCAGTTCTGGTGAGCCAAATGGGCCAACAGTGGTCTAGAACCAAGGAAGTTTAACTTTATGGGGACAAGCCAYGTTGTGCCAGGTGTCTGCTGTGATAGAGAATGGTCCCTTTACTATTTAATATATTACCATAGGTGTAACTTTAGAGGTCATCCTCTAACAATTAGTGTGAAATCATGCCACCTGGCAGAATTAGAGGAAGAACAAAATCCTGTCATTTAACAGAGGTCCACCAAAGGGCTTCCTTTGATTTAGGATTTTCGCCACCTGCAATTAACTAACTTGTATGAGCAAACTTTAAAAGTGTGATAAGCAAGGAAATGAGACAAAGCTAATAAACCTCATTTTTCAAAAAGGCTTTATTAGTGCAGAATCAGTATAACACTAGCCACAGCTATACAGAACCCAGCTTAGAGATGGCTTTGGTTCAGCTGTGCTGGTGTGCAGGTAGTTCTCTCTTGCATCTGTTTGCAAAATGCAGCCTGCTGATGTACACCTAYAACAGCATTTACAATAGCAGCTAAAAGCAAAGCTTCGAGTAGTTAAGGAGGTCATCCATCTTATGCTGTCTACAAATAAAAACACTATTCTTACCAAGTAAAAGGAAGTTCAAACTTAATCACAAGAATATAAATGAACTCTTTTTAATGAGTGAAGAAGTCTTTTAATGCACACYRAACTCTGCAACTACTTGTTTCAAGATCTTTTAAAAGCTGAGTTTATGAATCTTTTTTGGATTTTTTTTCTTAACAAAATTTTGGGAATATAATCAAAACTTTTTCACTTTGAACTATTGTTTTGGAAGGTTTTATTTTTKGTTTGAGTTTGCTAAATGTAAAAACTGTTGTAATTTCTCAACTAGCWAATCTCAGGACTCTCAAACTGAGCTCAAAATATGAGGAATTCAAGACTAGGCCTGCATCTGAAAAACCTTTAAAACACTTTAAAATTTTTTTTCTTTCATTGCTTCACTTTRCTTTGACTTTTAGGTAGAATTGGGAAATAAATAAATAGTGGGAGAACTTTTGATTTATATGGTTTTATAAGAAATATTTTCAGTTTGTAATATAGATCAAAAATTAACAAAGCAAACAACCCAAAAAAGAAAGAATAAAACAAGGAAAACAATCAAAATAGTTAATACAAGTCCTTCCATACTTGAATAAGCACCTTGTATTTCTCTTCTAGTATTTCTTATTAAAATATAAGACTACTTTGGCTACACTTTGGTAAGTTTCCAAAGTACTAGCACTTAAACTTCCCAGATTCTAGCATGATCAATGGAGACATATATATTAAAAGAGGATCTCAGTCTTCATATTACTTAAATGGTTCAGTAAGTGTGGGCACTAGGCTGCTTGTTCCTGTAGCTTCACATTTTCACATCACTAATGTGTGTTACTGTGGGTATTACCACAGAGTTTTTAATTTTCTTTATTTTACAATTTATTGACTGCATGAAATAGTTAAAAAGTGTATTTTGTTTTTGCAGAATTTTRACTGTGCTGGACACASACTRCCATAATCTGTTTGGTTTCTTTTATAAATTTTCTGAAGGTTACTCTCCTGTAATTAAAAACAAATTTTCTGCCTGAATGCCTTTTTAGGTTTTAATTATATGTATGCACATTTTACACAAGTATATTGTTACTAGGGTCTTTAATAAATTGTTACTAGGGTCCTGATTTGATGGAGAAAATTAATTGTGAATGTTTTTACCACAGTGGAAGATCTTAGTGGTTTTTCCAAAACCCTATTAAATTTCCATTCTCCACAGCAAATAAATAAACAAGCCAGAAGAATGACAACTGTGAACTTTTGCTTCAATAATGCTGCATACTGGCCACTGGGATTTCCAGCTTATTCAATAACTTTATGGCATAGATATGTCTCTTGTTTTCAGCAGAGCKGGAGAAAGATATCATCTCTCATTACAATTCCATTGCAACTTTCCCTCAGCCAAACATCAAAACTTTTCAGGCTTTTGGACTGGATTGTTTGTGTTGTTAGACAGAGCTCAAAGGCACTGGCTTGTGTTTGTTTGACAGACTATCACTTACAGTGCAACGAAGGAAGGCGTCTTTCTGTCAGCATAATCTGCCCACGGTTCTTCACTTTCATTACATTCTGCTGCATGCTGATTGTCACCATGGTGTTGCCTTAACCAAGGAATGAACTGTAGGGTTGAACAGGGAGAAAAAAATAAAAAGACTTGCTACTGATATCCCTCTGTTTTATTACCAATATGTTGTAAATCACCAAGCARCTGATGACATTTATTCAGGGACTGCAATCAATAAAATCACAGCTCTTAGAATACCTCTGCTGGCTTTACCTGCTCAGCTTCTTCTGCCCTGTTCACAACATGCAGCAAACCTGAGCTTGGAATGTAGCACAAAGTAATTTTTTACCCCACTCAATTATAAATGYTTGGTTACTGAATATTTAACGCCATGATTAACAGTGTGATGATCTGTGTCACATTTTTTATTTGTCCCTTTCATCTGAAGGATCCTGAAATGCTTTTCATATCTCTGATTACACAAAGACTACAGAAAGATTTCTTAATCCAACAAGGGGAAAAAAATGACTGCTTTAACAGCATAGCACATCTCCCTGTTATTAATGATAATAATAATTCCTGGCACTGGCTGTAAGTTTCACCTTTTTTATGAGGCTCTCAGAAAGCAATTTATAATCTGGCATTGAAAGTCTTCACACACAGCACTTTCACAATACAGATAAACTTATAACTTCTATCTACAGTAGAGGAAAGTGGAGGCACACACATTAACAGAGTTACCCAAGTCAACAATRCAGTTATAATTGGAGATCTGAGGAACTTTGAAAGAGTTCACATATTCTCACCTCAATGTCTTATTTTCACTGTTATGACATATTTCTGAACTAAATGTCAAGATAAGATGTGACAGAATCTAGGGAAGAAAATCCAATTCCATCCTATTTGGATAATTAGTTTTTTCTAGAATGAAAAAGCTCTGCCTTGGTTGCGAGACATGAATACTAAAAAATACTAAAAAATAAAAAAAAAAAAAGAAGGAAAAAAAAGAGGAACTGGGGCACAATATGAATTTTTCAGGAGTCCTGGAAAGTTAACAAGTTATTTTCAGGCTCACAGAGAAGAAAATTCCTATGTTTGCAGCAAATCAGTTTAGTCATTAGGACAAAYCTGGTGCTCGTGGCACATACAAGGTACCTCCATGTATGGGGRTGAAAACACCAACCAAGGCATAACGAGAAGTTTAATTGCCTGAGATGTGRACTTGGGGACATTAGCTGACAATTTCTGTGTGGAGGTGGAAATATCCACATGGCATATATATATATCAGCCAATATCAGCTAATGTTTGTTGATGGCATACAAAGTCCTAGCTTTCACTTCTGTGTAGTGTGCAGAGATTAATTTCTGGTTCCTCCATCCCCTTCCTCATCAGGTCCTTATCCCCTAAAGTGCAGATTATACACTGCTTATGATGTCTGAGAATGGGAATCACAGTGGAGAGACAAATTTCATTCCATGCCTGCTTTCTGTTAGGCCACCAAAAAGGCAGAACACAGGAGTCTTGGGGCTGGTGAGACAGGGACCTTGGGGACCCTGAGTGAATGAGAGAAAACAAATGCTGGAATCTGTTCAGCAACAAGAAAATGCTTCTCTTTGAATGCTTTCATGATCTGGAACTTTCTTTCCACCAGATTATTATTCTGCATTTTCCYAGACCTCATTGCAATCTCTTATTCTTGCATTCATAGTGGCTGAGTGTCTACCAGACAGTGAGAAGAGTCTGCTCCCTTCAGGCAGGAGGTGTAGCTGACAAATGTCAGCTCTTACACTTGGTTCAGTTTGCATGTTGGGCATGCACTGCTCATTGTTTTGTCTCCTGCTCTAGGATCCTAAGGTTAGYTGTCACCACATAAGATATCAAAATCTGTCTCTGACAAAAGAAATCTTATATACATAGGGCAGATGTCTTCATATGTTATAAATCATCTAGATTCATTTGTCTTTCCCTCTAGGTGAAATTTAAACTGTACTTCTTCCYCTTTCTCTTCTCCCTCCTACATTTTTAATTGCCATTGCTGATTCAAAGTTTCAAATGTAAGAAGTATTCTCTGTGAAAGCTGGATTTAGCAAACAAAAATAAATGCATCTTCTCTTCTGCCATGCATCATATTAATTCTAAAGAAGATATTAATCTCAAAAGACTTTATTTGTAAAATTGCTTTGGTTGCTTCTGATTTTTTTTCACTCTTCTTCAGTCTTTGTACAGCCCCATTCATTTATCTGTCAATCTGAAGACAAMATCTCCTGAGAGTTTTTTGAAGAGGCRGAGTTTTGTGATTTTTAAAACAAAYACTGTGAATATTTTCATGAAACTTCTTTTTAATATTTTCCTAATTTTAGAAACTTTCTATGTGGATTGTGTCACATTTCATTATAAATTCTAGACAAAAGAGCCTACTAGTCTGACAGCAGTAAAGATATCCTTAATTCCTTTAGTATCCTTCCCATTCTGCAGACTGGGATGAGACAAAGAACATGAACCTTTCTGAAACAGGCATAAACAGATTGTTATGTAGGTCATCTTCATTTAAGAGTCATTAATGCTTTATTGTTCATGGCTTTTTACCTAATCGTATTTATTTATAGAAATTTCCCACTGCAAGGCAGTTTGGCTATGGCATAGTTTCTACAAAAGGAGTTTATTTAAATATTTACATAACATGCAAAAGTTATATGAAAAATTGTTGGAAACAGCTTTTATGTAACTGTTCATAATTTGAAAACAGCAAACTCCTTACCTTCTGTTCCCTTCTTRCTAAGAAAAAATAAAGTCACCATAAACTACACATTAAGCATTGAGGCTGATCCTTATGGTCAATTAGACATGTGAACTCAGGTTGAGTGCAGTAATTGTCCATGAATTTATCTGGTTGTGCTGGACTCTCAGACATTTCTCTGAATCTGTATTCTCTGCAGCTTGCCATGAAGAGACCCCTTAGATAYGTATCTCTGTGTGAGTCTGTTGATTACCAGCAAACCCTACAACATCAAAAATCCTTCACTATTAGTAACCAACCTTGGAACACRTAAGAGAAATGAAAGTTTTAAAAAWAAATTTGGATTTGAGTAGAAAAGCCTTGTAGTGCCTTAGCTGTTAAATTGGTTTCTATTAAGCACAAACTGGCAACTGTGTTTTATACAACATCAAAAGAATTGAGGCATCATGTGGGAATAGACTAACCTTTTTGTTGTTTCAATGGACTAATAATTAATTCATTATATTTCATGAATATGTTAACAATTTTTAACAACTGCACAGGTCTTCTGTAATGACATGTTTAAATCAGACAGGTATAATGACCCATTACAACTAGATGTCTGAAAGGTCACAGGTCATCCCAAGGGTACTGCCTGTCCTTATTAATGCATTAGTAGCTATTAGTTATACTGCTAGCCTGATACCTTGCCATGAATTGTCTTATAAATATTTAGAAGGTATAGTATAACCCTATTGTGAAAGGAGAAAAGAAAGAGACAATATGAAGATTAATTAGGGTGGTATCTTAAAAGACTTGCATATATTTCTCAGTTAGGATTTTCAAGAAAAGAAAACTACGTGGGCTTGATCATCACTTAAATCCATCCTTCTTTATACTTATTCTGCAAGAAAAAAATAATGGAATGCAGGTTTGATTGATTTTTTTTCCCGTCCTATTTCTGGCATCTGAGCTGAAGTGTTGCTTTGCTGCTCAGGGTCTGACTAGCATAAGTAGACATTAAATGTCCAATCAAAAATTCTTCTTTTAAATTACATAGAATATTCAAAAAAGATGTGTARGAATAACAACAGAAGGCTTATCTTAGATGCTGCTTAGGACTTACCTTAAAGCTTTTTATACATAGACTAGAATGGTTGTAGTCTGACTACGCTTTCTTCTATATCTGACGTTTACTATGAAAAAAATAAAACCTGTCCCCTTGGCTGTTTTTGTTTTTCTTTTTTTTTCTTTTTTAACTTATGTGACAACCATTTTCTTCTTTTCTGAAAATAAATACTTATATAAATTACTTTCTTTTTTTAATCTGAGTAGATATGCACTTTTTGAAGAGTCAGCACTAAGATATACTGATGTTCTATGCAAGTTATAGTATTGGAAATTAACAAGTATTTTCTCTTTCTGATGTTGGTTTGCCTGGGTACATCCACAAGAGCAGTCCACTCTGGGGGAGGGAGAGTGAAGCATATTTGCACAGCCATTTGTAGACTAGGACAGAACCTGTTCATGGGGTGAGAGAAAAAAGAGAGGACAAAATGCTTTCCATAAGAAATGGAAAAGATACTTGAGGAGACAGAATGAACAATACCTGTACATATTGAAGGCCCACAGGCCACATGCCCTACGTACTTGCTGTGGTGTGCTGTCATAACCACAAGCACATGTACTGTCTCATGGATTGCCCTTTCTCATAAGAGGTGGGCTTACTGCTTGCATTGAATGAAATTACATAGGGAAATATGAGCCAATGCCTACATTCAGTCTAGAAGATGGTGCTATCTGATCTTGTTCCTCGTCTGAGAATCACAATAAAGTGCATGGTTYTGTATGCAGATATTTTAATGAGCCTTGGGAGTTTGCCATCTTGAGCTTAAGCCTTGCAACTGTTTTCATATGGAGACCTTCCAAGAAATTGGAGCCAAACCAGGGAGCCAGTCACAGTCTGTGTCATCTGGTCAGGAATATAAAACACCCATGTGTGGTGRCATATATTGCCATGTAGACTGCACYGTACTTGTCAGCAGTGGTCTGGGCCAAGTCTGAAAATTATTCTTTTTGCAGCCAGGCTCAGCCTCCAAGAAGTGACATATTAATCCTAGAAGCCTGCATTAYACCACTGTAGCAGATCTTCCTGTGCACATAATCACAGACTCCGGTGAAAAATCTTTTCTAAGGGTATCATGGAATCRTACAGACAGCCTTCCAACTCACAGAGCTCTGTTCAGATGATGTGTATGTGGACTCTTTCTGTCAATGTCTCTCGTGTCTTCGATTTACAAGACAAAGTATATAATTAGTGATTAATCAATTATTTCTCACATTACTGGTTTGATCAGCCTACACTACAGTTTATAGACTTTCMCTTGMAGGAAKGATGACAAAGCTCCAGAATTTGTGYCWRTCTCATAAATAATGGAATGAGAAAGTTGTGTTGTCATGTTGGAGATTCAAGAGRGTTGCTGGTACAGAGAACTGGACGTAATCTTTCTTAACTGAAATATCTGTATCTTTTTATAATACTATCAGAGTAAACTGAAGAGGGTGAGAATACTTCTCTGAAAGAGGGTTAGGCACACAACTGAAATGAGCCAGGGTAAAGGCCGGCAGCATGGCTCTACCTTGCTCACACCCTTTGCCTTGTGAAAATCCAGCGTTACCTCAAGCATGGCTACCAGGAGCAATTAGGACATAACTTTAGCTGCATAAACTGGTTTCAGCTTTAGATTTTTGCAGTTCTGTGAGTTACTGGTAAAATGAGTTTATGTGTATCTTTTGGGTGTGTGACAATTGACCACAGATGATTGTGCATGGGGTTTGGATCAAATGCCCTCCATCAAATTCTCTTCCAACTTCAGCCCTGCTGTGAATCTGTGGTTAACATACATTAATAGCAAGTCATATCACAGCTATAAAACCTACAATTTTTAAGTTCAGAGCAATATGCCAAAACTGGTTGTGAAATTGGCGTCTGCAAGCATTGTTATTATTACCTGTACATATGCTACGTTGCTTCTGCTACTCTGAGTTTTTAGGTAAGGGTAAGGCRCTAATTGTACATGCATGAATGTTTGTGTGTATGTGTTATTATTTTTCATTATTAGTGAGTAGATTAAAAAAAATCAGTAATTTGTGGAAGGCATTGTGTATACTGTGATGTCCCTCCTATAATCCCCCTCTATTTCTGCCCAACCCATTGTTTTGGCAACAATAACCAGGGAATATAGAGAACCTCTAAGGTTATAAAAAAACAAAAAAACAACGAAAAAACTGAAGCTGTTAATTGGAATTCACTTAAGACATKCCTTTGAGAGAAGATCTGGCAGAAGTGAAAGACATTTTTTCTTTTGTGTTTATGGGCAAAACCCACTGTTTTCTTTTATGCTGCTTTCCAAGCCCTCCAGTTTTGCTGGGACAATGGAAATAACCCTAACTGACAGATGTTCCTATTGAAGTCTTAATAAATCCTTAAAAAACAATTGCTAAGACAGCAACATCACTGTTGTGTGCCCTTTGATGTATTTGTTAGACACACCCATAAAAATTTAAATTGAATACAGGCTCTACCACCAAACCTGTTAAGTTGTAAAAGAAACTTTCATTCTTTTCCAGAACCAGAAGCAATTATCCACAGCTCAAAGCATTTCAGCAGACATAATGAGGGTATGATATTAACCAGTCAATTGGACTAATCTGAATGACTGTCAGTACTCCCAGCAAAAGAGGCCTCATTATAGTTACAGCTATTACACTGCTGCAGTTACAAGGTTACTTAGAAAGCTGAACTCAATCTATCAGCATATTAGAGACTGAAATGCCAAATCATCGAACTGTAAGCCTTAATATACCATTTAGAAATGGTGTGGTGAGGAAGAGGCCTATATGAGAACTTAGAGAGGGTAGGATCTCCTTGACATAATTCTTCTCCATATTCTGAGCCACTCATTCAACTGAGTGATGTGTGAGAAGTTCCTATGCATTTTTTCATCTTTCTGGAAGTTTTCTTCAGCATGGAACTTGCAAGAGAYCCCTTTTCTTGCATTGTAGGTTCTCATTTAAATGAACTGACTAAAGAGGTTATATTTCATTATCACGGATAATTTTTTTAAAAATTTGACTAATAAGAAAAGGGAAAGAGCTAGCATAAGTGTTGATACTACATTATAGGATCTTGATTCATAATAATCAGAGAACACAGCAGGTTATTTCATTACTGGTAAAGATGGCCATATTTTTTTCTCTCAAAACATGCCATTGAGAGTGTTTTCATGCATGAAGAAGGTTCAACTGTGCTTCACAGCAAGGCCATAATTAGACAAGACTATTGCATACATCTGAAGGTTAGAAGTGAGGAGGATCAGGACTGTAAAAGAAAAAGATTTTCTGCTTAATACTGAGAGTTGGAATGAGGGAGAATCTGGAGCTRGACTTCAGGTCAAATGAGCTCAATAAATGAACTAATAAGATCAATACTAGAAAGTCCCAACAAAAAGGCAAGGCATGAAGAGAAAGACTTCTTGTCCAAACAAAAGGAAATGCAAAAAGCACTAGAAAATAACACTAGTGTGAAGTGCTCTTTTCACTGGAGTGGATTGACATCTTTCTTTGGCATCCTCATGGCAGTATGGAAATTGAGGGAGTCACACTTCAAATACAATAAAGTCAAAGTTCTTGGCTAGAGTTATTTTCCTTCTAATTCAACAAAAAGAGACTGAAAGGAAACCTGAAAGTTCTGCTTTGAGATACAAAAGGATTCAAGAAAAATTGAGCATGKGACATAGCAGAGAAAGGTGTTTCTTTGTTTGAAATTTTATAAAAGATGTCTGTTTTCACCAGAGAACTAAATCAGCCAAAGAAGTGGAAGCCTGGTACAGGCATGATCTGATTTTGACTCTGCAGCTAGGGTTTTAGAGGTTGATTGTCTTTGGGACCTGCAATTGGATGAGCTTATTTRTCTGCCTTCCAGAAATCAGTGGTTTTAATATCAAGTAATAGATTAGCAACAGTAACAAAGATATCATATAGTAAGAAAGACCAAATATATAGCAAATAAATCTAGTAGATATTCAGGTGTTGCAGCCTAGGACTCTTTTATGCAATACTCCATTCACATATAGATGTCAACATACTTTAGCTGTACCTGAAGCCAACTGTTTGCAAGCCAACTCCAAACCCATGGTTATATTGCAAGGGTTATGTCATGTACAATTCAAAGTGATAAGCCCAGATCAGATCACTAAAAGTACGATTTGGCTAATGATCAGTGTACTGCATATCAGCTTGTTTTGCCAATTTGATTACAAGGTAYCTCAGTTTCTTTTATATCAGTCCACTACTACACAACAATTAAACAAGAGTATTCAGGCTGTGAGACCAATTTTATCTCCTCAATAATTCAGAATTTCTTTAAAAATATTTCTTTTTCTAGTCAGTGTTCACCTCTTCTAACTCTATTTTAAGACCAAGAGTAACTCTGTCTCTTCTGCTTCCTTTCCTGTTCCTCTTCTGTTACCTCTGGGCTGAGCAGTTCCTTCCTTCACTTTAGAAYATAAACCCTAGCTCAGATTGCTTTCATAGAATTCACAAAGTGAACATCCATTAGTTCAGCAGCCAAAAGAAAAAAAAATTGGAGAAATCTGTGTAACTGTGAAAGTCATTGTACATTTGGTATGTATKTAACCAACATTTAACACAATTATTAATTTAATTGTATTATTTTAACAAAATTAATTCTCTAACTATATATGCTAAAACAATTTTTAAATATTTATATTTGTATTTAAAAATTTATAGATTTTTTCTATAACAATAGATTTTCTCAATATTTTTATGGGCTKCTTTCCACTAACAGATGTTTCAGGTGTATCAAATTCTGCCCAAGAAAGGCACTTTCTGAGGATTTTTAAAAAATAATTGCAACCTTAGCCTTTTATTTGAGTACAATAATTACAATTTGAATATTTAAACAAATCTAAAACATTCTAAAATATTATATCTTCCTCAAGTAATTGTTGAAAGGAATGATTTTAGTTATACAGTGTCATGAGGATAAAACACTCCTTGTCCTCACTGGAGAAAAGTAACCACCTTAATACTAGATTCATTTATGAAGGATTGTTATAATTTTACAGCCTTAGAGTTCACAGAAAATTTTCTTTTTAAAAGGTTCAGCTCAACGTTCATTTTAATTTAGCTCTTCTATAATGGAATATTTACAGTTGGTGCATAGATAAATCATAAACAGGAATTCTGATTCTTTGGTAGTTATTCATATGAGTTCCATTACAGCCACATTGYAGGCAGTGATGCACTTCAAGGATTGTGCTGATGCTGATGTTATAAAGCAGAAGAACAAAGTTTAAATGGTCTGTAAATGTCAGCAGAATCCTGATAGTAAATTATGACCTTGCTATTGACTCTGGAGTACCTTTAGCTACATTTTATGCATTTCATACAATGAAAGTGTAATGCTCCTCAGATCACACAAACAAAAGAGTAGCATAACTCCCCAAATTAATGAATTAAAGYGAATATCAGATATTTATCAGAAGCTCTGTGCAGTTATTTGGAGAAATGAAAGTCGTCTTAGGAAAGCAATAATATCCAGTGAGTAATATTGCAAGAAATAATGGCATCTGTATCCTCTAACTTCTTCTTAACTTTTTTTTTTTTTTTTTTGGTGTAAGAGTTCAATATACAGAACTGTGAGATTCAGCATATTAAGCTTTCTCCATTCTTAAGCATAAAATTTGAATTCTTGCCTTACTTTTCATTTGTATATTGAAAATTTGTAGGTTTGAGGGGACACATTAATGTCCACTGCAGTGTCTGTGTCCACGAATGAGGCTCCAAGGCAAACTGAATTCAATAATACAGAGTTGATTATGGATAACAGAACCAGAAGTTTGTGCTTGACATATAAGTGACCTTGTAATCCTCTCCTTAGAATTCTTCCCACCATTCCTCCCTCCTGCCACTCTCCTTTATTGTATTTTAAAATCAGGTTAGAAGGACTTTGGGGCAGAGACCATGCTGTCACTTACATCCCAAGGAAGAGCTTATTTTTTTTACTTCATTGGAAATGTATCTATTGTGCAGATAATTTTCTGAGTTTCTAGTTGAAATGTTAAAGTTTCATATCATCCTCATTCATATTCCTTTCGTAAGCCTAAGTGGGATTCAAGAAAGTTATATGTTGCTCATTTCATTTCATAGCAACTAAAATGAATCTCCACTAGCTTCTTTCTTTTCTCAATATCAACCAAAAATTCCTGCCTTGCTTATTTCTTTCATACCTTTTTACTTACTGTTGTAAATCTGGGTGAAGTCGCAATATTAACAATTGKTTTTGATATTTTGGTATTGATTAATACCAAAATTCGTTTTTTTTTTGTATAAAACTCTTAGCTGTGCAAGTGAGCTTAGTGAGGAAGTGCTGGATTGTGTCTGGTTTAGAATAAACATCTTCATGTGCTGCTGCTCTTTTGGTTGGAACAAAAGGCCATTCCTTTTACAAAGTTAGTCGGCTGGGAGAAGAGTACAGCTACAAAGTAAAGGAAAGCTGTTTGAATGTATCACCAGTGGAGTCRGGGCACAACCAGGATAGGATTGAAGCTTTGAAGTGTCTATTAAAATCTTTGAAGCATTTGGAGTTTCTCCTTGGCAAATATCAATACCCTAGAACAGAAGTTCTTCCACTATAAAAATAGAGGTATCATCAGGCACCTTTATTGTCCTTATCAAAAATAGCTACTGTCTTTTACTGCTAAAAATGGCTTCTGATGACTRCACAATGCTGTACTGCAGATATACACTGGATAGTATTTTAGAGACCATAAGAATTCTGTATATTAGAAATGAATACCTCCTTCTAATACCAAGAAAATGCAAGTAATGCCTAAATTTCTTGTGYATGTTGCATCAGAAGCCAGCTAGGAAAAATAATAAATCAGTATTGATTGAAGCACTTAGGAAGGTCAGAGAACCAAAGTGTTGAGAATTTGACAAGTGTGGTCAATAAAAGAGGCAAATCCCATTTGACCATTCAAAACAACCACAGCCCTTGAACTATTCACTGGAAACTTAATCAGATTTTTAAAAAATGTCTTACAGAAGCATTTTTCAGGCCCTAATGAGCTATTTGCTTTCATCATTAATAGCAAGTATAAGGATGCTGACTTACTTTGCTTACAAAAACCTGGCCTGCTAATGAAGCAAGGAGGAAGCAGAGAACTAGTGAACTCTTCTCAAGGCATCTTCTGTCCTTGTTGAGTTCAGGCCTCATGTGGGTGAGAAAAAGTCTTATATATCTGAATAGGAAGACAAAATTTAGTCAGAAAGTTTTGTACTTTCTTTTGAAACCTGGACCTACCACTTCTATCCAGCTGCRCTGTTCAGTGCATTCACAGCAAATCTGAGCTCTTCCAAGCTGGGAGACCATGACCTATGCATGTATCATCTCACTGCATCTACATCTTTTCACAGTTTCTGGTCCAATGCTGTGCTCACCTTCCAAACCATGCAAAACCATTATCCTTTATGTATTCAAGTAACTGCTGAAGACTCACTTTTATTGAGCTGTTCATCAGAGGTTGATCACTATAAATAGAAAGATGCACAAGCATCATGTCAAATAGAGAAATTTCTCAAAATATTTGGGTATGGTTCTTATGCCACATCAGTGATCACACTTGTTATAGTAGAACTACAGTAGAACTACTAGCAGCACCAGATAAATAAATACCTGTTGAGACTGGAAACAATCGTTCAAATAAGCACAAGAAGATGTGGATTGATGATGTTAGTAATKTCTGACATTAAATAACTCAGGAACACAAGCAGTTAGCACAGATCATCCCCTCTGGTTGCATTTATCTCTASGAGTTTGCATATAAATACATTTACTCAGACAACTGCTCTGGAGCTTTCACACTGATTTGCAGTGGAATGCTTAAAGTCATATGTCTGAGCTCAAGATGCTGCACACACAGTTTGCTGCAAGAAAAGACAATTATCTTCTGCTTTATCTTCACTGRAGGGGAAAGACATAAAATAGTCATAGAACAGTTTAGGTTGAAAGGGAACTCTAGAGGTCATCTAGTCCTATCCTCTGATGAAAGCAGATCTAATCAGATCAGGTTGTTCAGGGCCAGTCAAGTATTTACCACCTCTGAGGACTGCCYCTACAATGACTATAAATAAGCAGTAGTTGCTGAACATACTGATTTTTTTCCCCCTTATATCAGCTCAAATTTCTCACATTCCAGTCTTATTCAAACAGGACTTTATAAATTCTGCTGTGAACCACCAAATTAAAAATTAGTTTCCCAGTTTTGATACTTTTATAGCAGATTTTATACTACTGTAAGAGTTTTCATATGACTAAACATTTACAGACCTTGAATATAAGCCAATTTTTACATCAGAACTTTCAATCTAAATCTTTAAACAAAGCTTTTATTCCTCAAATAGAGCTTGCACATGCTTGGATTCAGTCCATGTTCTAACAAGCATGAATTTGCTGATTGAAGAAAACTTCTGATATTTCCCTGTACCTTTTGAAAATGCACCATGTCTAAACAAAATAGAAAAAAAAAACTCCAGCAATTGGAACCTGGTTACTAGAGTAATCCAGGGTGAATTTTGTACTCATATTTCTACCTTAACTAGAAGAAGAATATAATCTGCCCTTTTTAACTTAGTGCCTGTCCTGTTACGCAGTTTAATGCTTTGGATGCTGACAAGTCAATCAAATGAAAACTCTTTTGGTTTAGCTTTTTTATTCATTACCTTTTTTTTATTTATGTTCACTGAAATGAAATRGAAAGGAACTGCAAAAGCTATATGCCCTTGAGACACAAAGGGATTCTTGAGAAGAGGTAATATCTTTGGAATAATTTACTGAATACTAGCAATTCTGGGCTATGMTGAAACAATTTACCACTCTAGTCAGAAAGAAGATTAAAACCTCCCATGTGCTAYAGAACTGACCAGTGACGTGTCCTCCTACAGGATGGTGCATGTGTAGGAGACAGTAGGACTCTTCTGCCAGTCACAGCAGATGGGAACAGTGAAGTGATTTTATGAGATAGGAAAAGATGGACTGAAAGAATGAAATGGTAAAATATTCTTGCTTGTCGTCAAGGGCAAGAGGATTTGTTTTTAAGGTTTTCCAATCACTGCATCAGGTTTAACAATCCCAAATACCCAGCTATAAGTAGTAGCTGCAACAATAAAGAAGAACTTGTCTGTCTTCTGAGGTAACTGTGTTGATCTGTAATTGCAGAGTACTGAGGGGGTCTGTCTCATTCAATATTAACTATGGGCATTATGGGCCTCTGCATAGTGAAGCCACTTCCTCATGGCTAACTTCAAACCTGCATATTGCTTTTATCTGCTYACAGCCATCTGATGGTTATAACCAACAAGCACTGTCAACATGGTGAAAAGTATTGAAAATTGATTGCTATGCTACAGACCAAGTCAACCAACCATGGTCAGGTTCTGAGAACTGCTGCCCAACTGTCCCAAAACCTTAGCACCACAGTGAATTTTTGTTATGCAATAAGTCAATAAGTCTCAACAGACCTCCTTTATTGACATTTTTTTTTCCATTCCACCCATCAGAATGGAAATAGTCAAAAGCAGCTGTTTCAAGATCTGAATGAAAATTTCATACTACACTTTTATCCTTAGCTGCAAGCCAGGATTGGACACTACTTTGTCCAATTTAAAATAGTTTTGATACACATGGTTATTGTTTCTGCAACGCCAAAGCTAAGAGGAAAATATCTTTTTTGACTGCAAAGTCCTTGGCAGATCTCTGCACTGTGAATTTGCACTTGCTGACAATAGGCTTATTTGCATTTCATTCTTGACACTTGAAACCAACTCATGGATCACACTTCCCCTGAATTTGAAGGCAAAAATTGAAAACCATTAACTTACAAATACTTTCCTGCCTTGCCCTGCTGTSCCCTTCTTCAATCAAATTGTTAGGATTGATATATAAATTTTTTTTTATTTCAGTCAACAAAGGTTCTTTTTACCTGATTTTGCTTATAGATTGGCTTWCACAAAAACCTTAATTTCAGTATTACTTTGAAGTTATTCCATAACCTYTTTCTTTCTCATCAAGTCTGTAAAAGTATGGAGTATTCTGCTGCTGTACCTTTAGATAAAATCCTATCTTGTAATGAAAGCTCCAGTCTAAATTCATGATAGCAGTTAGAAATATGATATCCTAGACAACTTTTTACTAATAGTCTTCATTCCTCTCCTATTCTCAGMAGTAGCTCTGCCATTCATGGTCTAYTTAACATCTGATGCTAATTTCATTAAAAATGAATCCAATTGCGATGTACAAAATTCAGTTTCAAACTTTAGTACCTAGAATTTTTGTTCACATGTGACCACTACTTCTTGTGCATGTTATCAAATTTCAAATGAAATATTTGGATCTGATAAACAGTCTCTGGTTTGTAAAAGGGGAGGTGTGAACATACGTAGCACTTTCATCAACAGGGGGTTTTACAATGTGTGAGTTMCTGATGATTTTCCTTTTTTATCCTCAGGCTAAGTATGAAAATTCTCCTTTTGAGGTGCAACAGAATTTTCTATTAGACCACCATAGAAAATTTTTATTTTATGTAAGAGAACTATCAATGATTTGTAGGCATCTCCAAAGGTATGTGTGGGCCATAGTATCTGATGTCCTTAAAATAATTGTCTTCTCTTTTCAGACTGCACAAACTCTTTTTTTAAAGAGACAATGTACACAGGTGAGCAGATAAAAACCAGAGTACTGTCCAAATGTCAGAGGATTATAAAGAAATTCCAGGGTTTAGAGATATGTTGTGGGCACTGGAGTAAGAAAGATATGAAAAAAGAGTAAAATGAGAGCAGAGAAGTGATACCAAAATAAGATTAGGGGAAAGCAAAGAGCAAACAGAAATTTTGAATAGAAAGATGAACAGGTGAACAGATTAAAATATTTAGTTGCCTTGCTGACATGACAGCAGCATTATTTCACAATGACTAGACAACAGATATGAGTTGCGGGATGACTAGTAAGAAATATGTCCCAAAAATCCTCCTAAGGATAATGTTCATGATGTGCACTTGGAATTTAAATGCTGAGCTTCAAAATGCCTTCTATAATTTTAGAAATCTGATCTGGAGGCCAGTTGCAGTTCTCCAACCGATGTCCACTAAGTAAAAATCAAAACAGAAACTGTAAGCCATTCATATCCAGCGGGCAGCGGCAACAGGACATGATAACGATACTAAATTCCATTTCATATGTAGACTTTTTACATCTGAAAAATATGTAGAATATTTTTTTACATGTTTTTCTTGTGGTTACTTTTGCATTARTGTATATTTCTAACACTAAATTTCCATTAAGTGGGCACAAAACATTCTTTCAGATATTACCTAMATTTTCCTTGCCATAAAGAGAAAATAGGATGTAGAAATTTTTGTAGTTTCARAAGAACAACTTATTCTAAACAGTTTTGAAGAATCTTGTGCTCTCTTGAATATGTGGAAGTTTGTTAAGTAACCTGGGATAAAAACTCCTGACCATGGTCTCATCCCCTTCTCCTTCCCTTCCTTTCTCCTTCCTTTCTCCTTCCTTTCTCCTTCCCTTCCTTTCTCCTTCCCTTCCCCTTCCTCTTCCCCTTCCCATCTTTAGAAATCTGTTTATAAATTAAATGTAGATTTTTTTGCTTTACAGAATTGGATCAGAATAATTCTGACACAGAACAGAAATACCTGAATTTTTAAAGACCTCCAAATGATGAAAAATTCTATTTGCAAAAACAGAAACCTTTAATGCAAAGCTGATTGACTTTAATACAGTTTTGGCTCTAATACAATGGAACAGACAGACCAAATGTATTTATTTGTTTATAAGAGYTGACTAGATTTATTCAGAACATTCTAGTAAGAAAGGAAACTAGATTTACATTTAGAACAGCAAGTATTTATGTTTGCACAAATAAGTTATGTAGTACCATATCTCAAAATGGGAAACATAAAAAACTGTTTGTGAAGTCTTGAGCATATTTCATTTTCAATTTTATAATCATTAGTGTGGTATACAYTTTATTACTTCTGGCCGATGATGTTTTTATTTGGAAACGGGTATAAAACATGGAAAGAATAAAAAACCATGAAAGTGTAGAAAGAGGTAAATTGGTAATCATTTAATTTGAGAAAGAATATACATGTAAAAAGTCTACTTTTTAAAAATGGGAAGTTTATGGGAATGAGGCTATAAATGTAAAATTAATGGAAAACCTGGAAAAATGCAGAGAATTTAAGTGGYCTATTATGGATCACCTTGATTCTGACTTTCATGTGTTTTACACTTGGGAGACGCCCTGTCATATTTTGTGGTGACATTTTCTTGATTTTTAAAGCATCTATAATGCTTTTACATTACCCATTCTATATCAGTGAGTTTCTATGATGTAACTTTAATTACTCCCCTATGACTTTGATCTTTTTGGCTTTTTCAATAATGACTAGGTCTTGAAGTTATTTTAGTGTGTTTTTGTCTTCTTAACCCTACTGGAGAAAAYATTTCTTGTTTATAAACATACTGKATCTTTTAACTCACTTTAGTAAGTGATCTATCATGCTAGGGTATCAGATAACAKAAAGCCTGYSCTGCTCCTYGCTTGMCTCTGCTGCCCTGGTGCTGMTTTGGGATCCTCCAGGTAATGAAACAAATTTGGTCTTTGCATTTCAGYCTGGGTTTGTGGTTGTTCTGGCCACCTGCCCATACAACTCAAAATTACAGAAGAAAAATCCCAAAACCCAGCCTAAACCACAGTCTACTTACTTTATTGCAACAAGAGAAAAAGAGGAAGGGAATTCTTTGCTCTCTAAAACAAGTCACCTGTCCACGCCTGCAAGAAGACAATGACTGTAACTGTGAATCTCCCTGTAAAAGCCTTCCTGACAGTAACCTTTACCAGAAAGTTCAGATAAGAGTGGGTATAAATTATTAAGCAGGTACTGTGCCAGAGCCAGAATTCAGGACACTTCATAGAATTTTCTCTTTTTCTTGTACTCACTTCATCCTAAGACTGAAGCATTTTGAACCAGATGATTTTTCTGTGCAGTCTCTAACCCAGCAGGGRCCTTTTCTGTGATTGTGATTGTGATAGTTACAAATCAGTACTAATATTCTTGACTAATATTTGCCTTGTTTAGAATTAGGTATGGTATAAATGGTATTTCATGGTCTGTTTTCAGAGTCTGATTTTCTATTTTTCATTCTGTGCCTTCTAATCTACTTGAACTTCCCTTTTTGTTTAGGTTGTTCTTTTATAATTCCTAATTTCCAGAACAGTGACAACAAAAGGAGTGGAAAAAGAAGTCATGCTGGAATCTATTTTAAAGGCATTGAGCAAAATGCCTTTTGCAAGTCTTTACAAGTCATGCCTACAGAGCAAATAATGAGTAAGAAATGTATGACAAGAAATGTCTGATTACCACAAATCAAAACCAGATATACAGCTGGAAAATGACAGAGAGCATATTTTAGTAGTGAGAGTTTTCATACTTTGTATGCTCTCAAGTTAGATTTTACATTTACTAAAACAGAAGTTATTTTATGTTTAAATATTTTTCGGCTGAGCAAACTAGTGCTTAGTGAAGGTTCATGATTCTCTGAACTTTTAGATGATGGGCTGTCTCTGCTTTTTAAGTTTTTGTCATTTTTAGCTTGCTTGGGTTTTGTTTTTTGGTTGGGATTTTTTTTAATTTTTGTGGGAGATGACTATTACAAAGTAAAATAGGAGCATTGTCAATTGATGASACACAAGCAAGCTTCTTTGCATCTTACATGAAAAAAGCAAACTCAGCAAACTGGAATGATCCTGTCCTAGAGTGTCTAATAATTAAAACAATGCAATTACTGTTTAAAGCTGATTGTGGTAATTGCATATCATTTCCATTGCAGATCATCCCATCAACCATAAACTCTAATGTGGAGGTAAGTGAAGAAGAAACTAATTTAGAGTACGTACTTGTTCTGTATGTCGTATGAGCACAATCACTTTCCAGTGTCCTCAGATTCTACAGATAACATCTGTTTTTGCAATTCAGTTGATAATTCATTAGTAAAACTGTTTCTGATGAAAGTTCATGGACTCCCACTAGTCCTTTTATTCCTTTGGGCTCTAGACTCCATCTGATCTACCTTATCTGATCTTGASATCTGTTGAGATGTCCTCAGTTTTCACTTCCCTCCTGGTAACTTTCTGCATAAAAACTTCACTTCAAGAAACCTCTTGCAACAGACACCCACCAAAATACAGCAGAAATTTTTGATTTAGGGAAGACGCTTTTCTTGCTATGTATATCCTGTCTAGATAAACCAYGAACTTATATCATTGTTGGTAAAACAATTATAATTGACATTTCTATAAGCAAGGACATTAGTAGGGAGTCACAGTGTGATCATCTAGTATAATACATGATAATTTATTTAGTGAATTGCATAATTATGGAATACATTTTTTAGGAGTACACTGTTCTTTATGGATTATACAGACAGAATCTTGTTTAAATCACGAAAAATCAAGAGACCATTCTGGATCATCTAATTTATTTCTTGAGTAGGTGTTAATTTTTTTTTAAAATAATGCTCACTCAAAAAGAAATTTAATATTTTTCATTAATCAGAAGAAAGCAGTGGGATTTTGTGCATTTTGAAAACAGAGTTTACATCTGTTCATTTTGAAAGAGAATCAAGAAGAAGATGATAGAAAGAGTTACCATCTTGGCCCATTTTTGGCTTTGATAAATGATGTCTTTTAGTAAAATTAAGCCAAAGCCAAAGGGATTTTTATCCCTTGCTTTTTAAAGTCCAAAAGAATAAGATTAAATGTTTACAATTTTACCTTCAAAAATGTACTGCTAAAAAATTATTTCTTTTTAGCTCCCTTAATGTCCCCTTTTTCCCCAGAATCTGTTTAGTTATTTATGGAAGCCCATGAGTGCTGCCCAGAAGTTTACATGTCCATGCATGGTCCAGATTGCAGAAACATGACCAGACTAGAGGCCTTGTCTGATAAATATATGGAAGCTTCAGAGACAGTCTTTTATTTTCATCCTCACTTCTCTGTTGGGTAGGAAGCAATGTTTAGTAAATAAATATCTCTTTTCTGAGCTAGATGGAAATGTATAATATTTTCTATGCCAGCACTAATTAGCTGGAATGTAATAAGTATTCTCACAAGCCTACATGAATGCACATTTTCTACATGAACTACAGGAATTCTTCAGTTCCAGATTCTTAAAAATATTGAAAAGGTTTCTGAGTCACTGGTATAAATAACTCACAACATTTTTAATGTGAGAATTATTGAAGAAAGTTGTACTGTATACTGGTATATTTGGAGTCTAAATGGGATGAACTGGGCAATTTTCTATCTTTTAATTTGATTTTGGAGACCATGAAGTGACATAATTTTATCATTTAGTCAGTAATTTTAGGCAGCAGAAACAATAATTTGTGCCTTTCCAATRTGGTGCTATGGATAATGATTGTTACCAAAGTATTCTAGGTGAAATAAACCCTCTTAGGGCAGCTTCCCACCACCTGGACAGGAGCTTCTCCTAATATGAATGAGTGGTTGTCTTTTCCTTTATAAAAATAGTTGTAATCTTAACCACAAAGATGTAATCAAATCTTAACCACTCATATCTGAATTTGCAAAAACTTCTAAGTATGGACACACAATGGACACTCAGCAATCCATAATCTGTTTTTGTTCTCACTTTCATTGTCTTTCTTCTATGGCATTTTGACAATTAAGTTAAAGGGGTGTATTCAGTGTCCCATTTTGATGAAAAGTCAAAAAGCGTGGGAAAAAAACCACAACAGTTCACTGGCCATCAATTTCTCCAAAATCAATGTATAATAAACACWTTAAATCATTACTATTAAAAATATGTAATGGGAAGAAGGTCAATTTCTCCAGGGAAGATCATAAACATATATAAGACAACAATTTTTAACACTTAGAGTGAAAAAGAGAATATATTTAAGATACCACAATTTGAATTTCATCAGAATTTTCTACTTGCTACAGATTCACTTCATYCTGTAGTCTTTCTTAAGCTGCCTTTCCTCATACCTGATGCAAATCAAAAACTGGAGCTGTTCCTGGCTCCACTCTCACCCACCAGTATCAAGACAAACTGGCAAGATCCTGTCAGCCATCCCACAGACTAGCAAGGCAGCTGGGCCGTGCAGATGCTGGGTAGACAGTTGCCCAGTTCCTTCAAAATTCTTGCTGCTGGAAGCTTTCCTTCCRCTGAAACAGTTCTGCCCCATGAGCACATTTTTTTTTTGAAAGCATTTGATTGGTGTAGTAGTTACTGCCTGTAACAGCTTCACATTGTGACTGTGAGACTGACTTCTCCCCAAAAGTCACATCTGCCAAAATGTGTCTGTTCAAAATGTCGGGGAAATTCCTTTCAGCCCTTCTCCTTAGCTAGATACATTGGTCAACCAGAGAAGTCTTAGAAAAACTTTGCTAATTTTGATCATTCAAACTGTAGTTCTTATGAACATTCCTGAGAAAACCCAGAGCAAAAAAAAAATATAAGAACTTGTAGTTATAGAAAAGAGGATGGGCAAGGGACATATAAATAGCCGTCTGGGGGGAAATCCTTTTTTGGTGGAAACATAGTTCCTATGGTGACGTGGGAGTGAAAATTTAGAAGGTTGTGAAGCTGTTGACTCCTACGATGTAATATTACTAGGATAAATCCCAGGCCAATACAAGAGAAAATGGTGTGGCAAACCTGGAGAAAGTCAGACTAGACAGGCCCCATTCTGTGCTGATTTTTCAATGTCTGTGGCTGAAAAATGAATTCAGGAAATGCTAAAGTATACTATTCTAAATGAATAGACTACAGGTTTGTTATTTGATACTCATGGTGGAAATTATTCACRACAAGAAAAACTGGTTGAATTTAAGTTACTAAAATATCCCAAAGGCATAATGCAAGGAGCTTATTGAAGAACATCAGTTGGTTCAAAGAGCACTGACTCTTCTGATTTTTTACTTCTTCCACCATTTAAAACTTTGGTTTTTTGTTGTTTCATGAGCATTCTTTATTTAATTGTAAATGCATAGCATTGTCACCTACTAAATATAAATAGTGTTTCAGATGACCATTACTTCCCATTTGATTTTAATCACCTGACAAAGTTATTTGAGCCTAGTTTTCTTCTGTCAAGACAATTTACACTGTTGTGTGCTGGATGAAAATATAATGAAAAATATGTAGCTCTCATATTTTATGCTGCAAAAACTGCATGAGGGTCCCACTTATTTCCAATGTTTAAAATAAAACAATTTTATGGAGCTTTTTTGTGTTTCAAATGATAGACTCATGAATAACTCAGACTGGCAATGAGTTAGATAAATTGTCATCATGATAGAGATCTCTTCATTTTGCTGACTTCATAAGTGGAATTGTTCCCTTGATTGTTTTTCCACTGAAAACAAGAATGTTTGTTCATTATGCGTCTACTATGAAGAGAAAATTCCTCCAACTAACATTTCTTGTGTTTTACTTCTTTTGCTGTGTTTGTGAGAAGCAAACATAATTTCTCTTCTATTTTGTTTGCTGAATGTGTCAGGGGCAGGCATTTAGATAAACTCATGTATCAAGAAAATGTCTGGATTCAAGCTTTGCCAAGTTTGAATATATATTTTAAAGAGGATTGGGACAGTGCTTTGGCCAACTTACAGAATAAGTTTTTGAAACCCAAATTGCTGCAATGTGAAAAGTGCAGAACCTGAGGAGGCTCCTCTAAATTCTGCTAGTAGCAGAAGTTGAACCAATGATCATCTGCTTTTTCCTACAATTGTCCTTCAAGCTCTAAGTTGATGGCCTGACATCAGGCAGTAAAACACAAAAAGACAGAGCTGAAGGAAAGTGAAGGAAGGAGATTCACAGAATGATCAGACTGACTTTATCACAAAGATAATGGGGGTGAGTTTGTGCTTACTGCTGAGGTTATCAAAGGTAACCTAGAGAGGAAAAAAAAAATCCCAGACTTTTACAAGAGATCAATAGAAACACTGTAAAAAGGATGGGATCAGCTGGAGGAGAAGCTGATGGATCCTTGAGAGCTAGAGGGCAGACAGGATAAAATGAAATTGCAGAAGTCAAAGGATGACAAGATTAAAGAAAACCCTTGGCTGAAACCCAAAACCAAGAGATTGAGGACAATGTGCTGGTTCCAACATTTGGTTGCAAAGAGGGCAAATGAAGACTCTAGATTAAAGATGGAAAGCAAAATACACCATTAGACATGGTTAAACATATAATTATCTAAATCTAAGTTAATTGTTGAGATTGATCTTTGAATCAGTGAATAGAAAACACCACATGAAGAAAACAGCTTGATTTCTTTGTCTTGTGCAGGGGTTTAAAGATTGAATCCCCTAACCATTGATCATAGAGATGACCAGCTGAAGCTTGGATAATTGTCAACTATGTCTCTGATTTGTAGTATCAAGGAAAACCTCAAATGGAAGGTGCTCCAGGCAAGTGAGAATGATTTATTTATTGTGTTCTCAGAAAAAGACCCCAAGCCAACATGATCCAGAAACTGGAGTCACAAACAGAATGAGCTCTCTTCAGAAACTGTATTCTGTAAAAGAATCAGTTTCTTTTATGGACCTGGAGGGCAGATTTATACCCAATATACTGTGAGAGTGAATATCAGCTGAGTCTCACTTAGAGAAACAATTCCTATCTGGTGAAGCTCAGCTTCCTGCAGAATGTTGAAAAAAGATTGTTGCAGTGTTTACACTCTCACGGAAAAAAAAAAAAAAAAAAAGCTGTTGTGTCTTCTTCCACATAACTGCAAGTTCAGGCTGGTACAAATATTCTAAAGGGAGAATAGTTTCATCAGTCACTAGATGAGTGCTAAAAAATAGAGAAGAGGAAGAGGTGAGAACACGTGAGGGAAACAACACGGAGACACCAAGGTCAGTGAGGAAGGAGGGCAGGAGGTGCTGCAGCTGCTGGAGCTGAGATTCCTCTGCAGGCTGTGGTGAGGCCATGGTGAAGCAGCTGTGCCCCTGCAGCCCATGGGGATCCACAGGGAATGCAGAGATYCACCCACAGCCCATGAAGGAGGTGCCCATGCCAGAGCAGGTGGATATCTGGAGGAGGCTGTGATCCTGTGGGAGGCCCAGTGGAAAGAGAGGGTCTCCCTCTGGAAGAACCTTGCTTCCAGGCTGGAGCAGCCTTGGAGGACTGCACCCCATGGAAGAGTGACCCACATTGCAACAGTTTTGGGAGGACTGTCTGCCCGTGGGAGGGACTCACATTACAGCAGCTTTGGTAGGGCTGCTGCTTATGGGAGTGGACCCACGCCAGGGAAGTTCACGGAGAACTKTCGCCCATGGGAGGGACCCCACTGTCTCACAAGGGAAGAACTCCTCTCCCTGAGCAACAGAAGAAAGCCTCAGGTGACTAACTGACCAAAACTCCTACTCCCTGTCTCCCTGTGCTGCCGGTGGGAAGGAGGGAGGGGCTTGGGGCAAAAAGTTGTTTTAAGGGGTTATTTTTACTTCTCATTATCGTCCTCTGAGTCTGTTAGCAATAGTCACTTTGCAACCTTAAGCTGAACTTGTTTTGCCCTTGGAGTGTTTTCTCCTGGTCCTTATCTCAACTGATGAACCCTTTGTTAATTTTTTTCCTCCCCTCCACCAGCTGCAGCAGAGGAGGGTGAGCAAAGGACTCTCCTGGGCGCCTGGCCTTGGGCCAGTGTCAAACCATGACAACAATGTGTACAGAAATATATTCTTTGTTTCCAGCACCTTTTGTGCAGTTGGGTTTGTCTGTTTGTATGCCAGTCTTGCATGAACCAATATATTCATGCAGTTGATAAATCAATCCCTCTAGACATTGGAATTCTTTAGGCACACTTTCAGGTATAGCTTGTGTTCTATTTATAGCAATCTGCCACTCTAGACACAGTGCAATCAGCATCCTATTTAATGGACCAATTTAACTAGGATTCTCTCTCTTTCTACTTCGTGTTTTCTTTGTACAGAGAGGAAGTCATCCTTGACAAAAATAAAAAGGAATGGACAGTTTGCATTTTCAAAGTTTGAATAGCACTTTTTCAATTATTAGTTTGATCACTCACTTAATAAAAACAATATGGCTAGTATTGTCCTAAGTCTCAATGTGACCTTCCAACATTTTAAATAAGAGAGAGATGATTTATGGTGATGCATCCCATCCTATTACACTTTGACACATACAAATGATGTGYGGAAATTCTATAATGCATTAATTTGCCCATGTTGTCTGTAGATATTGCACTATTATACTTGCACTTCTACACTACGCTAATATAAAATGTATTTAGAAACCAGCTTACTTAATAGTAAAACAAACAAGGAATCTTAAATTATTTCTTTAATAAACTAAATAAATRAAAAAAAACATTAATAGATATAAAAAAACATTTTACATTTGATTGGAAACTCTTTTATTTCTAATCTCTATTAAGTATTTCATTGTGACAGAATTTTAATAATTGCATTAAAATGTGGGACCTTAAATTCCTCACAAGTATTTACAAACATCAGGGAAAAAAACGATCATGAAATAACACTCTATTTCTTCTTTCCTTTCTTCCTTTCTTCCTCTATTTTCTAACTAAGAAATGAATACAACATCTGCTGCACAGCTACAGGACCACAGAATGGCTGAGGTTGGAAGGTCATCTTTTCAAACCCCTGCCCAAGCATGTCCACTTAGAGCTGGCTGGCCAGGACTCTAGTTAGATAGTTTTTTAATATCCCCAAGGATGAAGACTCCACAACCTTCATGGTCAATCTGTGCTGGGGCTCAGTCACCCTCAAAGTATAATCTGAGGTTTATAAATGTACAGATAYTGTATACACTGTCAGGAGAAATTTACATGGATCAGCGTAGTTAGGGATTTTTAAAAAATCTGCTTTCATCTGTCTCTTAGCAGAAAGAATATCCTTTTTTTTTTCCTCAATGTGTGCATTTTCTGTGACTCACAAAATTTAGCTGCAATTTTGCTCTGAAATAAACRCTGAGCATGACCACCTTCCTCTTGGTTCCTGAAGTCTCCCTGTATATTTTTTAGCTGAATACCCCCAATGTTACCTTATGGTGATGGAATTAATGTATGCATAAGATGTCTGCCTGTCTGCTTCTTTAGTGRGTAAAGGGGTGACTAGATTGCCTACTATGCTTTCTGTAGGCACAGAACATTGGAGCTGTAGGGTGACAGTGATTAAAATTATAAAGGTCTTCAGTCACTTGGTTCAGAGGAAAAGGTAAGACTTTTTCTGTGACAGAATACTGCTGTTGCTTTTCTGTTATTTTCTTTCTGCTRTTGCAGTTATTGCTCTATGGTTACATGTGGGTTCTGGAAAGTGTTTCCTCCCCTTTAGCATGGCAGGGACTTGCAGGCATTTTTCCTTCTTTGCCACATGGGGTATGGGTTGCCTGCTAGGATCATCTAGGCATAACTCAATTCATTAGTCCCCTGCTAATGGAACTAATGTTGTATTTCAAGTGACAGCCTGTGCTGAAAGACTTTATATAACACTGTTTGAAGAATTCTTTTCTACCTTAACAAATAACATATGTACCACATAACTTCTGAATTTTTATACACACCGGACCTCTGTAGTTTTTTATCCACTCTCATATTACTGCCCACAAAATCCCCAAAGTTTCAATACCTTGAAGAAAGGGTTGTATGTTAAAGTGATGTATTTTTAAAAGCTTATTTACACATATGATGGGGAACTTTTTTCCATCAGAGATGCTGTTTTATCTCTGAAATACTGAATTAGTTGCATTAGTCTGTATTTACTCTATCTGATTTTGATTTCTGTTACTTGGAAGAAGGGAGTTTTAAAGGGATATTTCAGAATCTGTCCAAAAATTGCACAGGAGTCTGTATATACGGTTTTTCCAGTATAGCCATTTGTTGAAAATATATAACAAAGCTGTTCATACAAATATTCCAGTATACATCATCAAATAACTGTAGTCTTAAACTGTATTTGCAATGGAGATTCTACAGATTGAATACGGATTCCTGAAGTGTTTTCTGCCTTATAAAGACACCCCTCTTCCCCCAATAAAAAAAGTAATAAACATTTAGTAACCTTGTGAATGTGTTCTGTTTCATCTGTAAAAGAAGAATGCATTTTGGATAAAATCCCTCTCTGATAATGTCCTAGAAACCAGTTTATTGGCATTGTGAGAAACAGTATATATTGCTGCTTTTTCTTCAAAATGGTTGCTGATCTACTATGTTTTCTTTTCTTTTTTTGTGTGAAAGGCTTTACAGACTGAGACATCCTAAGCATCCAATGTGACTTAAAATGGGACTAAGGGAAATTTCATTCCAGTTTCATCATTAGCTTAATAAGCAGCGTTAAATTTCTTCTTGTCTCTGCACTTCAGTTTATATCTGTATCTGATTAAAACCATGAGAGTTCTTTTGTTTATAGTGCTCTTTGAGACATCTGGAAAACAAAAAACTTGATCAGAGAAGAATAAATATTATTTTGACATCTATTGTGCTCTAGGTTGTGCCCCTCCATCAAAGACTGGTTGAATCCCTTCATGTAGTAGGCAATGCATATTGAATAGTAATATTAAGTCCATTCTTTTCTTTTGCTTGTCTCTTGAAGTGTAGTGATCACTTCATTTTTCCTTTGAATTACAAGAATTAGAGAAAAACACTGCTGTTTTATACAATATTGTGACTATAGGGGTTTTTTTGTGATATCCTTTGAGGTAATTGTATATCAGATCTGGCTGTGAAGGTTATTTATTTTACTGAAGTCCAGGTGACAACAGCAAAGATATCTACATTGAGTTATTTTTCTAAATGGCTTTTTTTCCAGTCAGGACAAATAAAAAATTTAAAGGCATGAATCATTTGAGCTGTTTTAAAAGTCACCTTGAGGATGAGTAGAATTGTGCTCTGGGCATGCCCATTTTTTAATCCATTGATGGAAAAGGGACTGACTAGTCCTAGTATCTGCACTAAATCAGATTAATCCCTCTTTGTATGAAGGGTAACAAAGCTTGTGAAGTGTCAGAGAGTAAGTCCTGTGAGGAGTGGCTGAGGGAGTTGGGGGTTGTTTAGCCTGGAGAAAAGGAGGTCCAGGGGTGACCTTATTGCTCTCTACAGCTCTCTGAAAGGAGGGTGTAGGCAGGTGGGTTTTGGTCTCTTCTCCCAGGCAACAAGTGACGGGATAAAAGGAAAAGGCCTCAAGTGGCTCTATGGGAAGTYCAGGTAGTAAGGAGGAAGAATTTCTTACTGAAAGGGTGGTTAGGCATTGGAATGGACTACCCAAGGAGGTGGTGTAGTCACCATCCCTGGAGGTATTCAAGAAATGACTGTACACAGCACTCAGTGCTATGGACTAGTTCATAGGTGGTCAAAGGCTGGAATTAATGACCCTAAAGATCTTTTTCAACTTAAATGTTTATGTTGTTCTATGAAGCACACAGCATCACTTATCTGTAAAGTACAATATCCAGAGGAAGCTCAGCAATACATTTAATCTGAGGGTCACAATCCCTGTGAATTATTAAAATATTGTTATGCAAATAAAACTGTTAAAAATAATGAAAAAAATTTAGAAATAATAAAATAAATATAAATAAATTKATAACAATAATAACTAGTTAAAATTAATCAGTAATAGAATTAATCAGCTGTATCCTACAGCTGGCTTCAAATGCTTCTGTTCTACAGTGAAACAGTTCTACTGCCAAAGGTCACAGAAAACAAACATAGTAAACAACAGCCAGTCACTTCACTTTTGGTTTTGGGATGTTTTGTATGGCACCTAAAAGAAAAATTAGGATAGGATAAAGAATGGAAAATATTAGTATTCAGTTTACCATTCTTCTGTGGCTGAAGAGTTCTTCCATTGTTTATTGATTTGCTTCTTTGAAGGGAAGATGAAGCTGAAGAAGCTGTAATTGGAAATGCCCCAGTTGTATCTAGAATCTGTCAGAAGTTCATCTGCTAATCATGTTGCTTAGAGCTGCAGCCTGCCTGTCTACAGCCTCCTCTCTTGAGAGCTCATTGCCTTTGTAGTCTGTAGGTTGTTGTGGTTTACAGGTAATTTCCAGATTCAGTTCAATGAGTAAGTTAAGGTATAGACAAGTCTGAAATGGCACAAATCCAGCTACTGCAGAGATTAGCTGGACATATCTTCAGGTGTTCTTGTTAAGTTTCCACTGAAATGGTCAACAGTGAGCCAAGTTTTGCAGCCAAATAGAACCTGGAAACTTCATTGACTACTGGAAAATCGGTACAAATTATTTCTTCTGCAACTTTAATTAAAGCTCTCTTCCCTTATTTATGGTTAGCACTCAAGACAACACAAAATTCAGACCTCAAGCTTCATTTCTGTACACACCAGTCCTTTTAAAATGCCAGACAAATAGTCCCTCTGTATGTGTATAAAAAAGCCTTGTTTGTGACTCAATGGCTCTCAGCTTTCAACTTCAACTAAAGCAAGAATATATAGCTGGYTTTGGTAGAAACAAATATCAGATGACAGGAAATAATACCTTGGGAAGGAAGCAAGAGAACATTTCTCTATCAGTTTTAAAGTGAGAAGAAAGCTGGAAAAATTATTGTCAACAGATTAATGGAATTTTGTCTATTAAAATATTTTTACAGCTTAATTGCATTGCCAGTTTACTGTAGCTGATATGTATCTAAATATATGTATATGTATACACATATTTACTTGGAAATCCGTATGCACAATGCTGTCATCAATTATTTGTCACATGGGTCATGTGCTATACAAAGCAGAGTTTAATCTTCCCTCTTGCCTCTTCTGTATTAATAAAGCTCCCATTTCCTATTGTGTTTTCTATTTTCTTTCTAAAGAATTAGATTGTTTTTATTAATGAGCCCGAAATTCAAGTTCTACCAGTCTTGCTTGTATATCATTGCATAGATGAACGTCTATATTTTTGTTAGCATATTTATGATTTTGATGCTCATTCTGGTGATTAATCATTTGGTGATCTAGATTTAAACAAACATACTCGTTGCCTGTAAGAGAAAATTTTCTGTCTGCCTCCCAAAAATGAGAATGAGTCACTCACATAAAACTATTGCTTATGTTTTCCAAACTAAGCTGAAATACAGGAAGCTTTCAACAGTGATTAGCAAAAGAGGTTACCCTGTAAGGGGGGAAAAATAAATAGCTGAAAGTGATTGCTTCATGCAGAGCATCCTTTAAAAGTACAAATAGAATCTGAGCCAGTACTAGCAGAGAGCATTCTAAGCTCAAGATTATATTGTTATCATATCATGCAATTGAGAGTCCTCTGGTAGAAAACTTTGGGAACCATTACTCATTGATTTATAGAGAGGATATTAATGTCTTTCAGAAGATGAAGCAAAAGTGTTATTGAGTCTCAAGAATCTAAGTTTCCATTAAAAAATAAGGAGCGTCCAGTTATCCTCATTAGAATGCAGAAGAGGTATAGGTAACAAACTGAAAAAATTTCAGAACCATGGCTCAGGATGATAACATTAATATGGAAAGGCTTTCTTAGTTCTCTAAAATTAAATTCTGCACAAATCTAGAAGATGTAATCTAGAAAATAGGAAATTTGAAGTTAATAGATGGTAAAAATAGTAAATTCTGGTAAATGAACAAGAAATAAAATTGAAATAAAATATAAAGAATAAAAAATAAATGTACTTTGGATAGTAGTGAGTAACAATAGGTGCTAAACATCTGTCAAGAGGATGGAACTAAGGGTGTTCAGGGAAAATATACCACCTTGAATAAGTTTTCTCTATTCAGGCAATCATTAACATTGAAATCTAAAAAAACCCAAAAATACACCCCATTAAAAAAACCCCAACCTACAGCAGCATCAACAAAAAGGTAGAATATAGCACTCTTAGGTAGGTGTTTTATTCCYAGCTGTGTTTAAACTGTATTTTTTCCTAAGGCTCTTCTGTGCCCACACAAGTAATTCTCCAGCTACATCCTTCTCCAATTGTGTGTGTGTTTTCCACACAAAAACCTGAAGCAGCAAGTGAAATTTGACCTTTTGTTCCATGTTCCTTTCAGACCCATAACACGTGGGGGAATTTGTTCCTAACCAAACTTGAAACATGTGTCTGACTTAAAAATGAAACAAAGCAAAAGTGAAAAACAAACCAACAGAATAATATTATCAAAGCTTAATGTTATAATTAACATTTCTATAAAGCTCACAAAAAAAAGGGAAAAAATCAAGATTTGTTTTACATATATAATTTTCAGTACTRACCCTTAGATAACAGAACTATGTTGAACATTTTCTTTTGATATAGCTGTGTTTGTTCTCCAGATGTTTTGCTGTTTATAGTACAGATATTTCAAATGTCTCCTAGAGTGCATCATGCTGACTTTGTAAACGTGGCAGCTAAGTTTAAATAATGCTAAGAGTAGGTTTTTTAATTAGATGAACATGGATAATTTCTGACCATGCCTAGCGGTTGCTATAGCGTAGATTCTTTATGGGGATTATACCTTTATGGGGGTGATACCTTCTCTCCTTTACAAGTTATACCATGGGCATACCAAATAAAGTCTGGAGGAACTTTTTTCAGCARTGTAAGTGAATTATTCATGAAGGTGTTTGATTGTCCTAAGAATAGCATCCACTGGGTTAGCTAAACAATCCCATGGTTTTGTTTGTCTGATTGACAGGTTGAGTTTATAACCTTGGGTGTCATTTTTCTTCATCATAATTCACAGAAGTGGCCTCAGCCCACATTGTTAATTTTATACAAAATATGCTGTATCTTGGAATCACTCATTTTATGCAGCTAATCAGGACCCTCAGAGGAAGGAAAGGATGAGCTTGATTAAGAYTGCAGATTGAATTTGAGACATTTTATCTTCATTTCCTCCCTCTGTGACTTCTGGTATTTCTGTCATAACCTTCTGCAAAAATCTTGACAATAYRATCTATCTCTTAGTCCTCTGCTCTTTAAAAGAACTGATGTTATTCCATGTAGTTAGATTGAAATTATTTTGGTCAATGATTGCTGCTTTTTTTTTTTTTTTTTTGCCTTGAGACTCTAACACCATAGGATCTGTGTGTGGTTGTTTTGTTTTTGTTGTTTGTTTTTTTTTAAAAATACAATACTTACATGGTATCAATCCTACTCCACACTTGCACATTTATCATTGGCCAAATCTTGACTCAGCAATCTCTCATAGTTCCTAGCTTATTTTATTTTTCATAACTGAACTAAAATCTGTACCTGATTTCTTCTCACAGCTGGAGATTATTACTGTTTTCCCTGCTGTAAAAAGGCTGACATAGATCCAAAGCTATCCCATGGGAAAAATTGCACTAAAATAGAAAAAAAAAAATTATAATTACCAAATTAAGCAAACTTTAGGRCATTATTAAACTATGGAGATTTTGGGGGGTATAATATCAATAACCTTATTSCTATGTCCGAGGATGGACAAGGCACATCCCAATTCAACTTGCTACCAGAGCCAGAAAGGGATGCCATGGGAGTGAGAGCAATTAGAGAAATGTAAGCTATTAGATTCAGTATTTGAGGGAAAGCAATTTAATTTTGGAACCATCTCTCTGTTGGAGGTAACTGTTGCTGTAGGGAGCCCAGCTGCAGGAAAGAGGTTTGATACTGGATTGTGGYTTACCCACTAAACTGAGCTTCTGTGTTTGTACTGACTGTGGTACAGGGAATGTAGCAGCAATTTCCATAACAGCACAGCTTATTCCTGGCAGATATTGAATAAACTGTGACTTCTGCCAGAGCTTGTTTCTGTGGAATTCAATTTAGACCCCATCATGAGTGTGAGCAGGTGATTTGGCTGACTCTTCCTGTGGAGAGTAACTAGTTACATTATAGTGCCTGGATACTTCCAATGGGATCAATCAGGATATGTTAATTGCACCAAGATAATTTTAAAGTGGTGTAATGGGAAATTTGTTAACTTGGGAGAAATGCTATATTTTTAACAGTAAGGGGTATTGTTATTATTATTCTTTTGAACAGGTGGTCTAACAGCATGGAAGGAGCCATGCCGCTGACAACAAGGGAAAAGAGAAGGATGCAGAGAAATGAACCAGCAGGAAGTTCAGAGTTTGTTTGGATAATTTGAAAAACTTATTAGTAGATGGTTCATCTCAACCAAGAAATACAGCATGCTCAAAATGAAGGGATTGCAGCTGGACTTTCTCAATTACTTTTCTTTAGCTTCAGAAACCTCTAACAGAGAGGAAAACCCTGGATGGTGACATTTTAGACAAAAATATAAGTTKTAAAAACTGTTCATTTAAAAGAAAAAGAGAAAAAAGTTAATTAAGATACTCAGGAGTTGCTGGTGATGCTCTTGTTATGTCTGATCCTGTCTTAAAACTGAGAACTCAYAAAAGAAGGGAAAACCCAATATCAAAGTTATTTTGTTCATCTGATGTTAATTGTTATGGGTTGTAGTAATGCAGTTTTAGACCAGGCAAATATTTTCTTTATAGAGAAAATATGTTTAGTTTTACCATAAGACTTAAAAGGAAACGGCCCTGGAAAGTTCTCTACGCTCTGAGCTATGATTGGCTCAGGGCCAGGACAGAGACGTGGATAGGTCTCTGTCCCTGTCTATCACAATGTAACTGTTCCTATTGGGCAGTCTGCCAAAGCACTGACTCAACTATTAAGCATTTAAACCCCTGCATGAAACCTTCCAAGGCTTTTTCGGGGATGCTTACATGGTGCTACATGTCTGCACCTGTTACGGCTTATTCTTATTTTATTGTATTTATTATTTTCTCTTTTTATTAAATCTTTTTCTCTTACACGGCACCCTCGAGGAGGTAATCTCACTTATTAAGCCATCTCCAGGAGGCAGGCCCTTCAGAGACTTGATGTATAACCTCGTGGCTCATTACACTCTGGCCACGTGGATTATTACATCAATAGGTACTTAGTTACCCAGAGTAAGCCAAGCTTCATGTGCCTCTGCAGCAACTCCCATTGATAAAGATAAAACAAGATTCAGGAAGAATGGGACRTTGCTGAATGCAGCCTCTGATAGAAGGTGAAAATTGCTTATGGTAAGAAGTGGAGGCGTAAAAATGAGAAAAGGTGCTTAAGAAGCAGAGAATCAGAAGCTTTTGCAGATAAAATAGAGAGGAATTGCAAAATTAGGTCACTATTGGAAGATATTRGATACTCCCCAATAAACTGGGGCTTAGTAATGCTTTTGTTTCTGTGGTGGAAGCAGCTTTGGGTTAGACCTKGAGGGAATTGCAGATCCTGTAAAGGACAGACAGAAGTGAATGCTTACGAGGGCTAACTTCTGGGCTAGTGTTACAACTGCTAGGAGAAGGACAACAGGGAATCTCTTCCCGTTTCAGTCCGTTCTTTTCCTAGCTATATCATAAAGGATAGGTGTTCCCTCCTTRCTGTCTTGTAGAAAACTTATTCTCCAAGTTCTGGAAATGTTTCTGACTGTATACCCAGGTTGGAGGTACCAGCTGCTTCCACTCAGATGTGAATTAAATGCTTCTAACTGTGGATTAGGAAAAAGCTTAAGATAAACTCTCTCCATTACATTTTTTTTTTATTAGCCATCTCAGAGACACTTCTTTTCAGCAGGCTCATTATTGGAAATCCAGTGTTGAAGTGTTCAACTCTCTCCATACGTGGTATAATGATCTTGAGTGCCCCTATTCCAGGGTCATGGGTTCCACTTTGGCACCTAGCAGTGAGCTGACACAAGGCAGGGTAATGTGATGTCAAATACTTGCATGAGCCACTGCTCTATGACATATTTTTCTGCTAGTTCAGCCACTGAACAAGCAATAAAGCAATAAATCACATGGCATGACAACAGACAGTGGAGTGTATGGTTAACAAAGTAAAGTAATTAGCACAAATTTTAGGATAAATTTGGTAAATTCAGAAAGTAAATTTAAAAAAGACCCAGAAAAAATATTACTGTYTGACTTAATCTATTCATTTTACACACTATCAAAATAAATTGTTATTTCACATTATATATATATAATTATTTCACAAATATATATACATTATATTTGTGTTCATATTATCAACACAAATAATAATTTTATATAGCCCTTTAGTCCATGCTGGATCATAAGAATTTCTGGAGACTTCAAATGCAGGATAATAAATTTATATAACTATAACTAGTTCAATAACTAGTTTATTTATATTTCTGTCATAGSAAATTGTCTAGGTTGGTTATTTTATTTGTAGGGATGCAGCACAATATGGTGTAGTAATGTGACAGTATGCAAAGTGATTGGAAAGAGTAACTATTTGCCTTTAGAGGGACAAGTAGGGCATAGTCAGGGAGGAGCTACAGAGTGGGCTGGGGCCAAGCAAGTGACAAACACGTACTGTATTATAAATACAATGTGAATGGCAGAGCTGCTCATTAATCACTGGAAATAGGGAGGGACATTTCTAACAGAGGATTTTTATTTATTATGTTTATTCAACTTTTAGAATATTTATCTTATGGGGATAGTCACGACTGAGACTAACAAGTCTTATYTATATAAAGATATGATGAAATGTCTATTGACAAGATTATTGAACTGTCCTGTAAAACATCTTTTAATAATAAAAAAATATTAGACACTTTTATGGCAACCTTAAAAACATGCAGTGATTAAATGGGGTCATAGAAAAATGGAAAACAGATCAGAATTTATGAATAAATCAATGGTCTCATCTGTACTGTTGTCTTTATTTATTGATGTWAATAAGTTTGGGATGTTTACTGTAACACAAAATATTTGTACTTTATGGAGATCTATCTATGAAAGCTATTYCTCCTCTTATCACTTTTGCAATTTATTCTGAAGAACTACCAATTCATAGATGTCAGAATCTGTCCATTATCAGAATGAAGTTTTTTGAAAATATTCAATGCACACTGAGGTATTTTTGGAGCATTTATTTATAATTATCTCAGTTACTGTTCCTCTAGGGACCCATGTCCTACCTCTATGGTAAATCCTAACATTGCCTCCTCCAATGAGAGATTTAACTCTTCCTTCAGCATTGTAGGGCAGAATGTTACAACCTGGGAAGTGCTGCTTCCCTAATATTTTATCAGAGATAATGATACTGAACATTGTGCCAGAATATTAAACATGAAGGTGCTTTAGCCTGGAGAAAAGGAGGCTAAGGGAAGGACTTGTTGCTCTCGAGAACTCCCTGAAAGGAGGGTGTAGCTGAGTGAGGATCAGTCTCTTCTCCCAGTCAACTTACAACAGGACAAGAGGAAATGGCCTCACACTCTGCCAGGGGAGATTCAGGCTGGTAATCATGAAGRCTTTCTTCACTGAAGGGAGYGTTAGRCATTGGAATGGACTGCCCAGGGAGGTGATGGAYACACTGTCCCTGGATTGTTCAAGAAATGACTGGACTTGGCACTTACTGCTGGCCAGTTGACAAGCTGATGCTCAGTCAAAGGTTGGATTCAATGATCTTGGAGGTCTTTTCTAACCTTGATGATTCTATGATTCTATTCTATTCTGTAGTTCTATGAAGTATCTGGTTTATTTGACCCTTCATAGGCATTAGTCTGATGAAATATAAAACAGTACATAACAACAAAAATTCCATATCTRGAAGGGCACAGCAGTGAATGACCTTATCAAACCTGTGGAAATTGACCTTATCAAACATGTTAAGCATTTCCCGTTATTCTGCGAAGCTCTTCTGCGTTAGTTGTTGTAGTCATTTAACATTTCCTTTTGCTATGACTCTGTAGTGGTCACTATCATGACCTATGAGGGTTCCCTGACCTGGCAGGTATATGAAGATGGAGACTGGGATTCTCAGGGTTCCGCAATACACAAGGTCAAAGAAGTCTGTGTTTCTGAAAAAGTCCTTATTACAAGTTACTATAATTAATATCTATATATATGTACACACATAAGTCTCTGCAAAATTACTACTAGGAGAGCAATGAAATTTATATATTTATGCGAAAATATATATTTTACCAGAGTAGAGCAATTACTGAGCCTCAATTATGGAAGCAAATACATGCTTATGAACATTTGCCTGTGTGTGTGCACCCCATAAATGTATCATACAAGATGTTACTGCTACAGTACTTACCAAGTTGTTCCAATCTTTGAATAAAAAATTGCCATTTTAGTGATTGTGCCTGTCCTGGTGTCATGGAGTACAGAGTCAGGCAGACATCTCCACCAAGACTCTGGTCTGTACAGGAGGTCAAGCACCAGATAAGCTCTCTCTGAGTAGGCAGCAATTTACTTTTTATTCTTTTTACTCTAGATATGTAAGTGGGTGCCAATTAACAGTTACTAGAATAATTATTGCTGCTACCTGTTTTCCTGGGGCATCAGTTCATTATCACAATTTCCTTGTCCTGGACACATCAAGGTTTCTTTCTTCTACCAGCTACTCCCCATCACAGAAGTTTTGAGTGAACTTATCAGAGATGTCTTGGGACTCCAGCCCAAGATATATCCTTTTTTGTCAGTATGTTTACCAGGTCACCATTGTGGTAGCTTCTATGAGGYGTATGAGTGAAATTATTTAAATTCTTAAGCATCAATTTTATTCTTTAGTGAGAATTTAATTGGTTGTAATTATCAACAAACGTGAAAGTAGTAAAATAGTGTTTCTGATACCTTAGAAATAACAGTGTACTCAGTTTTATGACATTTTCTTTTCTATCATATCAAGACTCAGAAGACCTCTGTGTGAGCATATTAAAAAAACATTTATGTGTAACCAAGCCAGGGGTTTGGTTTGGTTTGGTATGGAAAGATGTAAAATATGCAGTAGCTTTTTAGTCTGAATTACAAAAGTGTTTGATTTTTTTTTCATGATATTAATTCTAACAGCTTTTCAGACCATTTTTTTAATTCTAACTGCTTTCACACCCTTTTCAGAGACTGAAAAAAAAATATATATGGTCTCCATGTGCCCTTATGGTRGACTTTYACCAAAAGGASAGGGAATTTYATCAAGGAGACAAAAAASTCAGTAACARGTRTTAACCCATTTACTCCCCCAGAATTCAATCTCTTTTGCTCTTTTGCCTTTCTAATCCACATTGCCTTGGACACTGCATCTACTCCGTGCCTTCACGGTCAGTGCCTACAAACCAAGGTAGGAAGTGCCAGTGCTCTAACAGTGTTGAGAGTTTTTTTCCCAAAAGACACTGTCCTGGACACAATGTTACTGCCTAATGCTTCAGTCACATGAGGAGCAAAAATAAGGAGGAGATATCAAGTTTTCTCTGGTACTGAGAGGACAGGGTTCAAGCCTTTCTTCAGCTCTTCCCGGTGACATTGTGGGCTTGAACCTCAGCCAGCCAAAAGACTTAAATATTCCTGGAAATGACAAGGAATGAATGTCAAWGAACATGACAAAATCACACTGGAAATGTGTTTCGCTGCATCATGTACACTTTGTTTTGTCTTTCTTGCTAAGAATAAGAGTTATTATAACCACAAGGCAATTATATCTTTGTCTCCAGAGTGTCCTGATCAATATCTTTGTTGGTAGTATATAGCAATCAGTACCATCACCAAAATAGAAAGTTAAAAATCCCTGAAGTAGCAAATTTTCTACAATGTAGAAGTAAAGGTATTGATTGTAGGTACTTGGTCTTTGGCCCAAATTGTGGCTGCAAAGTATCAAGTTACCATTTTTCTTGTGCTTTTCTCATCCCTACATACATCCAAACATTCATAAACMGAAAAAGCAATAGAGCAAAAAAGCTTTCCAGAAAGAATAATGGGGAGAGTGAAAAATATCAGCCCTTTCCTGGTCTASATTATTAAMYAATTAAATTGTAAGCTCTTTTTCTTTTTAAGAAGAGTTAAATATTTCAGTAGGCTTTGGATTATGGAAAAAAATACTASCAACCAACCAACAACAACAACAGAAAAAATAAAAAACTCAACCCAGCATAAAACTAAAGTGAAAACAATTGAATTGCTAAATGGAATAGATAAAAATGAATAGATTAAAACCTCTCTGTTAATCCTATCCTGCTACTTATAGGCCTCATCTGAGAAGGAGCTCCACGGAAATTTTCAGAGTTTAAAATGGGGAGTATTAGAGATAGAGATATTAGACTATTAGAGATAGTCTGTAGGAACAGACTAGTAACAAAATCTTCAAACATGATTCTGTGGATTTATTTGGAAAAAAAACCTCACCAACCTCCAAGTTCACAAATGTCTGCTGTACAAGTCCTGCTATATTTATTTTRTAGCAACAAGTATTAAGATGATATAGGGATTGCTAACCACCAACTAGCTGAAGTGAAATACTCCATTCACATGGGATTCTRAAGAAATACTAGCAGTATTCTGAAGAAAAGATTCAAGCTGCAGATTTATAGTGCTTGCATTTTACTGTGTCTTTTGTACAACAGTGTGGCGCAGTTAGCTAGATTGCAAAGCATAATGAGATACTCGGCACACTACAGCAATCAAGTTCTCTCAATTCTTATAGGTTTTTCAGCTGACTATTTTTATTAATATATGCCTTCCTAAATTTTCCTTCTGTTRTCATATAACTCATAGTCCTTGTGTACTGTGAATGTTAAGACAGAATGAAAACCACAAATGGGAGAAACATGATTATAGGGAATAAATGAGTAAGGTAAGCCATAAAATGTTTTCTTGTACCAAAACCATAAAATGATCTATCAGATATGCAAAAAAGCCCCAACCAACCAACCAAACAAACAAATTAACAAAAAACCAACCAACCAACCAAACAAAAAAACCCACCCCAAACTAAATCTGAATTTGTTGAAAATTTTTATTAAATTCTGAAATGCTGCTTATAAATGCAAAAAGAATTTTTGGGTAAATCCTAGGTAAATGTATCTAGTTAAATTTCTGTAAAAATTCTTGCTTTTAAGTAAGGGTGACATCATCACCATTGCTAACACWCTGGGGGAATGAACATCCGGTCAACAAAGGACATGAACACTTTTGTGAAACTCCATTTTCATCAGCCTGCAACACTTTGCAGTATGTGAGGAAATTGTACTAGTGCTCTTTAATATGCCAATAATGGACAGTGCCCACAGAGRTTTTTATATTAAGCAATTTCCAAAGAAAACAAACAAGAAAATTTTGGTTTATAAAACACTTAATCACTTTATCTGGTTTCCTCAGTGCATGAACAATTTAATGGAATTTAGGCTTTAAAATTGCACCACTGAGAAACCACTTTAGAGCCCAGGGAAAAATGGCATTGTCACTATGTCAGCAAAATAGATATGTTTTTCATATCCTGTGCTTCAATTCAAACTAACTATTTATGTGTATATAGGATAATTTATCAAAGCTCAATCCTTCTGTAAAGGAAAATTCTGTGCAGGCAGATTCTCTGCCTCRTTTGCATGACTTCCACTATCAGAAAACTTTCRGAATCTAGGCAAATAAATTTAAAATATYCTTAATATAAGCATTTATAATAATCTCATTTTATTCTATTGAGAGTTTTTGCATGCAACGTTCAGTACACAATATTGATCTCATCTGACCAAGTTCAAATTAAACATTTGTACAATGGTTACAGTTTTTGTATCATTTTAAAAGATTTTGATATGGATAATTTTTAGCATAATAATAATAAGACACGCAAAATATTTTGAATTTCTAAGACAAGACTAGCAAAATTTACTTCAGAATGCTCTGATCTCTCCAAATTCTCATGCATATAATTTTACTTTTAGATTTTGTCCTGTGTTTCTGTGTTTTGTTCTAAATTAAAAAAAAAAACCAAACCAAAATAAACAAAACAAAACAAAAACAAAATAAAAAACCCCATACTTGATATTTTGTTGTATATTTCCATAAATAATCAAAACCTGAGCTCTATTTTTCACTTGTTTTATTCCTTCTCTTTGCAGTTTTGCAAATAGTATATGCCTGTTCATATCTTAGTAGTTTATATTTCTTCTTTTTTGTTTTAAAGATTAGATCTCAGTTTTCTCCTAAGAAATTACCATTGTAAACCCCACCAAATAAGAGAGTATTCTATGATAACTTTTCCGTAGAAACTTCGCTGACATTGATCTGCTTTTATATTCTATAAGTTTTTTTGCCAGTCATTTAGTGGATTTGAAGTCTTCAGTGCCCTTTTGTTAAATTGCACATTTTTATAAAGGTACTTTGACAACTTTGGCTGTGAAACATTTTACTTTTGCTTTGCACAGAGGTTCTGTTTGAATTCCTCAGACTGTGGATCAGAAACTTGGCTTGCAAAATTTCATTAGTAATGCAGGAAACTATTATAATTCATCTAAGTGTAGTAAATTCAGTAGGTGTCAATTACTTAATTATACTTAAAAATGTGATTGAGAGCTCTCKTGCATTGACAAGTTAAAGCTCCTCTTATTTTTGGAGTTTTAGGCCCGTTTTTTGGGTCAAGAGTTGAATGGAAATAGCATGTAACAGCTACAYGTACATGGGAAAACTGGAAATCATATGAACAAAGTATTGTGGATAAATCTTAGCTCTAGGTAAAAGAAAGACCTTTTCAGAATTATAACTCTCATATTTTCCAAAACCACAAAATGTGATATGACATGCTTATGGCATGCAATACCTTCAGCAGTTCAAAAAATTAACAGCATAATGCAGTGAGTTGCATTGTTGACAGCCTCTTTTCATTAACAGTTTTTTAATAAATTGTAGGTTCTGACTTYTGCAAGTGTGCAGTATGGCTATTAGTGAATGGTTTTATTTGGTTAAAAATTGTAGCATGCAAATGATGGCTAAACAAGATGTTGATCATYAAATTATTAGAATAGAATCTATTTATAAAAGTAATTTTAATGTATTCTTGTGTGCTCTTTGCTTATGTTGCTTCTTCTATTCTCAGAGAGAACATGTATTTATAATCATGTATTGTCAGTTGATTCAAGGTTAAAGATGATGTTGATTACCACAGAATGCTTGATTTTACAAATCGAGTGTGTATTATGTGTACTGCTCTCTTTAAACCTCTTTCTAAGGCAATTGGTGATAAACAGTGATGGGGACTGCTCCTTGTGACAAATCACTATGCTTCTGTCTCTGACATATTCAATAGCCCAATTGCCACAGTTTTCTCTGTGTGTGTGAAATACCAGATGTTTCTAAAAACCTTTTGAAATGAATGAGTAATCTACTAAAGCTCCATTGTTAGAAATTTTGAATGAATTTTCAATACAAACAATGGAGAATTAGATAAAGACCTTCTACCACTGTTAGTAGGAATTTTACATGGAATGTTCTACTCCCATTTTAAAACTCTCTATTCTGCTTCACTAAGTTCCTTGAATATTAAAATGCATGGAATGACTCAAACAACACTTAAAACAATCATGAAAGAAAGTTTGAGGAGCATGAAGTRTGCAAATATTTAGTTATAGTACTTAACAGGAAATAGACTAAATAATTCCTCATAAATCTGACTATATTTTGTCTCTTTAATATCTTTTTTTTCTCTGGACCAAGAGGGAAAGYATGGCTTTTATAAAGTGATAACAACAAGGGTTTATTATATATACTATAACAACTACTTTTTATTAATCTTGATGTTGTGGCCTTTTGTGCAGCTTTGCCTATTTCCTTTATAATCCATCAGCCACATTTTTTTCTTTAATCTTTTGAAATAAAACACAGAACATTAGCTAAAGAAATTACATTATATAWAAAGATACTATCACATGGAAGACCTCTGTTTTTAATTTACTTTCTGTTGACACAGATTGTTATCTGCTATCGCTTTTCCTTATCAGGCTGACGAAATAGAATTTGTGCAGTGGATACATAGAAAGCTTACTGAATGGCTATCTGTCATAGTCAGAAAAAGTGCTATCTGTCATCAGTGGAGACTTTATTTACTCTTAAAAATGTTTGCCCGTACACAGAATATCARCCTCAGTGTCCTTGTCCTTTGCTTTGAACAGTGCTTTTTTAGAAAAGAGGGAATTTGTGCTAAGTAACATAATCTGCCTTCTCACAGGTATTCTTTAAAATATCCAATCTGTACACTAAACTAAAACTCCAGTGCGGAAACAGTCCCAGGAGTATTTATTCAAAAAGAGAATAAGGTAATTACCTRTTTTTAAGTATGTTTGTAGCATGTTTGACTTGTGCCATTTCCAGATTAAAGAGGGACTATGTGCTTCAACAGCTTTACCTATAGTGGTTAAGTATTTGAATCTCAGTATCTTAGATCCTTCAGACATATTAAATGTAGAACTTCACACAACAATTTTTATTTTAACATGAGTTTTTCTAGATTTAAATTAAGGAGCTTAAATTAAGGGCAAAAACCAGTTACTGAATAGCTTCTCTTCTCATGAAGAACTACTTAAGAAATTTCAGGCAGAAATGAAAGAGATCAGAATGCCTCAATAAAATTTCTTGTCACTGGCTTGTGACTGTGTTCCCTTTGAAATAAGAAAATGAAAAAGTAGAAGTAATATRTATTACTGTAAAACATTTTCACAGTATAGTGAGGCACTGAATCCTTCAAAGTCAGGGACTGTAGGGAAATATTTTAAAAGTATATATATTTTTGTGCCTATTTTAAGATGGCTCTTGCARTCTACAACATAATGGACAGTTTTCTTTTAAACTGTGGCACATTTAAACTCTGATCAGAATCCTGTACAAATGAAAATGCAGTCATATGAAGAAATATGGTTGGTGTTCTCTGGCTATAAATATCCCTTATATTTCTAATTTTTTAAGCAAGTTGTTGTTTTTTATTCAAAAAAATCTACTCCAAAATTACAGAGATTTAAGAACGATCACTTCTTAATAGGCTTCAGTTCAAGAGGAAACTTTACTTTTGATTTTAAAAAGTATTAGTTTCATGTTCATCTCCAGAGCTGAAGTGACTTGTTATTTTAATTATTGATAATATCCTAAGCATGGGCAATGATATTAAAAAGTAAGCATATCAAGAAACTCAGAAATTGAAGATTAACTTCATAATATCTTACATTTAAAACTGTCTAATGATGATGAAGAACAACTGCTATTTTAGAGAGCCTATTAACGTGGAGGCAGTAAACCTTGATGAAGAAGTCACTGTGCTAAGAATACAGAAGAAAAAACTAATTAAATGAAGGGGGAAAATCAACCTCTCTTTCTCAAATACATTAATGACACAAACATTTCATTCCAAAAGGTGCAGGGGAATTTCCAAAYGGCTAACATTTTGAGTGATCATGTGCAACATGAGATTGAGTATGTGGAAGTGACAAAGTGTGAAAGACATGATCTCCTATACGAATGTGCTACACAATAATCACTGTGTTGCTGAACACAAGCTCTGCCAAAACAGTACCTAAAGGATGTGGTTACTTTCTTGGCAATTGGTGTTTCTATTTCCTGGAAGAATCCCTTTCATGTGTCCTTCAGGAAGATGCAGCTGTTTGGGCCATGTTGTTCCTTGTCAAAAAACCAGTTGTTATTATATCAGTGAGAGCAATTCTGCATGGGACCTTTTGCTAGGACTGAGGTAATTCCCTTGGTTATATGAAACAGCATAAGTGACACCTGCTTTTAAAAGAAAAAAAATCTGTATGTAAATTAAGATCYACTCTTTGCCCTCTGCAAGGGCAAATCTGAAGGGTGGATTACAAAYACCCAAATTACTGTCATGAACTACTGGAATTCTGCCATTGGCTTCACTCTGTAAARGTAAGGACCAAAATTTCATTTTGCATATGCACTGCAAGAAATATGTGCAAATCTCTAGGATTAATATAATTGTRAAGTAAAGTTACATCTGAGGCTGTAAAGATAGAGACACACAATGGTAAAGTTCACCATAGTCTGGTGTGCCCTGCACAGTAAGAGAAGGGTGATTATTTAGGGGAAATGTCCCACATAATGGTCTTATTTGTTTGTCAGGATTTTAACAAAATCTTTTCCTCCCAAAGGTRGCTGAACAAGTGGCAGTGCAGAAAAAATAAGGAAAAATGGTGCACTGAAATTAGAATAAAACCCGAACTCCAAACCACTACCATTCCACTTAGCAAATTAAAGGGAAGAAAATTAGAAGCAACATCACCATCAAATAATTGCAGTGATCAGTTAGCTTCACATTATAGTACCAATTCTTTTATTTTTCCTAAAATGAGAGAGAGAAAAAATTAATAGCAAAACAAAATTCAGAAATTAAGAGTACCACAATGTACTCTTTAGGATAGAATCTATTACTTTAATATTATTTTAACTGGAATACATTTTAAACCARGAAAATGTCAAATTCTGACTTTCCAAAAAAATCTAAAGGATCTAGGAAACTCTCAGGGCAGACTCTTAAAAACATTACATCAGGAGATGCTGTACTGGCTTGAAAAAAATTAGAAGAGTGATGACTAATAACAATAGGTTCTCATTGGAGAAATGGGCTCATCTGAGCCCATATTAGTTGTTTGGTTTTGTTTTTTTAACTGGCTACTGCCCATGTAGCACCATAGCATTTCAGAAGGGTTGTGAGCTTTTTGTTCTGGGTTTGGAAAAGCTACAGGAATAACACAATTATGTTGATATCCACCTGGCTGTTTGGAGACATCTGTGTTTGAGCTAGTGCCCCAAAGCTCCTTTCTTAGTCCTTGGGGGACTATCCCTTCTGAATTGAGCTACCCCAATGTCAGAGATCAGATTAACCTGGCTTTTTAAATTAATATATAGAGACTCCARAAAAGCTACCTCAGGTACAGAAATTTACAATGCAAATTTAGGTGAAAGTACTCTTTCCCTTATAAYTTTGATACCATCTGTTCAGTTGCTTCTGTGTGCCTCTTTTTCCTTATTGCAGAAGTTGGTAATTTGGTGCTATTTTGTCAAATAATAAACTTTTGCTTTGATACTCAAAGACTTTATCAAGGAAGGAGRTTTTGACCTGATTTACGGCATGAAAAAAGTGGATTCCCAACACTATGAAGATACAAACATGTTCTTTATAAAAATATATGATGTTGGAATGCTTTTATCCTATGCCAAATGAAAAATAGTCACTTGACAAGTAAAATGGTTGGGTTCAGTTCTTGACTGTCTATATTGACATGTTGAACCTGCTTTACTTGCTGATAAGATGCATGTACTTGTCACAAACTGGAGTCTTTCCTAGAAGAAGAAATGAGATACTATTTTCTCCTCCAATGAACATTTATGCTAAAAAATATGAGCTTCACTAGACAGTACTAACTAAAATACAGTGATTGCTGGTGGATGTCCATGTAATGGATTAGAGAGATATGTTCACCYTCTTTGTAAGAAAGTGGCTGCCAAATGTACATAAGAATCAGGAGAATTCATAACTGAAAAAAGTGRTTTATTTCTGATTAAAAAGAAATAGACTGTATGCATAAAACAATGTTTAATTTTATAATGTAGTTGCCTTGATTATGTTTTTTCATAGTYGACATGCATTAGACCCAGTTCACTTTGGTACACATAATGGTGACATTGGCATAAAACTCATATAAATGTGAATAATCATGCWTCTTAATTCTTCTAATTTTAACTTGTTAACTCTCTTCCCTGGTGTTTTTCAAACTTTGTATTTGCTTATTGATCCATGGTACAGTGAATTTTGTCTCACAACAAAAAGATATGTCTGAAAATTAAATCACACCCATATGCCACTGAAGTAAAGCCTTATTAAGCAGAGAAATAGAACAATAGTCCATAACCTTTAGCTATTCTAGCTGATTCTGTAGCRGCATTTTCTATGGCTGTTAGGACTAATGCGTCTCTGCTATCTCAGAACATTTTTATAGTATTGATTTTATTATTATTATGCTCAATAAACTTTAAGTATTTTTTTTAACAGGCACATGTGATTTTTCCTGAACGATAGTCTCACAGGGAAAGAAYGCTTTAAACATCTCTGAATGTGTAGCATACCAGTGAGATACAGAAAGTCTATCACATAGTTACTTCATTTCAGTGTGTATTAGGCAGAGATAAGAACCTTTTGTTTGATTAATTCTCTGCAAGATCTCCTATCAAGACAATAATATCTTTTAAATAAGCAAATCCACTTAGTAAATGAGAGATCATCAACTTTCTTTAGTCCAAACATTGCACTATTTGTCTGTTTCTTTAGTAAGCAGTCATAGCCCTCCAGCCCTAAGAAAATAAAACATACGTTTAACATGACAAAGGACAAGGTCTGCACTGGCTTTAACCMCAAAGTTTACTTTCTTTCATTTATTGTCTTAAGTACTTAGAAGGACTAAATTTGTAAAAATGAAACAAATGTAGCAATAAGTACAGACAATCTATAGACTGTCCCCTGAAAGTCAATCTAGAGAAAAAAAGTGCACCCTTCTCAAATTTCTACAGGAATGCTGTTAATGTAATACTGTGCATTGAGAAAAAAATCTAATAATAAAAACATGATTGCTGCTAAATTTGCAATCCACGTGTCTGCAGAATTCCCATGATAACTTTATTGCTTCAAATGATATATGCACTCAGAAGCTGGGATTTGGTTGAATATAATTAAAATTCAAAGCATGGGTTGTTATGATTGTTCAGATCAAACACATCAGATGACTAAACGCAAGAGAAAGAGGACTACTTCAGCTAAAAGGATAGCACACCAGTGAATAGCTATTAAGTGGTCATTGAATTTTGACTGGAAATTTGAAAGACTCTGTGTGCCTCAGTAATTTGTAGTTGCTCTTCAGAATCCAGAAATGAGGAGATGGTTTGAGATACCCTTGAGACACTGGAACTCTTCCCATGTATTTGGGACACTAATCCCAGATTTTCATCTGGAACACTTTTTTTTTCTTTACTGTAATGGGTTCACACTGGCAAAACAAGAGTCTGGGGATCCAGGTCCTTGTATTTGGCTTCATAAGATTTGGCTATTTGCTGATACGTGCATTGATAGAGAACACCTAGGAATGTTAACATTAACAAACAAATCAAGAGTTCCTGATTGTTGCATTTTCTACATGTGCTCTTGAAGTTCACATACTGACAGTGGCTGATGAAACAAAAGCAGAGTAATTTAATTTAAAACAGCAATCCCTGAGGATTCTCACAGGGACCAAGAGACTTGTTTCAGTTCCCAGAATAGCCTATGAGGATTCAAAATTGCACTCTCTTTCCCTTTTACAAGGAAAAGAAATTATGGCACAAGAGAGAGAAAACAAATTTCTAGAGCTCACTGATGTGWACATTCTACTGCTGTTTCAGATTTTGAACCTGTGCTGATATGGCTATGACTGCAAAATCAGACTTATTTTGGACAAYGTATATGAAAATGAAAAATACTTGATAGTTGTGCTGCAATATTTCCTCAAAACATTTTTCTAGTTTCCAAATAATTGTTTCATGGAATCTGAAACTACTTACGTGTTGCAAAGGATTTTTCCTCCATTCGTTTTCTCCATTTAACATGGATAATCTTACAGTTTCTGTAAAACAAAGTAACTATAAACTGGTAGAAAGGATGTCTTGCTTTGTTCATGTGAATCGGCCACATTCCAATTTCACTTAATGTCCCTCTGGTCCTTCACTGGAAATCACAGTGAACATTGTTCATCATCACTGCCACTCATGGTTTTGTAGTCCTTTTCATATTTCATTTTGGTATATTTTGCCAAGCTGATGAGTCTTAKTCTCCTAATGGAAATTATTCTATCCATTTGATGGATGACCATTTTTTTTTACTCCTTTCTGAATATTTTTCAGTKTTACTAGTATTCACTCTGTATTCAAAACTGTAGATGTATAACATGATTTACTGATGCTTTGTGGTTTTTTCCTCTCTTTTATTTCTAATAATTTTTAAGCTTCTTTTTGTTTTTCTGACTACCACCTACTTCTGACTACCATACATTTTTATGAACCTATCTTTATAGTACCGTTATTATATGTTCCCCATTCTTAAGAGCAAATAATCAACTCAAAAGTCTGTCCCTGTATAGGTCAAATCAGACCTTTGTTTTCCCATGTCTTKAATTTTATATTAAAATTTTAATGTATTCCATTTATGTCTTTATCACCCAATCAGTATCAGAATTCTTTTGTAGGACTCTCTGAACCTCACATGTCCTAATCCTGACTGCTCGGGTCCATATTACTTGGAATGCCTCTGGATGCAACCCATTTTTCAGTTCACCTAWAAATGTGATGAGGAAATGGATTTCAATGTTGTGTCCTCCAGTTTGGAAATTGAACAATTCTGTTTCCTATCTTTTAATTTTGAATTCTATATGCTCTATATATTGTATGCGTTTACAATGGTGAGTTTTTTTTCATCACTCTTTAACTTGATAAAACTTACATGCTTTAAATATAATTTTTCTGGGCATACCCCTTCGAGCCACGGACATAACTTCCCAAATGTCCATTCTCTTATTCAAGGTCCTATGGATCTTACACCCACTGCTCCAGGCACTTTAACTTGAAAAGACACAYTCACTTGTGCTGTTTAGTTCAATCTGTAATCTAATGTAGATGACAATCTTATCTCCAAAAGAAATTTTCAGACTGTGAAAACTGATGTCCATTTGGTGTCAAACTCAGAAGATCAATCAGATACACTCTCCAGAAAATTTAGGAKAATTTCTTCTTTAGATTTTTCCATCACTCCCAGCAGCTATGAATTAGTTATGGAGAATTYCATTCCTAGGCTCCACAGCTTTCCCCATGCTTGCACAGAGAACATACACACACTGCTCAAGCTCATGAAGTGCACTAGGTGTTGAGGGGCCAAAAGCTGTGGTCAGTAACACCCCAGCTCATTTCTGAATCTTACCTTCACATGTAAAAAAAGTCTAAACACACATATTTTTCTTATCAGTTATTTTTTCTTACCTTTGAGCTCTTGTTTCATGAAGGCTCTGCTGTCACTTAAATTTATTCCTAAATCAATTTAATGGCTCACCAACTAACACAAATAAGTTAAAGACTAAAATGTAGRAAGCTTACAAAAAGAAATCTGAAACCACAAAACACACAGGACACTCAGAAAAAAAAACTCTTTTGTGTTTGATTCTTTTTTACAGACCATRTTGGAATAACTATTGATATCTCTTGAGACTAGAAGACAGCATTAACTTAAGCTAGTGGAAATTTCTGATCTTGCTATGTCTTTATAAAACAGATTCATAGATAAAACATTAATTTASTAAGCACTTTGAGCATAAAACAATGACACATATAAATGAAACTATAAGAAAAATATACATGGTCATCCTAGAAAAACATAACAGTTGTATGGTTAACAACTAAAGMATTCTCCAACTGAAGRAAGTAGTTTAGGTGTTAGTTATCTWTGTTCTCCCCCTCAACAGATCATGCAGTTCATCACAACCATTTTCCTTTTATCAAGTGCCACTGTTGGTATTTGTTACTGCTTAACACAGCAAAGTAGTACCTTCCTGTCCTTCAGCAAGTCTTCTTCCTATCCCTGCAGAAGAATTGCTTGAATGAAAAATRTCTCAGACTTGCTCAATCAGCAACTCACCTTTTCTTTGTGGCTTCAAAACCAGGATGGATTTGGTCAAAGATGTGATGGAGAAAACATTATCTGTGTTTTACCTGTTTATCATTTTATGAGAGAAAAAAGGCTTGGTTTTGAATTTTATACTATGTGAATTCCGGTTGGAATTAGGTTCTTTCCTTCTTCAGTGAAAAGGGGATGCATAAGGATCAAAAGCTTTAATATAATCTGGGAAATATTAAGACAGAGATAATTTACATTGCTTAAACCTTATACTTTACTCTGGCTAATTACTAAGTAACTAYGTATCATTATTGTATAGAAATCTAGAAGGCTTAAAATAGCTTTTCATAGTTCTCCTGTTTATTCAAGTGGTCAGACACTATTAATGGTGAGCATGAACATCACAAGGCCTTACTGTTATGTGTTTCTAATCAGAGAGCCTTAAAAAATAAAAGAAAAAAGTATTTTTCAAATGACATCCAGTTGTTACTTTCACTACATTCAAATGCACCTAYAGCAATCCCACATTATGTGCATTTTAAAAACACTTATTGCAATTTAGTGCAATTTTATWGTACAATACTAATGTGTTAAAACTAAATTCAACTCCTTTCTAAAATGCAGCATGGAATACTTCCTTTCTTTGGAGTGATCTTTCTTCTACCTCATTTGCAGTAAATTCTAGGAAACGTTAAGTATGCTGCCGATGCTTTCATAGAAGTATTTATATGACAATTTCATTTTGTTATAATCTGACTTAATTATGAATGATGCAAAGATTATAAATGATTRGGTTTTCTCCTGAAAACATGAATTGAATTTACATGCTTTTTTCTCCTTTCTAAAACAGACTTAATGTTCCAAGTGGAAACATCTGCTTTCAATAAAATCCTTATGAATTTTTCCCAGCAAGTGCACTTGTAATATGTAATTTCTCTTAATGGTTTGCAGCTATTTCCATACTTTTTCCTTGTCTTTGATTCAGACTTGTAAAAAAAGAAGCTAAAACCCTTGTCCATCTGATGCATTTCAACATTTTCCTTGCATTGACGGACCTCAAAGCTCACAGTAATGCGTGATAGCCATTCGTGACTTGGGAAGAGATGCTCCCTTAGGAAACATTAAGCCCAAGTGGATCTTCCACTACAGCTGCCACTCTGCTTTCACCAGAAGGGTGTAAAGAACGGGGTTATATTTTAATTCCTTTGGCCTCACCTGGTGTGGTGAAACCAATGTGTCACTCTGGAACTTGTCTCTGGAGGTGTTGTGCAGTAAGTGGTACAACACTAACCAAGGAGTTCTGTGCAAACAGCATTGTGACTTGTTTTTCCCATAGAGCAGAAAAAAAAGGGACAGAAATCTCTTTCAGCTYGTCTTGTTTCAGCCAATTTTGCATTTCAGGGAGAAAAGTCAAGGGCAGCAGGTATTTCAGCTTAGTTAGAAAAGCAAATGGGAGCTCCATCTGACCACTAGCTGTGTCTCTGGAAGGGTCTTTGGCAGAGTAAAAACAGGACTAAGATATGTTTCTGTCCCTTTTGCACAGAAAAGTCTTCCAAATCATCTTGGTGCTAATATCCATGCCAAAGCTTAYAAGTAAGCCAGACAAGGAGAAGGTGTTGAGCTGAATGCACATAGACTTTTCAAAGGATTCCAGGAACCTTAAAGTATAAACCTGAGAGACAAGCAAAATGCAGCCCACCAGACAAACAAAATCTCAATTTAAATGCTTTTTAAAAATTATTCTATACCAACTTCCAGTGCAAGTAGCTATGCAAATAAAGCTCAGAAATAATTTACAGTAGCACCTGAAAGTGCCAATGTTCCTTTTTTCCCCATTTTATTTCTTCATGGCTTCTACCCCATGGCGTCCACCCCACCTCCCTAGAACTTTTTTAATAACCTAGATGCAGACTAAGTAGGCAGTTTYCTGGGGCTGTCACAGCTTTAATTCCTATATTTCCTTTGAAAAGCTTAGCAGATCATTCTGTTGAGAGGAACAAGGAAATATTTAGGGCATTCACTGAGCAGCAGCTGCTAATTCCTYTTCCTTCCCCTGGGTACAATCCCAGGAGGATCAGCAGCTTAGGTCTTTAAGACAAGTTTTCCACTTCTCCTTCCTCCCCACCAGTCCCCTCCCCCCAACAGTATCCACTGTTCAACTCAGCTATTCAACTCAACCCTCTCACTAACTTTCCTACAGTGAAGAAAAACTTTAACAATGGATTTTATTTTTCTTATGCTTGTGAGAAGACTGGGCAAGATCCAATTAAGCATTCAGACTTCCTGAAAAATTTTAKAATTTTAGAAAAGAGAGCTTTTCATTTTTGCTTAAATTTCTCAGTATARATTCTGCYGCATTTTGGTTTCTTGTCCTGAAGYGTCTGATGATTTCATTGTCCAAGGCTACACTCCAGAAACCATCACAAACTGTAACATTTGTTTAAAATACTTTTATTATTTCCTGTTAATCAGTCCCAAATCTGTTAATKTCTATTTCTCACCCTATATCTATATTCTATAATTGTAATGCTGATTTCATCTGTATGACTTCACACAGTCCCAGTCTTTATGGTRAACTACATTTTTAAGACCTTTCTCCACAAACATGTAATATCCTGTCATTTGCCAAATAGCTTGAATATAGTTTTTCTGTTGCTCTTCTATGCATGTGCAAAAAGAAAATTGAGGAGATAAGATATAAAAAAAGTAAATCAGCTGACAAAATGTCAACAAGTGATTTATTGCARTTTTTATGGAAAAGCCAGAAATTACGGTCTTGGAAATTTTGACCATTGCTTGAATTAAAATTTAGTCTTAATCTACAGAGTAGTTAAGACAGTTTCATTATAATTTTGGGATACTTTCCTCAACAGCATGTTTAAAGTTCAATTTTTATAGTAGCACAGCGTATAGTATGAATGGATCATCATTGCCACTCATTCGTATCACGACCACCTGTTCCATTTTCTYGTGTTGCATCTAAATATCAGGAATTAGAGAACTCATAATTTCTGGAAGTGACTGAAATGTCATATCCCCATGARAAATAAGATACAATGATCAAAGCTGGAGGCAATAGCTGGTGTAATTGATGCTTTTGATATTTTTGATTTTCCCTTTAATATTTTTGCTTTCCCTCTTTATTTCTTTATTTTTTAAATTTTATATTTAAATAAATTAAAAATATTTTTGCAGCTATACACCACATTTCTTTCCAATGTTGCTCACTTTTATTGTGATTAGAATTTTACATTAAGTGCTAATGTTTTTTACTAAGAACTACGTTAATTGTATCATCTAGTTTCAATTAGCTCTAATAGTGTGCATGTATAACTTCAGAGTCTATTATGCATATCCTCACATAGATGGGAAAATGGAGTAAAGCTATTATTTTGATGTCCTGATAAATTATGTTTCATATTATGTTAGATTAAGAAAATGCATGACTAATGTCCCATGTACACATGAGCTGTGACAGCATTTCTGAGTGTTAATAAGTCTGGCTTAAGAGCACTGGCTGATGTCCAGTTTCTCTCTTTCTTTTTTTTTTTTTTTAATGGTAAATGCAAATTAAGTCCACATCTCATTATATTTAGTAATTTACTTCTAAATGTTCAAATGTAGTCATTGTTGTTGGCAACCTTTATACTGTAGCTCTCCACACTAAATTAAAAATAATAATAAAAATAAAGTAATGATTATATCTGGATTGAAGCCTGAAGATAGTTGTTCTCTCTGAAAGCACATTGTGAAATTGCACATAAACACRTTAGTGGCCACAGGCAACACTTGTATGAAACACAGTGGACTTGGAGTTATTGAATTTGTTTGCAAACTTCACCACTATTCAAACCAGCGAAGAGGTTTTTCTGCACRGTAGAAAATAAGTATCAGAAAATTCTGTTACCATTTTGTTACAAAAAGAAAAATCTGACTTTTTGCAGCTGTGAGGTACTCCTGAGACTAAGGATATAGAAAGGTGCTAGGGCCACTGATTATAGAATAAGGGTATGGTTGGCTGAAACCCTGTAAGACACATCAAACAGYAATTTTAAGAGTGGTTTAGAGATCCTCCCAATAGTGCAAACTGATTCATTCCTACCACCAGTCCTCAGAGGACCATWATGCTTTTATTAGGCAGAGTGCAGCAGGCAGCTTTAATTCTTTCTCTTGTGAATCTGAGATCATAGAATCACAGAATCAATAAAATAGTCCRGGTTGGAARGGACCTTAAAGATCAYCTARTTCCAACCYYYCTGCTGTGGATAGGSATACGTTTCACTAGATCAGATTTCTCAGAGCTCCATCCAGCCTGACCTTGAACTCTWCCAGGGATGTGGCAGGGMATCCACAAATTCTCTGGGCAACTTGCTCCAATGCCTCATCACCCTCACAGTAAAGAATTTTTGCATTCTTCCAAGCCTGGATGGTACTTAGTTTACAGAAGCATCACATGTAGATATGAGTTCATATAATGATGGTCATAGCCTGGGCTGCTCAGAGATAAATCTGGACCCAGAGATWATGTACATACAAATATAGTTAGTCCAAGGCAGATATCATATAGTACCTGGAATATTTGGTTTCTAGAGAGAAATTAGTATTGTTCTTATCATGCTGCTGTGTTCATTATCATAATTTAATGGCACTCTCCTGTTTTGCAGAGACTAAAATCTTAGATGTTTTCAAAATATTTCCTARCTCCTGGGGGCCCTGTGCAGCAAAGAAGTGGGAGCAGAGGACAACCTAATTTGTCTGATAGGCAGATCAGTTCTTGGACTGACAGGGAACTGTAGTGAATCTTTGCCTGCAGAGAAGGAGCACCTAGGCTTTTCACCTGGAACCAAGTGAATATAAAAGCAGGGCATTTTGCCCARGTTGAAAAAAGTGCTTTGAATCTACATCTGAATCCATCCTAAGTACAATGTAAATAAGAGGTAGATGCAGTGGGTACAACCTGGTTGAGAAGAAGGGCGCCTATGATTGTGGTAAAGGATACAGAAGTTGTTTATGTTGCACTGCATTTTGCAGTCCAGTATTGGGTCAAACAAAACACTGCTTCCTTTCTGGTGCAGTAGACATGCTCAAGCTGCTGCAAAGAATATTCGGGATGCCAACATTCCAGGTATATCATATATGACAGGCATCAATAATTCATACTGCTTTGCTTTGACAATAGCCATTTGATAACTCTGAAAGAGACTGTATTTAATGGTAAGACTACAGCCCTTCATGCACTCCTGGTAAGATTGTTCAAACCATGYCTGAATATTTGATGGCTGGACCATAACATACAGCAACTTATTATGTGCTATTGAACTACACCTATCTGACATTAGTGAAGATTGCAAGTGCTGCTGCTGTTAACCCCCCAAAACGAGGTCAAATATACACCTATCTTCCCCAAAAAGCTTGTCTTTGAAACATCTTCATAGTTGATTGGCAAATGATGAGCAAATAAGCAAGTTGAATCTGACAAAATAACATTTCACTGGCCATTCTTAAAATTTTTTTCATATCAATATGGTTCTAAAGAATATAAAATAGTAAACAGGAAAAAAAAAGATAAGAATAGAGATTATTCTTTGGCCAAACATCCCCAGCTACTTAAAGAACAAGTAAAGAGGTCCAATTTTTTTCAGAGGCAATACAGTTGTTGGAATTTGACTGTTTGACAAAGACAGAAMCTCTGAAGAGCTTCTTTGGTGAAAACTGTAATTGAAGAACACAATGAACAAGACAGGGTTTACTGAGACTTATTGCCTACATCACGTGCCCTGCATTATTGTTACTGCTTTTAACTAGGAGCTTTACTCAAGAGGAACATACATAGTTTTCTCAGAAGTCTTTTCTTCCCAGTCTGCTTAAGTGTCTAAGGACTCATCACCTTTATCTATGGAAAAGTAGATCTCTGGAGGKACTGTTTCAACTCCTACTAAAATATGTAGCTAAGAAAAACTGGTCTYCAAAGGTGTAATTTTTCATCAAAGGTTTTGAAAGAAACCTAGGATGATTAATGACTTATATTTGTCTTTTGAGATAAGACCATTGGTATGTTTTCATTTAAAATTTCTCTGCATATGAAGGGAAAAATAGGTTAAGTGTAATAGTAGGTTTGATTTTGTATCTTTGAAATTCTGTGATCAACTATTAGATGTACAAACAGTCCTAAATAATGGCAGAAGTAATGACTCTATTTTTATTCCAGCATATGGTTATTGAGATAAGAATGAACAAGTCTGTTCTATTTTCTTTTAGACTGTTCTGTGAGGAAAGGTTTTTCTGTGATTAAATTYTGGTATGTTTCTAAGCAAAAAGACTTATTTATGTCTCATATTTTTGTGATGGATTCATCAATGAATAGATAGACCATCTTTTTTCCCACCATACATTTTAAGTTCTTTTAAATATGYAGCAGGATGTTTAGCATTCTAGCAATTGATTTGAAAAGCTGTGATAGACTCCAAAGATATGGACTGGGATTATATACAATGCTGAAAAGGAGAGCTACATTTTCTTTCTCAAAGATTACAGACCTGTGTTTGTGTTGGACAAAGTTTTTGCAAGAAATCACTGAACTAAATTGAAAAACTATATACAGATTTCATTTTAATACTATGAACCATTAAGGTATTCCAGAGAGACATCCAAAGCTATTTGTCTATATTGAAAATCACATCTAAATAGACCACATCTGAAGACATGTAGTTGAAATACACACTTCTGGTATGTAGTTCACTTGGAAAATATAGGTTGATGTACATAACCTATAATTTTCTGAGATACACATTAAAAATTATTTGCATCTACTTTTCCCCCCAGATTCATTGTTTCTTTACATGTGAATCCACATAGGATTCCTTGAAATAATTTTGAATACTTCTATTGTATTCCCATAGTATTTTTAGGTGCTTTACATCTATTAATATTATCAACTTCCTTCCCCTTTTTCAAACCATTTTTGTTTATTTTRTTACAAAATCAACTTTCTTAGTTAYGCATCAAATATCTATCACAGAAAAAATTTAAATGCTTTATAATCACAGTCCAGAGATTAAGTAATAATGAGACTATTACTCTGAAATAAAGCACTGCTTTGTTTTTCTTCCTTTTTCTTTCACTGTCAAATCTTATTGGAGTCAGAATTTCCTAAATGCTGGTCTACAACCCTATTTTATACTGATTAAAAATTACGTATTGCACTCTATGGTGCTAATCCAATTTTACAGTCACATGCTTTTTATAGGAGGAAGTGACTGAGATTTAGGATAAAGTGCATTAAAATTCTGATTATATTGAAAGTTGTGACAGATCAGGTAAGGACATGAAAAGGGAATTCTTCAGGGCAGAAAGGACAGTCTTATCTGATGTAGGTGAACCAGATACATAACAAATAGTTAATGATTTTATTTTAATAAAAGAACATCACAGCTGTATAAGAACACTTTCACTAGAAACCCCTCATAAAAAGCAGTCCCACATGACTTCTTATATTTCAAAGGTCTAGAGTATGAAAAGTTATAGCTCCTCTCCAGAAGTAAATTATATCCAAAATAAATAATTCAACTCTTATTTATATRTATGAAATGGAAAGAGAGGAGGTCAATTGGCAGCAAGATTTGTTCACCATCCAAACTGGTAAATCAAGGAAAACAGTTATAAATTCTGTATTGGTAAGGATATTTTCTTTTGATCTGTTTGTTCTGTATACATGCATAAGTCCTCTGAGCAAAAGCTGTCTATTYCTGTAGGTACCCAACTCAGTGCATCTTTTAAATGAGGCTTTTACAGAAATAGTGTTCTTTGAACAACCGTTTTGAAGACAAATTTTGGATTAGTAATTTTTCTTGATTGTATTCTAGAGTAAACTTTGCATTTGGAAATTTCTTGGATAATGTTTTTAATAGCTAAAGGCAAGGTTTCCACCTTGCATTTGAACAGCTGCCGAAAAATGTTCACGCTCTTTTGTGGTCTTAGATTGTCCCTTCTCCTATTACCAGATGAATATTAGTGTTCAGTGTTGTAATTGTCCCTGGAATACTACATTATTTTCGTCATATATATGCTCCATGAATAGAAGCACTCATCCTTTTAAGTATGGGCACACCTTGATATGTCCTRGAAATGCAGTAGACTAGTATCTTTCTCAATTATTGTCCTGAATCAACCCCTGTKTCTGAAGACATATTTCTGATCTTTCTGGAATTCTTCCTATCAGCTGAGGAAACACATCTTACCACTCCCTCCCTCAAGATCAGTGACCTAGGGGCATTTCACTGTTCAGTCATTCATCTGTCTTAGAAGAACTGAAACTGCTAGACACAACAGAGTGGGAGGAATTCTGATGCTGGTGAAGCTATTTCCCACATTTTTGTACAGCTAGAAGCTGAGATTTCTCAGACAGGCCACAGGCAGCAGTCAGGGGTTTATGTAAATTCATAAAAGAGTGGAAACTTTTTTTTTTTTTGGTAGCACATTGTCATTGTCAGCTCTCTATCTTTTCTGATATTAAATAACTTGAAATTCTCATGCTAATTCCTTGACTGGCTTTTAGTGCTTCTTTTTTGATTCCCACAAACAAATGTCCTTTATGCTTTATTAGTTTCTTTCTGGGAACTGTGCTGATGAAATGAGTTGGAAGTGAGTTGCATGTTAGGATTACCATCATGTACAAGTTTATTAGTGTGTGCTATGCACCATGTGCATTGATCCAGGACCATCCCACAGTACCAGAGCTGTTTCTTTTAAAATTAATTCATAGTTTATGGAAGGGAACATGGCAAAGACTGCGGGAACACGACAGGTTTGAAAGGACTGGCCTGAAATAAACAGGGTAATAAGGAAATAACCCTAGCAATCCAGAGGGCAGGAAAAAGGCAGAAAGGTAATTTTTGCAAAATTCCAGTTCAAAACCAAACTAAAGATTTTCTGGAGCGTTTTGCTGGTTTGCTTTGATGGTGGATAAAACGTTGTCACTAAAAATTATGCTCTTGCAAGGCAAAAACCCATGGTCACTAGGCTATGGAGCTATGTGAGATTATATTCCTGGTCATTTTACCTGATGAAAAGATTGCATCTCATTATCATTCGTGTCATATTCATGGCTTATTTATTCTCTTAGTCCCTTATTTCAAGAATAAATCAGAACTCTCTCCTGAACTTGASATTAGTCTAAAGAACAAAATCTGCTGCTGCTGAAGTTTGTGAGCAAAAAGCATTAGAATTCTGGCAAAACTGTATTTCTGCAATGAAAAATGGTTGGTTGAAAATTCTCTTTATCTCATAAAGTCATGCTTCAGAGCTACATGGAGAAATAAATTGAACCTGCCATTACTGATTCTGTATTGAAGGAATTAAACAAAGTATATATATATATATGTCACATTCCCTTTGTGAGAACCCAAGTCTGATATTCAAAGAAGCTGAATATTCACATTTTCTAAGTAAATAAATGTGAATTACATTATATCTGAACAGTTTACATGAAGAAAGTCTAYAAAGTACCCTTGTGTTAGCTGGCACYTGAACTGTCTGGTTCTTACTTGCATTTTTTAAYACTTYACCTTCCTATTTTAATAACATTTCTTCCTTCAGTATGGAATCATAGAATATCCTGAGTTGGAAGACACCTTTAARGGTCATCAGAGCCCAGCTTCRGRCCTTGCACAGAGCTGCTCCAGGAATTCTACCATGCTCCTCAAAGGATTGCCTAAGCACTTCCTGAACTCCATTGGGCTTGGTGCTATGACCGAGACCCATTCATCTGAAAAAAGAAAAAAAAGCTATGTTATATTTTAAATATGAATTAAAATAGTGTTTTTAAAAACAAAATTAAATGTAAGTGAACCCAATCTCACTTGTGTTATAAGGCCAAGGATGTGTCACAAGCATGTCTAACAATTTATTGCTYCTAAACCAGTATTGTGTCAAGGACACCCACATGTTCAAATGAACACACACAGYTAGGYAATTGACTTTTATTATGCARTAGSTTGATTMTTTGYATATTCTTGCTATTTTGGGGTATTGTGAGGCCTATAATATTTACTATAGCAGTTGATTKTTACTGTTATATTCASTAGAAGAAAATATGGAAACTATTCTTTAAAAAGGCACTTCATTTTTTATATTATGCAGAGATACTTTGCACAAGTGTTGATCATGTAATTTACCCATGGAATGGAGCAGGCTTTTGCTATGTTCTTCATCTATGAAGGAATCCTGAGAACACATGGTCTCAYCTCACCTTCTAGTAGAGTCCAACCTYAGAACTACATAGATTTTATTWATGCTCTTCAACACTGTTCATTTTYTTGAGAGGCCTTTCATACACCAWTCACAGTGCTCATTGCATGTATGTATGTGCAGGCAAAATCTATGAAGGTTTTAGRTAAATATTGAAGTCCTGGAAAACTCATATTTCATTATTTTTCTCCAGCCACCAAAGCTGGAGAAAACTAAAAAACATTTTGGTTATGTGTAGCACTGTAAATAATTTAAAGATGTCAGCATTACAGTTAGCACATGTTACTATGAGTGAAACCCTTCTTGTTAGGGACCAGTTAGACCWCATGTTAATACTAAATTTCCTTCTTTTGTCATCTCACTGAAATCTTCAGACTTAAAAAAGAAGAATCCACTCTATGGCTTTGACATCCAAAGGATCTGATCTATTTGGAAAATGTATATCTATGATTTGAAATGCTTCTCCTGAAATTATATTTGTTATTCAGTACTGAAAAAAAAGTTTGGGTTTGGGGTTTTTTCATGCAAAGAAATGCATTAACACTAGTACTGAACAGTCTTCTAGGAAATCAAAATATTTTCATGAACCACCCATAAAACATCATAGAACATATCTTTATAATGATATTACATTTATGAGGGATTTTCTAAAGAGACATGGATATGTAAATAAAAAAACAGTGAGTAGCACAAAGAAAAACTTGCAAAATTATACTTRGTGTTCAATCCTTAGCAAAAGGGGAATTAGTTTCCTAGGATAGTGATTACTGGCATAATACATGACAGTCCAATTACACCTTAGCATTAATGATGTCTTCCTTATAGTTTATCACACTATAATTCATAAGTGCTAAATATATTTRTGCATATAAACTAATTTAAAGTAAATTCAGGTATGGAGATTAGGAAAACAAAGACAGGCTTTGTCTTTCATAGGAAATTGGGCAATAGAAGCTATAACTCAAATTAAAATAGTTATTTCATTCAAGAATTCCTGTAATATCAAAGAGCACTTTAGCCCACAGAAATTAGAGATATTAAACCTAAATCACTGCCTAGGATTTTGCAATGCAAATTTGCTTCTGGGCACATTTTAAATGGCATATAGTATTTCCTCCAAATTGTATTAGATAAAGTCATGGACTATTACACTGTTGTCATTCAGCTCATTTTGATGAAAAAGCAATTACTTATGGCAGATTAATGCAAAGACTGGCCATAATCACAGTAGGTTAGGTTGAGAGTTTATTAGAAAAACACAAGCCATTTAAATTAACCCAAATGATCAGCATGTCAGTTCAAAAGAAACATGTGCTTTAATTTGTTAAACTGTAACCTTTGCTATATTAGAAAAATACTTTGACACAAACACTTTACAAATGTCAGCAGAAAATCCATACTCCATTTCTTCACATTGGTTTTGTGACACAGTGTTTGCTGATATTCGTCAAGGGATAAGTTACGATTGATTTCCTTCCACYCTTACTCTTTTCTCTTGTATTATGGGGAATTAAAGGGCAAAAATGACCTGCTTTTTTCCCCAGACTATTCATATGGATATGCTACCATAGGTAAACTTAGCTGCTGCCTGGAACTGAAAGGTCAACAGAATCTCTCAAAAAAGCTTTCAACGGTAACAGTTAGAGAAGGCCAGAGCATCCCAAGACTGAAGAGTAAAAGTAATGAAGAAAACAGGAGAACACATCTGAAAATAACTTGATTTAAAGAATTATTACTATTTCTTGSTTTAGGATAGAATCTATTAATTTTCATACCCACTTCTATTTATCCCTCTTGAAAACTCTTGTCAGCATAGGATTAAAAGATTTTGTTTATAAAATGGAGTTGTGTTCCCCTGTTGTACTAATATTCTCCTTTTGCTAATACATTTTAAATTGGGTTGGAAGGTATGATAAAGACACTTCAGAAACACYCTTGAAGTCAGATCCTATGAATGACCCAAGCATAGGAGTTGCTTCATTTCTACTCCTATACTTTCAAATACCTGACTATAAGCTGTTAGTTCACCTGAGCAATAAAAACACTCAGGTTATAAAATAATAAAATATATTAAGACCCACCACAGAGATGGGCTAACTAAGGTTCTTTTTAATAGACCCCTTGGGGTGGATTAGAGTGAAGCAACACTGAATGACTGATGTTTATATATATGTATATATGGAGGGTTTATTTTATAGCAATTTGATCACAATGGAAAGGAGTTCCATAGTCCTTTTGGTTATTATCTATAGCAATATGGTAATACAAAAGTATAAAATACCTGTTAAGAAAATATGTAAGGAAAAGGAAGAAAAAAGAAAAGAGTAGATAGTGGAGACAAAAGATATCACTGCCCATGGATGCAGAGATAAGACTTGATTGTTGTAGTTTTGATGCCTGTTGTTTGTGATGGTCACAGTCTTGATCCACAGCAGGTGGGAAAAGCCCATTAAAAAAAAAAAAAAAGTAGTTTTGATGCCTGTTGTTTGTGATGGTCACAGTCTTGATCCACAGCAGGTGGGAAAAGCCCATAAAAAAAAAAGTTTAGTGAGCAATATATGCTTAGATTCAGGTAGGAATGCCCAGTTATCTTCCCTGGGGGGGAATTTTACACTGTCTCATGCAACACTTTGGGTCATGCGTGCTCCTCTGGTAGAAGGCCCCAGGAATTAGTCTGGGAGCACTTCAGAAGTCTTTGGTTGTTCATGGCTCCTTCTAAGACATGATGCCCATTTCTTATGCTGGTGTAGTTGGGCCACTTATGCCTTTTGAAAAGGGGGAGACCTACATGTGGACATCCCCATTCCTCCCCCAGGAGTTGGGGTGGAGTTTTACTCCTGAGCCTCATGGGGAGGCAGGATAATGGCATGATAAGAAACATAATCTTCTATTTATCAGCCTTTTCCCTCATCAGACTCAAAACCCAGCTTGGTGCTAGATAAAGATCARTTTGTCTTGGTCATTCTCTGGTGACAGGTGCTCACCCCTGCTGCACCTGGGCTATTCTTATGCAGATCAGAGGCTTCACCACTGCATCCCCATCCCTCCTCCCCTTCAGCTGTGGGGGGAAATCCTGGCCTGAGAAAAATACCTGCTGCTTTTGAAAATGGCAGATTATTTGACTCGTGAACGTTTAAGATTTCAGTCTCTCACAGAATGTATATAAATAYAYGTRWGCATACATATTGCATGCATATGCAYATGTGTATGTATCTTTACCCTAGGTCATCTCTGTGCTATTTAACAACTATTTTTCTTGGAGAAAGCTTCTAAGAAGCTATAAATGGTTCTGTTGACGCTATATCAAGACACTGCAATGAAGAAAATTACTCTTTCACAGCATAGCAGATCCAAACCAACAAAGCCRTGTATTTCTTGTGACTGTGGGTTTTACATTTTTACTTTTTTATAGTCCTTTAGTCTCCAGGAGGCAATGTAGTCAAAATGAATACTCAGGAAATATATCTCAACACAGACACTCCCAGACTTAGCAAAGTTTCATCAATTCAGATGGAATTATACCTTATTAATCCAGGACAATTTTTGGACTGCTTACACAGATGTTTTGCCTCAAGAATATTTTTCTTTCCTCTCTTAAAAATGATGGGCATTCTGAGCAACTGATGAGGTAGATGGAGAAATAAGCTTTTGATTCAAACATGAAAAGAGTAAAATATATACATTTTAAAAATACACTATCAAATTAATGTTGTATATATATCTAAAGTAACTAATGAGAATGAGAATGAGGAGGCAGATTGTTCAGAAGGTGGTTATGCTGAGATGTGTTATGTTCTGCACCATTTGAGGGGAAAAATGGAAAAGATTAGTTGTTTCTAAAAATTAGTATCACAAGTTCTATACTAGTCTTTTCTGACATATGAGCCTCATGTTAATATGTATGGCCCTTACTGATTTTAGAG
>CADDXX010000155.1:1315269-1376400 GCA_902810485.1 Alauda arvensis
TATGTGTGATTTAACAAATTATTTGTCCATGTTGGATGGACCACAATTAGGAAATAAAATTTAAAAATTTCTTTCTGCTGTTGTACACATATTCAAAGTAATTTAGCCTCTAAAGCCATCTGTGATGGGATAAACCAAAGGGATTTCTACTCATTGCATGGTATACTTTTTCTGTGCAGGAATAAAAGGAAGAATATGTAATGGATACAGTTTGTAAGTATYACAGACAGTACACTGGTCCAGGTGACTACTGCATAATTGAATTCACCTGGTTTGAGGTAAAAAATTTTGATCCATTAATTTTCAAAACCATAAAAATAATAACAGTTTTATTTGAGACATCAAAATTCTGCATTTTGGCTTTTTGAATGTCATTATTCTCAATGCAAAGTGACAAGGAGCTCAACAAATGAAGAAATCCTCACTGAAAGAAAGCAAAAAAAAAATGTTTCTTTCCTTGCAATAGAAAGTGACATAAGAAGTTGCAATGCTCTTTTCAAGAGGGCAGTGGACCTTTGTAAAAGTTTACTTTGGTTGAAAGACCAAGTAGCTTAAGTATTTATTTCCTAGGATGTATATTACCATATTGCTTAATAGATGTCAGTGATGTGGTACTTGAACCTTTTTGATTAAGCTCCTGTTGAACTTTAGGCTGAATTAATCAACAGTCTGTACAATTAAAATTTTAGATTATTTAAGAAGTCTTCAGAAGCACAGACATTATAATATGAGATAATTATTGTCGTTGTTATGAAAGAGTCTGCTAAATCCACTGGGAATGTTCATCAGCATCCTGTAATCAGTAACTCCAGAGAATGCTTAATTGCAGTTATTTAGGTGACATGTTGATGCAGTAGTAGTGGTGGTGAAAGCAGAAAAGCTGCATGACAGTCATGTGAGAGGATATTAAAAGAAATGTACATCAATMTAGAATGCCTGATTATGTGGCTGTTTATACTAATTTGTCTTACTATTAAATTACAGTGCTCAACATAAAAGACCATTTGGTTTACATTTTTTCCTATCTTTGATATTTATTCAAAGGAGAAAATATTACTCTATATTTGATTGTCCAGAGTTAARTGCTCATGGTCTATCTAAACAGTTTTAATGGATAAACTATACAGAAGAAAATAAAGTACAAATAGAGATAATTCCTGTAACTCTAAGACTGTTTTTTAACAAAATTTTTCTGACTAGATTAGGTGTTGAAACTGGTCTGGAAGAAATTTTGGATGCATATTTTTGTATAGTCCTGAATGTTATGTACTTAAATTCATATGACTTAGTGAACATCACTGCTTTGCACTACTTGACTCCTCCTGGACTTGTGAATGTTTTAAGAATTAGGCTCATCAGACAGTACTAAGCTTGGCTTTAACTTAAGAAATTMATAAAATTTACATATTACATCCATAAATGAAGAAAATTATTCATATCCCCCTTTTCATGCAACAAAAATAAATTTCTACTCTGATACAYACCAATATCATGCTATTAAATTTGGGTTCCATATGAAACCAGTGTTAAATATACACAATCTAAGAARATTTTATATTTTTATGTAATTTTAACAATCCCATTTCACTATTAATTTTAATAATGTATACCTTCAATTTTATAATAAACTGTACATGTAGTTAAAAAGGAACTGTCAACTAAATGTGAAATTTCCTGACAACCATAAATATTGGGATTATTGATTCACCAGCATGATATTATGTGTGCATTATGTGACATTTYGGAAGAATTMAAAAAATWATTKATGCTWAAGTTAAAACACTGTGAATGTCATGACCCTCAAGTGCTTTCTTTTATTTTAAACAAAATGTAGATAATTTGTAAGAAATTTACTGAAATATTAAGCTTTTTCTAGGCGTTTTCCTTAAAGCAAAAAGGTTTCCATTTCATGCAAAGCAAATTATGTTTTTCTATATTTACATATTCAACTCAGTCTCAAGGAGAACTTTTTCCCTCCGCTTTCATATGATTAACTTTATGAAGGTCTTAATCTGCCATCTGCATGCAGACTATCTGAGCATCTGAAACCCAGAATGCAAAGTGACATTTTCTCAAAAGTTACTAATTGCATGCAACATATTGCAGGAGAAACAGGGAAAGCTTCAACCTTTCCCTGCCATTTTGAGTATCCAAGGAACTATAATTAGCAAATGTACCTGACTAGTTTAATAATTTTGACTGATCAGAGYATTTAACTCTAGTCTTTATCTCTAGGCTTTATTTTTTTTCCTTGAAATAAAAAAATATACAGTGGTTTAATGATTTTACATTGCAGTTCAAATTCAAATTTTTMTCTTCTAAAATTAAAATTCAAAAATTCAAGTTTTTCTTCCTATATAAGCTATTAGCGTATAAAAGGATGGGAAAGATGGAAAGACCAGGGGATTTGTTTCTTTGCTCTATGTATTCATTCCTTATGTTGAAGAAAAGAACTTTAGGACAAAGATGGAACAATGAAGGTAGGGTTCATGTGTGTAGTGGTAGATAAGTTTTGTTTCTCTGTCCAAAGTGAAAGAGAAAGCCGCTCCATATATCACAGAATCACATAATCACAAAATGGCTGTGGGTTGGAAGGGACCTTTAGAGGCCATCTGGACCAAACCCTTGCTCAGGAAGGATCCCSTGGGGTTAGCTTCCCAAAATCTCATCCAGGTGACTTTTGAATAACTCCAAGGACTGAGACCCCACAATCCTTCTGAGCAACTTATTGTAGTGTTCAGTCACCTTCATGGTAAGAAAAAAAGTGTCTCCTGATGTTCAGAGAGAACCTCCAAAAATCAATTTTTGCTCTTTTCCTTTTGTCCTGTCACAGGATACTACTGACAAGATCCTGGCTCTGTTCCTCTTTGCACACTCCCTTCAGATGTTTAGACATTGATGATATCCCCCAAGGGCTTCCTCTTCTCCAAGMTGAACAGTCCTGATACTCCCAGCCTTTCCTCATAGGAGAAATTCTCCTGTCCCTTAATTATTTTTTGTCCTTTCATTGAATTCTCTTCACTATGTCCATGTCTGTTTTGTACTGGGGAGCCCAGAACCAGATGCAATACTCCAAGTGTGGCTTCAGCACTGTGACTGGAGGGGAAGGATCACCCCCCTTGATCTGCTGGTAACACTTCTAATGAAGGCCAGGACACCGTTAGGTTTCTGTGCAGCAAAGACACAGTGGTAGCTCATGCTCCACCTGTTACCCACCAGGATACCCCAGAGTCATTTCCTGCCGGATGGGAGGTCTCCAGCATGGGATTTCATGGTGATTTTTCTCCTAGGTAAAGGAGTTTTTACTTTTCTTTGCGACTTTCATGAGCTTCCTTCCTATCTGCTAATTTCTCCAGAATTTTTGAGGACCCTCTCAAATGGGCCCTCTCATCCACCCTCTGGATAGCAGCACAGCCCTCTGGCAAATTATTGACTCTTCCCAATTTTGGGTCATTAGCACATTTGATGAGGGTACACTCTCCCTTCCCAYCCCCACCCTTAATGAAAATGTTTAAACAGCATTTCCCCCACTATTGGCCCCTGGGTACACCACTACTTACTGGCTTCCAGATAGGCTCTGTGACACTGATTACCACTCATTTTGTTGGTTTTGTAATCCCTTTTTGTCACATCAGCAATGACTTTTTTCTCAGGGACCCTGTCTGTCACTCCCTCACAGGACTGCTGATYACTCTGTCCCTTTTCCATCATTCTTAGTTTAAATCCCTGATGGGGATAGATCCCGAAACCCCATGGACAGACCTGTCCTATTAATGCTCTTCTGACACCCTTTATTGTTGCTGTCAGGATTGAGGAAAACACCACTTGAGCCTTCAGACCCTTGACTACTAGCCCCAGAACTCTGGAAGTGTGTTTTGATACTGTCCACCTTTTCTTTGTCAGTATCCTCTGTGATCACATGGARTAAGAGTAGGGTGTCATAGTCAAAGGAATGAACCCAGGCAGGCAAAAGCCCTTCAGATATTTGATTGGGTTGACAAATGGATGCCTCTGACCCTTGCAGCAGGGAGTTACACACATGATTTCTCTTCAAATTTGAGAGGAACTACTCTTTGTGGTGACACTGGAGTAGATAGATTAGTATGCAAGATAAAATATTCTTAAGCTGTCTTAAAAATTACTTTTGTGTTCTGTTATTTCATTTTCCCAGCATATTATGCCTGATTTTAGGGAGTTGTAATGATATAGTAACTATACTAAAATTGTAAGACTGAGTATATTAATCCTTTGTCTCTATGGGCTCTCTGACTATGGCATCAATGATACTGGAGGGTCAGAGAACAGCAATGTTCAGAGGAGAAAACTAAATCTGTGTATAAGAGGGTAAAACACCAGGAAAAGGCTGGAACTTTCTCCTTGTGTGGTACATTTATTTCTAAGGCAGATAGTATGATTTTGCTACCAGTTTGGTTAAAGGTAGAGGTCACTCCTAAGAAATGTGAGGCATTGTTCATTTCTGCACTTGGAATGAGAGTTTAAAACAACAATTCCCATTTCTCACCTGAATATGGAATATCCTTCTAAAAGAGTATATCAATAGAAAGGGAGTCTGACAATGTGACTGGTCAAGGGAAGAAAGCTCTCTGTTCCACTTCACTTTTTTTTTTATTTCCAGTTTTTTTTCTCAACTTACTGCAAGGAGGAGGAAACAGATTCTCTCAGCACTGACATAGAGACAAAGGAAGTCAAGTTTGTTCATTAACTTTAGAATCTGTGCATCACATAGGTAAAAAAAGCACTAAAATTGCAATGAAGTTTTAGACCATGTAGAGGACCCTGCCCTTCTATACCAGTGTGCATCCAGGAGTTGTGCATCCAGGAGACTTCCATTCAGGCCTGAAAAAACTTAGCAAGTTCCATCAAAATCAGACAAAACTGTAGACATTTCAGATTACTGTAGACATACTCAGATGGAAATATCTAAATATCAGTGGTGGATTCAAGGAGTTTTCTGAAGCCTCCTGCTGTTAAAACAAAAAGTAGATCACAGGAGTACAGGAAACCCAGCTATGTTATCATTAAAGACTGCAGGATTAGATTAAAGATTGCGTTGTTAACCTAAGTTTTATTCAACTGCCAACTATTCCTTTTATTGTAGCTAGTGGTGATATTCAAMCTACACAGTAAATGTAGGTCCTTTCAGRAGTATTTKTTTTATAATRATCCTTTTTTTCTCCCATCTTTGTGCTTTTATTCCACAGTAAGGATAACCCATAAAGTTTCTCTCTATGATCATCTTAAATGATTGTGCAATTTTGATTTTTTAAATACAGCACCAATAGAGACCATTCAAGAGCTTACACTAAATTGTATTTTTATTATAAGCTTTCCAGAAAGCATATGAAAACTTGGAGAAATAGGAGCCTCCCACTTCCTTTGACAGTCTTTTGCAATGGTTAACTGRAAATTCTGTATTGTACTTTCTGTCTCCACCATGGTTGAATGTTTGCCCCAAGCCTTTTCAGCCTTCTTTCTAGCAGTTTCCAAATGACTTTGCTGTTCACTATGTTTCTGCAGATTTTCTTTCAGTGAATAATACATAATGTAATCATAACGTTAAATTGAGCCTCTGAGACTTCTCATCACCACTTTTATCATCTTTCTGTAGTGGTATTATTTAGTTGGGTCTGAAAATGAAAAATGCCAAATCTGCAATGATCAATGCAGAATAAGTGAGAGATAGTGATCTATCAAGTATTTTTTCAAGGGGAAGCATCACTTGTATAAAATATAATTAAAATATAATGGACTCCAGATGCTACATAATCATAATGTGTTTACTTTCAAAGCAGAAGACAATCAGACTGAGGAAGAATCCTTTTGAAATATCTTTATTTCTTCTTTGTAGAATTACTTTGGTAGATATAAACAGCTTGTTGAAAGATGTTAGTCAYAGTTGCTTATTCTACAGCTATTGACTCAGTGTATCCAGAGTGGTTTGTACATCAAATCCATTGTGTGTCTGAGCTAATCAAATATCTGATAMTATGTAAACAAGTTGATACTTGATTATGATTTTTTTATAAGTTAATGTCTGTAATGTACTAAATTCACATTTTTCAATACTGAGGCTGGATATTAAACTCTGCATTAAGGCACAGCTGTTCCCTCAAATTCTTCAAAAGTAGGYTTCTAGATTTGTATTTGTGTTTAGGTTCAGATATATTGCTTCTTCTCCAGAGTCATAAATATTGTCTAACCAAAGAAATTTTTGCTGTAGGTCCCATTTGGTATTTTTATGGTAGTCAGATGTTCTGAGGCAACACTGTGTTCATAATTTAGTAGATTCCCCTGTAACAGACACACCACAAACATGCAACTATTTTGTATTTGTTTTTTAATTCTTTCTCTGTGGCCATGATCCAGTAAAGAAAAAAGAAGAAATATATGCATACCGCAGTGGAACTCCATGGAATTTTAGTAACACTACGTACATGGAACAAAACTTAATCAAATTGAATAAAGTGTGAAATACAAATTGTTTTAAAAGAATTATTTATTCTATTTTCATTCTGCTTTACAGATATGATTGGGGTGACTCAGTGATTACAAAGATGTTTATATTACCATTTCTTTCAGCTCTTTTTGTTTCTACTTTTCAGCCCAAGGGAGACTTTTTACATGTCTGTCAAATGCGAAGCAGAATTTGATGCTCACCTCATTACTCTGACAAGAGAGTTTTTGAGTGAGGACCAGCAAACAAAACACCACGAATCCTACTCTGCACACTTTCTGAGCTTCAGCTGAACCTACAGTCCCTAGCACATTTCTACCCCCAAACTCTTTGACTAGCTCTCTAAGGATATCATTAAAAGTACTGGATACTGTGTATTGAAAAGTGAAAAAGCATAAGATGTAGTCTGCAGTAGGCTTTATGCCTTATTTATATAATAAACCAAGTTCAATGAGTGGTATGACATGGGCCTGAGAAAGCATCTGCAGTCACACAAATAATAAAAGTAATTTAGAAAGACAGTGTTTCAAGAGTAGATGGAAAGTAGGAAACAACACTTCCTAACAGTTATCTGTAAAATTTTTATTATTATATTAAGATTATTAAGTTTTCAGAAGACTCTGACTTTTTTCATTAAGAAATATTCTGTAGAAGGWAATGACTAAGTAACAGCTCCAGTCAAAAGACAGGACTGATGGCTGACGGCAAAGCAATAGGTATTCACACCACAGAGGAACTTGTCAGCATGTACATGACAGAAGTGTGTAAGTGAGCAGTAGTTTTGGTCCTTATGGATCAGCATTAATTCAGAATTACAGGAATCCAAAATTACAGAAGGACARTCTGTTCCCATTCATTAGATTTAATTGTTGAAGGCATCCTGGTTAAACATGTAGGCCCTGCTGAAGTCAGTGCTTCAACTCCCTGATTCTTAGTCCACTAGGAAGTTTGTTTTTATAATAAGTACACAACCCTTCTTTTTGAATTAAGAATTTGAAAAATTTGTTTGTGCTTACCTTTGTGTAGCTGTATCACAATCAGCTTTTGGATAAAACAGAAAATACATTATGAAAAAAATTCAAATCATGTCACTCATTGCAAAATACAAAGAAGTATAACTTGGAATGGGAAGAGTTMAATAGTGGCATAAATATCTTTATCATTTTCTAGAACTTGTCATTAGTATTTTCCTTAGAAGAAAAAACTGATAGCACTAAGGTTAATGACCTTGTTAGATAAAAATTTMATTTGTAATAGTACTTGATGAATATGTTGATTTTTGTGCCAAGCATGTCAAATGGAGTGAGATTAATCCAGTATTACTTTAGGCTTCTAGAATGTAAATCTCTTAACCTAAATGAGTTGTTTAGGCTGTCTCTGAAATAAACACTGAAAGATTTCAGGGGACAAGTCACCTTTGCCTATGATAAATATATAAAATAAAGATATATATATAGTATTCTCTGGAAGAGCCTGTCTATCTAGTTTATACCAAATTCCTAAAGACAAACTAACTACAATAATCTCAATTTAATTAAATTAATCTAAAACTATACTGGCTGGTCAGTTTAACTGAAAAAGCTTTAGGAGGGGGGCCCCCTGCTGGGGTGGCTTCTTTAAGAAGCTGCTAGAAGTTTCCTCTGTGTCCAACAGAGCCAACACCAGCCAGTCTCAAGACAGACCAGCTGCTGGCCAAGGTCAGGCCTCACATATGAGGAGGGAAAAGCCTGCACAACAGCAACTGTAGCCAGGGAAAAGAAGAGTGAGAATATGTGAGAGAAAGAGTTCTGCAGACTCCAAGGTCAGTACAGCAGGAGAGAGGAGGTGATCCAGGTGTTGGGGCAGAGATTCCCCTGCAGCCCCTGATGCAGACCATGRAGAGGCAGGATGTCCCCTTACAGCTCATGGAGGACCCCATGCCAAAGCAGGTAGGTGCCTGAAGAAGGATGTGATCTAATGGGAGATATGTGCTGGAGCAGACTTCTGGCAGGACCAGTGGGAAGGGATGCCCAAGCTGGAACAGGTTTGTGACTCGGCAGGGACCCACACTGGAGCAGCCTGTTYCTGCAGGTCTGCACCCCATGGAAGGGACACATGCTGGAGTAATTAAAGAACTGCAGCCTGTAGGAAGGGCTTATGTTGGAGAAGTTCATAAAGGGCTGTYTTCTGTGTGAGGGACCCCATGCTGGAGCAGGGGAAGAGTGTGACGGGTGAAGAGAATGGCAGAGGCAATGTGTGATGAACCACAATCCCCATTCCCTATGCTCCTGCACTGTTGGTGGGGAGGACAGAGAGAATTTGGGAGTGAAGTTAGAAGAGAGAAGGCAGGGGTAGAGCAAAGGTGGTTTTAAGATTTGGTTTTATTTATCATTATTTAACTCTAATTTGACAGGCAATAACTAAAGCTATTTTTCTCCATGTTGAGACTTTTTTGCCTATGATGGTAATGCATGAATGCTATTTCGCTGCCATTATCTTGACCCATGAGTCTTTTTTATATTTCTCTCCCATGTCCAGCTGAGGAGTGGAGAGATGGAGCAGCTAGGGAGAACACCTGATGTCCAGCCAAGGTCAGTCCACTGCGATAACTAATCTAATCGCATCCTTCATAGATTCTATTAAAATCTAGATATTTTCCATACTGTTACATGGGCCTGTCGGGTGTGCATGTATCTGTTATTGAGCTGAAATGTGCCCATAGGTTGGAACATCTGATTTTATAGATCAGTGTTACCAGAGTCAGCTTTTTATGGGAAGCTATTAATCTCTGGAAGACTTTCTCCAAATGCAGACAGAGACTTTTGGTGACAATTGTTGCTCTTGGTTCAAAATCTTACTCAGACAGAAAATAGGACATTGTCAGACATTTAACAGATTTTGATTCTTTCCACAGGCAAAGTTACAGTAAATGTCCTGTATGACACAGAAATTAAAAGCACTGATATTTATTCATCTCATGCTAAATATGAGATTGTATAAGAAAATGATACAGGGACACCTCATCACAGTCTTTTAATACTTAGAGGGGGTTTTAAAGAAAGATGGAGATTAACTTTTTCATAGAACCTGTAGTGATAGGACAAGGGGTTAATGGCTTTAAACGAAAAGAGGGTAAATTCAGACTAGATATAAAGAATAATTTTTTTATGATAAGGGTGGTGAGACACTGAAASAGGTTACCCAGATAGTTGGTGGATATCTCATCCCTGGGAACAGTCAAGGTCAAATTGGACAGGGCTCTGTTTAATCCAGTCTAGTAGAAAATGTGTTCACTTTAGGGATTTTGGACTACGTGTTCTCTGAAAGTCCCTTCCAATCCAAAGGATTCTCTGATTCTGAGAGTCATTCTCCTTTTAATATTTAACACAATCTTCAAATCTGATTAATTCTAGGAAGAGAAGGCTCATATTTGTGTGGTAACTAGATGTTACTACTATTAAAAGCGCATTCTTACCCTAGGCTGATCAGGTGTCAGAGCCCGGGACAATCCTTTGAATGTCCTGGGTGGTCCGAGATCCTCGCAAGAGGTCCAAGGGTCCTGACACAAAGCCAAAAATACCAGTGCCTTTGATTTGAGCCCCTGGGAAAAGCTGCCAACTTTGAAGCAGGAACTGCAGGCCACAAGAGTGTAATTAGAATGACAGTTAATTTATCACAGGGTGAAAAATAGAATTTCTGGATTTTTTGCATGGCAGTTCAAGAAGGCAAAATGGAGGAATCTGGGTGTGTCCTTGTTMTTTTCCTTCTTCTTCTTGTCCTCCATCTTTTGCTGTGGTGGTGGTATTTTGGATTGTATTATATTAGATTTTCACTGTCTAACATAGGTCATAGGTATTGGTGATTAAAAGTAAACATTTTCTACGCAGTGATTAATATAAAAAGTTAAGCTGCCCTTGTGTGGCAGGCAGATCTGGCATTCTGACCTCCTGCACAGACCGTGCTGGGCAGGAAAAGAATGTAATAGATAACAGAAGAACCTTTGACAACAGAGACACAGACTTTGGCTCTCCTTCTTGGTGTGGGGGCTGGGAAAAAGGGAYCTTTTTTTTACTCTCGGGGTTCAAAAGACCTAGAAACCTGAGAATCAGGATAAATAGTAAGACTGGAATCTGTATTTCAACTGGCTAATGATTAAGAATCTAAGCCAGTTGTTACTCATATGAAGAACAGAGGTATCCTTCCAGGAGATGATTCATCTTGCCTGTGCTGTAGTGCTGTAGTGCTGGACTTTCAGCTCACTCCTAAATCTTTATCCATTGCCTGAAATTGATGCCATTATCCACTGAGCAGGGCATAGTTGTGGTAGAATGGGCAAGAAAATAAATATTTTATTACTGTGTGGAATGTTATCAATATTGTCTTATAACTTCAAAGAGAGAAGCCTTGGAATGGAACAGGCATTCATTTTTCTGTTTTCTTCATTGATATTTGGAATGTTTTAAGTCAAAAAAGAAATATCCCAGGAGAGTTATCTTTGACATATATTTGCAAAATATAGTATTTGGTCTATCCTGTCAAACCCTAGGAGAAACTTGTGTCTAGGAAAAAAGAGCCATTAACTTCTTTCATTCCTAAAGGAAAAGATGAGAAATATTGAATATAATACAAGAAATATAATACAACTGAATATAATACAAGAAATATTGAATAAAATATAATGCTACTTCAAACTGGAATCTTTTCAAGGGGTACAACTCTCCAGAGGTGATATCTATGTTTACTAGCCCCACTTTAGAAGGTTAATTTTRTCCAAGCATATATTTTTCTTTCCGTGTCCTCCTCTACCAAGAATGGAACCATTCTTACAAAATCAGGATTATTTGGTACATGGTAAACAGGATGGACTTTAGTTTTTCTCTACAGTAAAGTATGTGATAAAGGTCTAAATTTTTTGCATGGACTTTGTGTAAAGGACCAAGAAGATTTACTTTAGCATGTCTAGGATTGCTAATTAAGTTTAAAGTTTGAGATAGAATGGTTGTAGCGTCAGTCATTCAAAATGACGAAAACAAAYGTGAGCTTAGACATGTACATGTGAACACAGAAAGGACATCTTTTATTTTTAAACCAACCATATTGTCTTGTAGTCCAGCTATGTAGCAAATTAYTTAAAATGTACCCAAAGATTTGAGRTGCTTACAAGTCAGAAACTTTCACTGGAATTCATGTTGGAACTGAGACATGTGGTTTGGATTTATCTACATTGTAGAAGTATGCTACAATTAGTTAAACATAACCCCTTCCAACCTTTTAGGTAACCTCATGTATCCCAGAAAGCCTTTAAGTCTTTTTCAGGAGGATGTGGATCTCATATCGGACCTCTGCCATATCTGCCAGGTTTGTGATGACGTTACATATCCAAGGATATCTCAGATGACACCAGATATGTAATTTTACTCATATTAATTTAAGATTTATGTTCTAGTTGTCAGGTGTTTAAGTGCTGAATAATTCATAGAATCCATGATATTAAAAAGACAACTCCACTGGCTGGACACTRGCTGTTTACTGAAGAGGCAATAGACTATAACCTAAGAACAGRAAAACAAAACCCTTATGTATAATAGCACACATATTTGCATGTCTTGAACTGTATCTTGACTTTATAGATGCARCTTCACTATCTTGAGAAGAAAAACTGAATGCTGTAAAGGTGCAGGAGCAGAGAACCTGAGCTTTCACCAAGCAGAAGGCTAACTAGGAAGGCAGAATAATTCTCTACTGTTCTAATGGAACCCCTGCTTAGAGCTGTTTGAGTGCTAAGAGTATTTTTTGCTTAGAACATTCAAAACTTCAGCCTTACCATCAATCTTTCATAAAAATAATCAAAACAAGATATTTTATGTAATCTGATAAATTTATCAGATGCTCTCAATTCACAAGATTGTTTCCACTGAACCGTTAAAATAATCTACTGTAGCATTTGCAATATCAATATGTACCTATTTTCATGGTGGTTGAAAAATCAATATATTTGCTGATMAAAGTGTTTAAAGGCCTACAGGCTAAATAATAGTTTAGAGCTTATTATAAATATGTAACATATGCTATGCTCAATAATGGCTCTTTTTTGAATTATTCACTTTCTAAGTAAAACAGAGCGCACCAAACTGATATTTCCAGGAAGAAGTCTAAGTCTGAAGTTTTGCCTAAAATTTTAGGAGAAAGAAAATAAAGGCTTTCGTGCCATTGTACAGAATTATTCTTCAATCCCATGAATTATTAGTAGACATGAATTTTTTTAGAATATTCAAATATAATTGTATTCCTAAGTAAAGAGAATTTTGAACTGCACCAGAAATTAAAGTAAGGAGTCACAATAATCATATATAATAATGCTAATCTAGCTTAATCAGAGTCTTTAACAAAAATTTGCCTTCATTGAAATAAACCCTGAATTATGAGGCTACCCCTTTGGTAGTTTTCTGTGGAAAAGAGGGGATCAGGAAGTGTAACCTGCAAAATGTAGTTACCTTTGATCATGAATTTAGATGGACAGATTTAGGATAGACTTGTTTAAATTACTAAAAATATTGGGGTTTGCCCAGAGACAGAGAACTACAGTGCACATTCTTTGCAGCTACTGCAAATATTTTTTATTTCATTCCTGTAAATAGTAGTTGCTTCATACATGGAAGAATTAAAAAAATAAAAAAAACTTAATTGAACTACAGAGTAAAATTGGAGCCAGCATAACTGGAGCAAAATTGTACAAACTAATATTAGCACTATAAAGAACATAATTAACTGAACTGCATGATTAAAACTCAACTGAAATACTGCTTGATTTTTAAATTTAAGAAAGGGATATACTCATTTACATAATTTTTTTACACGAAGATGGCCATGTATTACTAATGTTCCCTTGCTACTTTTCTAACAGTAATTTCAATAATATATGATCTTTAAAATTGTAAGAAACTAAATTGTAAACATTAAATGATAAATTACAATCCTACAGGGCATTCATTAATATATAATTGAATGACAAGTTGAGACTTAAATAATGTCTAACATTTCTGACAACCCAAARTACTATACTAATTTATGGTTTAAGATAAGGTTTGCAAGTGATGCTATTTTAAGGGGAAGGTCTCGCTTCAATGTTCTRTAGTGTAAGASTAACTTGAAAAAGATAATTTAAARTTGGCATTTTCATTTGAAAAACAAATTACATCCAATTCAAGAGATTTATTTAATCATTGGTTTTTTTTTTAAATTCTGCTTAAAATAATATTGAAAAATKAGATTATTTTTTCTTTGCCATAGAAGAAGAGTTGTGAMAGGGAGTTAGGAGTACTTTTTATTTCTATGTTTGTAACCAGGGGCATTTTTTTTTATTTCATACTTTATTTCCATTAGGGGTGATTTCATTACTTCTTAACCTTTAGTTGAACCAGAGTGAATGAGAGCAATACAAGCACAGGAATGGCATTTGTTTAAATCAGAGTTGGACATACTTAATTCCAAAATGTTTCAAAAATTTTCAAAATTTGAAAGGGATAAATGCAAATAAATAGTAAATAAGTAAAAAATGTGGTTTTAAACACATCATACAGACAGTAAATAATAAATAAATATGAACAGCTAATTAAATACCACAATACATTAATTATTGTATATATTTACAGATTCAGTTTTATATATATATATATATATATATATATATAAAATTTAAAACAATGTAAGACACAAATTATCAGTTATGGCTATCCTTCTGTTATTCTATATTTTAAAAATAATAATAGGAGTCATATGTCTGGGATTGCACTGATTTATATACCATATCATCTTCAGAGATCATATTAAAAAAAGATGATGAAAAAAATTTGCCTGAAGAGTAAAAAGACCTGCTATCTTCCACATATCCTGAAAGTTGTGGACAAAGTGTGATCCAGGTCAATCAATTTTACAGCAGATATCCACTGAGACATTGCATTTGGGCTTTGCCAAGTCCACAGGGTAGGTGGAGATTCACTCTGAAGCATGTGTCCTGTGGGTGTGATATACATACCCCATTTGCACACATACTTACTTCACAGAGGGAAATCCTGTGAAAAGTCACGCCRAGCCACTCCATAGGATTTAGGCAATGTTAGAACTCAGCAACTACTCACTTTTTATTGATTAAAATCACATTAAACGTGACTCACCTTAACTCAAATGTTGTCAAGAAGGCCCAAATCTRCTTGATTTATGCAGGGGTTCTTCTGACCCAACTTCTTTGTTGTCTGTGRTGGCCAAATGGTTCAGCAGTGGTGTTGGGCCATGATACCAGGGTGTAGGTCTTCACTGCCATTTGCAATGACACATCCTTCCCTATTTGTCACCTTTTCTGACTTTGCCACTTCTTCTTCTTGCCCCTAGTTTTCAATAAACTATTTTATGACACTGTATAGTGATTGGTTTTGAGCTTCRTTTTTGTGTTTCTGCTTATACCGCAGGCTCAAGAAAAGATGTGCCACTGCTTTGTGCTACTGCATTTAATGCAGGATAGGCTAGAGCTACATCAATGTAAAAGCTGCTCAAAACTGAGAAATCCTACTGAAAACAGCAGTTGAAATATTCAGGATCTCAGTATTTTATTTTAGACAGTGAAAAGTGTCTGGTGCTTACTTTCTGATCTCTGAGTAAGTGAGACTTTCCACTTCAAATATTTTTAATTTAGAATTTTGTGAACACTTTGTTGGTWAAAATTCTCTGTGGACTTGTGGAATCTGAAATTAAAATGAGTCTTTAAATCATGGTGAACATGTTTGAAGGAAATGTGAATCATGATTTAATGGAAATTTCAGATTCACAGAGCTAATTATTCTTTAAAATCTGGACTTTAAATTTAATTATGCTCATTTATTAACTAGGAAACCAAAGGTTTTATAAAAAATATTAATCTTCTATTAATTACCAATTTAGTAGAAGTATTCAAGGTTTTGTGGTTTGGGTTTTATTTTTTTATTTTGTTTTGTTAGTTTGCTTGATTTTTTTTTTAAGAATAAGTTTGTGGGATTTTGGTTTGTTTGTTTGTTTAGTTTTTTTTTTGTTTGTTTGTTTGTTTTTTTAGTTATTCATCAGTATTATTGACAAGGTCAATAGAAATATGCAGAGTTTTACACTGCACATTTCAATATGAATACCAAGACTTATGCAGAGSTTTTAGTGACTAATTCAGAAATTAAATCCAAAATTAATTTTTAGCATTACCAAAAAAAAAAAAAAAATCACAACCTTTGCATTTTCAGAACATTAGGCCTGTGAGATGACACAGATTTCTARATATCTTAGGATCAAATCTGAGCATGATCTAGAGGTACCAACCTGAAGYGAATTTGAATTTAGAAGAAATGTATTTTTTGTTCTATTTTTGCATGTGATTAAACGAATACAATGAAAAAATTCACACAAAAACACTGTCTCAAAAATGTCAGRGCAATCATTCACTTGAAAAAATTAAAACATTTTGTTTTCGGAAAATGTGTTGAAATTTGCTTTCTTGTTAAACTGCCTGCTTGTCACAATATTAAGCTTCTCTTTCTGATGAGAGGTGCTGACTTTAGGGCTCCTCTTTGCAGACAGATTTCTGCAGGGTGGCTCATTTGATGTGAACCAGATAGCCTCATCTTCAGGAATCACTGATGGAAAGCTTATTCTCTAAGGTCCAACCCACACCYTACACTGACTTCATTGTCAGTGGCAGAGGAAATGCTGCCTGATGCTGAACGGRCACAAAAGACAATTTCTGGATCAGTTGCACTGTGTCAGGACTTTAACAAATCAGAAGTAAAAGTTTAGGATTTGAGGTGGATTGGTTTTAATCCCTGAAAAAAGGAAAAACTGAAAATATTTATTAGAAAAATAAATCTTGTGAAAACTAACTGTCCTTTCAAAAAAACCCACTTAYACCAAACACTCAGTACTCTTGACACGGATTTGGTTTTTAGWGCTTCCTTAACAKGTTTCTGAAACAGCAGTTTGCCTATTTTCTCTCCATTACTTAGGTACTGAGAAGGATTTGGGCACATTGACTTTAATGGGACTTCATTCATTTTATTGGCTATGCTCCAGCCTGTCAAGCCCAGGAATGTATTCTGTGCCTGCTCTTATTTTGTGTTTAAGATAGTGGGTAGTTAATGCAGGTTAATGCATTTTCTTTCTACATCTGAGTTCCCTTATTTTTTTTTTTTTATTTTTATTTCTTTGAATATGAGAAAGGCTTTGAAGGAAATTAGAAAGAGAAATCAGAGGAAATGCTCTGGCATAATATTGCTACCTTAATGTAGAGGTTTATATAGCATTTGACAGGATTTATTGCATATAAAATTTTGCATCTGAACGGGCATGTGTTTCCTACACTGAGCTGAGATTTTGCTGTCAGGTGCTATGAATTTGTACCAAGAGTGCAATAAAAGTAACATAGATTTCTGTTTACATGTGTTGCTATACAATATTTAAAGTGTAAAGAATTTGAAAGGTTGTTAATGGATGGAAATGTTTATGCTAGAGGAGATGGGAAAATGGAATAAGGAGTAGGAGGCATATGGTAACTCAGATGAGAAACGTTTCATGCTGGGAGACATTCCTCTTCTATGGTGTGTTAAATAATCTGGTGTGGGTGTTTGTCTTTGTTTATATGATGTCCTAAGAGTGAAACAGTTCCTGCTAGCAAATGAGGATTTTAATGAATTTTAGACGGTTTTGCCTGAGAGAAGTATGTATCTCACTATAAAATATGCAAAGATAGCCCCAAATGATGCTGCCTTCATTCTTAATGTTCTGCGTTTTTATTGTAATAATATTTAAATAACTCAGTCAAGATGGGGACTTTTTGCACATGTKTATAGCTGTATATTTTTCATTGGACTGCAGTTCCTCTAGGATGGACTCAAATGGTGAAAAAAAGCCTTTAAGACAGATYATAAAATKAGTTTATCTGTCTAAAGTTGTGCAYRWGAGTTTGAGGGAAAACATTGTGGAATAACAAGAGTACAATTTAAATCTTGCTCAGATGAAAGAAGTTGAATGTTGTGACATGTGACCCCAGCCTCAGAGCCTGTCTCCAAAACCRGAATTTACAAAGCTGCTTTCAGTTTGGAGCAAGGTGAGATTGACAGCTGCCAGTACACTAAGTGCTGAGTTGCCCAAACCAATCAAGRAGGAAATGTGGAAGAGCAGAGCATTTCTGAAATGCTGTCTCCTGCACTCCCCAAAGCTGGAAGCTAGAGTCCTGTTTTTTTGCACATTTGCCTGATAGAAGCATTTGCCCCGTAGGTCGTATTCTGCTTCCTGGGATGCTGATGGAGTTTTCATTTGCTGCTTGTTGGATGAAGGAACAAAACCAAACCAGGAATAATTCTGAGAGCAGCCACTCAAGACMGCATCTTTCCCACTAGACAAGACAAACTGCTAACACCTGCTCTCCTCTGGCCTGYGTGGCTTCTGCACTTCTTGCTCAGAGTGCCATAGTTACCCACAAAAACAATAAAATGCAGTTACCTCCCATAGCTTTGTAATYAGCACAGTCTGTTATGATGGACCAGCTCCAATCCTAACCTTCCTCATCCTTTGTTGAGGAGGTCTCAAAATTGATCTTCTAGAGAAGCTATTCTAAGAAATGAGCTGTGGGAACTAACAATTTAAGTAAACTTTTTGTGTTCTGTGAACCCTGAGAGAACAGATTCAGTAGAGATTTGCCATAGAAATTGGTGGAGGAATGATGGTTTTATRGACATTGGAAGAGGACAGATCTTGAGGAGGCAGATACACAGTGAACAGCTTAGGCACAAATCTCTTTGTTCAGACATTTTGAGAAGTTATTATCCAATACACTACTGTGTATCAGACATCTGTGGATGTTCATTTTATTTCATTCCAATGTCTGTCCTTTTTTTTATTTTTACCCCATCCATTCTCTGAACTTCAGCATCTCCTTTTGTTTGAATGAGACTCATAAGTCCAGATGTTCCAGTTAACCAGAAAATGGACTTGTAATRTCATTTGATTTTGATGCAGATGTGTAAAAATGTAAATTTTTTTTCCTCAGAAATAACTGCAGGGGTTTATTTCAGGTAACTTCAAATTTACTGCTCTTAAACTGGTGATCTTGAGATAGAAGGTTTTCTATTGCTTTGTCATATTAAGCCATGCTCTGAAAGTTCCTMATGAAAAACATCAACAGCAGCCTTTTATTTGCTTAGAGCATTCAAGGAGTCATGGTAGAAGATGCAAAATACATTTCTTAATAATTCMTTCTCTTAAACTTGAAACAGTTTTAAAATAAAATGTAGTGGATAAGTGACAAGTCTAGAGATAAGATCGCCCCCAGCAACAGACTAGTGATTGATTGACGTGTTACATATTAGCTAAAAATAATGATGGTCCTCACATTTTTCCTCCTACAGCATAGTTGTTAATCTTAGCTGCATTCCAACACAGCCCTCTCTCACAGAAATATTCCAGAATTATTTAAAAATTAGATAACAATCTTCTATTCTGTTCTTATTACTAGCAGAATGTCAACTGTCCCCTGCTGAAATACRTATTTCTGTTGTACAGACAATTTTTTTGGAAGAAAAGACGATGAATATAAAATAAGGCAGAAGCAAGAAAGTATTGCGCTTATTTTGTAAGAAAACCTATGCAGTTTCAACTTATGTACACAACAGCATGCTGCAGACTTTTAAAATATTATTTTTGTATTTATTTACTTATTTATTTGTGCCTTGTCCAACAGTATCTAAATGAAAACTTCAGTTCTAAATTTTATTTAAATCTACAATGTCCAGGGAAGTAACTTTGTTTATCTGAATCTGTAGAATGTTCATATTTATTTTCCCTGACTTTGCTTAAAGTTTGAATCCCTGGCGAGTATCTTTCTGGCACTGCAGTGAATACGCTGTGGCTGTACAGAATAACACCAGGACACCACTGACATTTTGTTGATAAGATTTGCTTTAAAATATATTCACAGACAACCTGTCTTGCAAGTATACATTACTGTTGAACCTTTATCAATTTCAGACACACTCAGCCTCTGTCATGCATAAAACTCATAGAAAACTTTTGCCAAAAACAGTTATCCAAAAAGATAGAGAGACAGAAGGCAAAGCATTTTTTAACATTTCAGTTCCCTGTTGTGTCAAGATTGAGAATAAAAAAAACCTCACAGTAATAAATTCTTGTTTTATTCATCTACCTTTATTTCTCTGCAAAAAGTCTGATGCAAATGTAGACCATTAACATGCTCTTTCTAGACAGACTGGATCATATATCTAGGATTTTTTCCTTATCTTTCCATTTATTTCTTCTGAGAAACTAACTTCAAACATTACTTTTTAGGTTTTTCTCAGTTTCTATTTCCTTCAGAGTCTGTATTTTGTTTTCTAGGTTATGCAAAGCACACTGAAGTTAAAGTTTACCATTTTTATTTCTCAGTTCTGGAATGTCACCTATTTTTACAGAGGAGATCCGTAACTGTGGACAAACATACTCATGTTAGTTTGATACTGTCTGATTACATTGAGGAAATCTACCTCATATAATTCAACAGTAAAACTGTAATTTGCTGCACTGAAATGAGATCTATGCAATCAAGAAGTAGTCAGGTTGCTAATTAGATTGAAAGCCAACTATTGTTAGATCCTCCTGTAGTACACTTCAACCCCTGACACGGTCCCCACAATCCTACACATTTGGAGATGGCTTGAAAGTTATCAGGTGGCAAAAAAAAAAAAGAAAAAAAAGAGCGCATTGTTTGATAGGTGGCTGAATGTGAGCCAGTAGTGTGCCCAGGAAGGCCATTGACTTCCTGGCCTGTACCAGCAATAGTACAGCGGCCAGCAGGACCAGAGCAGTGATTGTCTCCCTGTACTTGGCACTGGTGGGGCCACACTTTGAGTCCTGTGTCCTGTTCTGGGGGCCTCACTACAAGAAGGACATCGAGGTTCTGGAGTGAGTCCAGAGAAGGGTAATGAAGCTGGTGAAGGCTCAGGAACACAATTCTGATGAGGAGCAGTTGAGAGAGCTGGGGTTGTTTAGCCTGGAGAAAAGGCAGCTCAGGTGAAACCTTTTGCTCTCTACRGCTTCCTAGAAGAAGGTTATGACAAGGTGTGTGCTGGCCTCTTCTCCCTGGCAACAAGGGACAGYACAAGATTAAATGGCCTTAAATCGTGTTGGGGTCACATTAGTTTGTATATAAGGAAACAAATTTCTTAATGAAGAATTGTCAAACACTGTCTGTCTGGTTAAGTGGCTGTTTCTTTTTCCCTGGAAGATTTTAAAAGRARTGTAGATGTGGGACACTTGGRRCATGGTTTAGCACTGGGCTTTTCAYGGMTATATTAATGACTGGACTTGATCCCAAAGGTCTTTTCCAACCTAAATGATTCTAGGAAGTCTAGGTGCATTTCAAATTCTGCTCTGTTTTCTCTTTTGTCCAAGCAGCAAATAGATGACTGAAAACCTCAAAAACTCTCCATGAATTAGAAGTCTAGGTTTTGTTGCCAAGACCAGTTGCCCTATGAGCCAGCAAAATTTCATATAATGGTATTGTTTTCTTTTGTGGTTTTCCTGTCTATAATTTCCCATTTKCTTAAGAAAGAAAACATACATAAGAATTTTTGGGTAAGGGATGAAATAGAATGACTGCTCTTAGAAGTGCTGCCTGTACAYTGGTGCTCAGTGTTTTTTATTTCAACATATGATATTTTGTAGCACTTTCRTACATTCAGCTGAACCACCTAGCTCTGGACATCCCAGTGCTCAGATCTGTAGATCTGCATTTTGCGATCTCTTCCCTTGAGCCAGCTCAAATCCTRAAGTAATACAGCTGTGTGGATTAATTTCTGAGCTGAGGTGAAAGTCRAAGAGGAATTATTGCCTATCTTAGGGAGGAACTCTGTTTTCAYCTTTTGTATCTGCATGTTACTTTGATGAAGTGCATTGACTTTAAGGATCAGGTCAGCGTTGGTTTGGCAAGAGTACGCTCAGGTAGGGTGTAAGTGTTGCATAGTGTTGTTGTTGCTGCTGTGTGCTGCTGTGCTCAGCACCAGGACTGTCTCTGCCATAGTAGGAGGGTATTCCTGGAAACCCTGGCTGCCACTGAGGACAGCTACAACACAACTGTTTRCATCTGTACAAAAGGGTTCTTGCCTCACAGGGCAGGCATGCTGAAGGCAAGATGCCGGTCAAGAGCTGGTCCTGACCTGTATTAACTACTGGCCTSTACTYTTGACTTGTTGTCACTGCCAAAACRCATGCTAGGGYATGCTAATAAGCTACTAATAGAGAAAGCTGAGCTCCCATGCCTCAAAATCTTTTCTCTCCCTAGTRTATGTCTACCCTTAGGCTGCAGACTGCACTCCAGCATGGCCTGCTTTTACCCTTAGCCTGCTGCTGCTCCTCAGCTCCCTTCTGGGGAAGAAAAGGGATTTTTTTCTATTTCTCTTTGAGTTCRAGGCAAAGAATCATATAGAGTTTTAACCAATCTTTTGAGACCTTCTATATTTTATTTTATTTTCTCACAGGAAATATCTTCCTTTCCTGCATGAATGTACTGCAGTTTGATGCTAATATCCAAAATATCCTTGCCTATTTTCAATGTAAAAAAACCTGATGGTCCTGAAGTCCTGCTTTTGTATCTCTGAAATGTACTTCAGGGGCTTCTAAGCCATAAATTGCTTGGGTTTTGTGGATTTAATTCTTTTATTTGAACATAAAAGTTTTCTGCTTATTAAAACTATAAATGCTATGTCTACAATTACCAAAAGCTTTACTAATCATGGAAGTTTCTAAAAAAGCTCCAAAGTAATTATATCTTGTAATTAAAAGAAAAAAAGCTTCCAACTACTTCTTAGTGAATCACAACATTTACCAGTTTGGAGCCTGCAGCTATATGGATGAGATTAGCTGCTAATTGGAGGGAGGAAGAAAAAAAGAATGAATAGAAAATTAATTTTATATTTTAAAATAGCTTGGACTTGTATCTGATTTGCAGTGAGAGTCTCTTTTGTGTGGGTTGCTTTTTCTTTTTCTTCTCCAGAAGCCAGTAAAGGAGCTTAAATGTGCCATTATATGTACAACAAAGTGATTGCAAATTACAGATATTTTTTGAAAAGGAAAAGTGGGGAAGATTGACTAAGGCCTGTCTGCTGCTTGCAAGGACCCTAGCATAAAATTTCCTCTTTATTCGTTCTGTGCCCTTGGCAGTCTCATAAAAGTGAGGCATCATGGAGACTAAGGAACATCAGAAGGAGGAGGAGGAGGTATAAGAGTAGGGCTTCAGTCTTTCACTAGTACAAAGTCTCTTGAAATCTTTCTTCAACTATACAAACTGTTCTCAGGCATCTCCAAAGTTCATTTACAAGGCAGACTGATAGTTTCAGGAGTGGGAGTATATTGTTCAGATGTTATGCACTTCCACGTCTTCATCCAACCAAAATTCTCTTTAATGTGGAGTGCAAATAGAGAAAATCTGTGTAGCTTGTACAGGCTGTAGCTGGTACATCAGAGTTATGGAGTACTTTAGGAAGCTCAGCTCAGATGCTGAAGGTGACCAAGATATGATTGCGCAGCCCAAGGTAGAATGACATACTTCTCAAAGAGCCTAATTAGCTCAGTACAGGCTATGAAACTGATTTCTCTTATTCTGGTATAAGTGAAATCTTTACTGTATCAGGGTGCTGGGGCATGTGGGGGAATGTCTCTGTACTGATTTCTATTGAACTATACTGGTGTACTAATAAAAGTGTAATTAAGAACTTCCATGATGTTTTGTATATGCAATGATTATGGGGCACAAAGGTTTCTTGGAAGGATCTATCTCCTGCTGTTATTTGTTTCTTTGTAGCATTTTGCAGCATTAACTTAAGAGATTGTGTGTTTAGATGTTGATAGCTTGAGTTTGATTCATCAATCCCTCTTCCTTTCAGCAAAAATAATGACCAATTAACATTCATCTGCATTGCTGTAAAGTTGATAGAGATGGTGGATGATATTTTAGCTGATTGTCATGCAGTGGAAATGGCAGAAATAGCAATATCTGGGGCTAACTGGAATTTGAAAATGGGGTTTCTTCCAAGGCTGGCAAATCTTATCTAGATCATGCCTAGGGAGAAATGCAGTAACATATTTCACAGAAGATAAGATTATGCTGCAGGAGAGGAGATATAAACAGGTGGTCTTGGCAATTRCTAGATTTTAAATCAAAGCCTGCATAGCTCTCAAAAACTGAGCTAAAATTTTCGTCACAAAGAAAGGTATTTGCTTAAATGAATTATTGCAAGTACTGGTACTGTTCTTACCAAAGCTGGTAAAGTAACAGAAATGTAAGTAGGTATTACCTTTTTTAATTGGGTTTGGTGACTGAGAAATATGATTAAAGTATTAAACTTCCAGCATCCACAAATACTTTCTGGTTAATTCTGTCTAGGGACCTGATACATGTGAACAATGAAGATTATTTCTTATGGGGGTCCTGAGGGAAAACAAGCTGTCCATGAGCCAGCAGTGCCCTTGTGGCCAAGAAGGCCAATGGTATTCTGGGGTGCATTAGGAAGGGCATTGACCACAGGCTGAAGGAAGTGATCCTGCCCCTCTGGTTCCCTGGTGAAGTCTCAGCTACAGTCCTGGGTCCAGTTCTGGGCCCCCCWGTAGAAAGACATGGAGATTCTGGAGCAGGTCCAGCAAAGGGMTMCAAAGATGAYTGAGTACTGGAGCATSTCTCTTATGAGGAAAGACTGAGAGAATTAGGCCTGCTTAGCCTGGARAAGACTGAGAAGGATCTTTATCAATGTGTACAAGTGTCTGCATGGAGAGTGTCAAGAAGATTGATTCAGGCTTTTCTCAGTGGTGCTGAGCAATAGGATTAGATGCAACAAACAGAAACTGGAACACAGGAAGTTCCACCTGAACATAAGGAAGAACTGCAYTACATGTGTGACTGAGCAYTGAAACAGGTTGCTCAGAGAGGTGGTGGATCTCATTCCTGGAGATATTGCACAGGCATCTTGGACACAATCCTGTGTAAAATGCTGTAGGGGACCCTACTTAAAAAAGGAGGCTGAAGCAGATAATCTCCAGTGGTGTCTTCCAACCTTAATCCTTCTGAGATTCTGTGAATCTGTGACTAATGAAAAACAWCTAGACTGAAATCTATTTACATGACCAACTATGAGATTTTAATGTATTTCAGAAATATGGCATTTTTAAAACCCTACAGCTTGGCAGCATATGTGTTATTACTACATGCTATGCAGGCTGTTTGGAATTGGGCTCTTGTACTGAGCATGCCCCGTCTGGTCCAGTGCTTTTAGACTACTTATGCCTCTTGCTATCCTTGATAATTTCAGTAAACTTTGCAGTGGAACAGAGCTACATGAATTATTTTTTGTAATTAAAATTTTCTCCAGAAACGTAATTTCAAGTCCTCTGAACTGTTTATGCTAGCAAATGCTCTACATATATCATGGCCCAAAGAACTGCAGAAGATGAGGAAAAGTCAAGGTGTTTCTGCTGTTTATTTTGACATAAGATTTTCTCTTAGAAAAGTGTGTGTGTGATCATAGAATCATACAATATTCTGAGTTAGAAGGGGCCCACAAGGATTATCAAAGTCCAAGTCCTGACCCATGTAGAAGACCACACCAAGAATTACATGAGGTCCCTGGGAGTGTTATCCAAACATTTCTTCAGCTCTGAGAAGCTTACTGCTCTGAATTGTAGACAGTTTAAATGTAAAGAAATCCTCATCAGGGTAAACATTTCTGTTGCCTATCAGTTCGGATACACTGTTACTTCAGTAATGTTCAGATGGCTTGACTCTTCTGTATTTTAAAATGGCATTGATAGCAAATATGCTGAAATTAGAGCCTGCTTTAAAAAGCACCATAAACTCAACAGAACTTGTCTGACTTAGCCATATAGATGGAGCCATTTAAACGTGTGAAGAAGGAGAAATATTTTTTCCCCTCTATTACAAATTCTGGTATATCTGAAAGTTTTGCATCATTACCTTGCATCTCCCCTCTTGGCAAGTGGAAAGCATTGGCTTCAGGAAAAGTCAGAATATATTGAGAGACAGAGAAGATGAAATTTACTCACTTCATTTCCATCTATCCTTTAAAACTCTAAGAACAAATACCCAAGAGATATTTGTAATACTCTTGGAATACTCTTAGTACTTTTTGCAGACCAGMAGTACTYKTAGAASAWGGTTTGTGCRTCATACCTACTTTCTRCAGTACTGAYATTAAATTATAATTAAAGAATCAAGGAATAGATTATCACTTTTCAGTACATTTTTCAGGACATTGTTCCATATTTCTCTTTTTTGGGGGGGTAAATTTCAGATTGATTGACACTGCACTGTGATCTTGGTGTTCCTTGTATCCCTGTAGCTTAAGCCTTGTTGCCTAAGCCTTGGGATCAGAGAGGCAGGGGCATGAAGTATTATTCTGAAGCATTCCCCATGCTTCATTAAGTTACTACTACAATTCTCCTTTATTGAATTCTGTAATGTGCTTGTGTATTTTTATATATGCATATGCATTATGACAAACTGTGTATGGCAATGCCAAGAAATGTCACTAGTGTTAGCCTGTTAGCCATGACATGTTARCTTTCTGTCCAAAGTGATACTGACAAGTCAAGGGCTTCTCTGGTTCTGGATATGCCAGCTAGATGGCTTTGTGCCTGTTACCTCCCTCAGTAGGAAGCCTAGAGGGATGGGGGTGAAATTAATGCCAGGGCATGTGGTATTTAAAAGCAACATAGTAATTCTATCACCCCATCAACTGAGAGKGAAATCTTTGAATTATTTGCAGCCTTTATGAATAGCCACTTGAAATATCTCTGGAGGTTTGTACCATAAGGCTGCCTATTACCCTTATTTAGTTCTTAAGACATCAATTAAGCTTGATAAAGCAGAAAAAATTAATGTCACATTTGGTATACTTCTGGCTGACTGCATTGATTTTTGGCTTCTGAATAGATTCAATTATATGGTGTAACTCAAGCTTGTCATGGTTGTAATTTTGTTGGACCTCCTCCTCCAATAACTTCTCCATTTTTCTAATTTCCTATGGGAGATTAAAGGTCACTCTAAAAGCTACATTTTAAAAATAGTTGGGCATTAGATTTCTTAAAAAAACTTAATAAAATAATGAGGTTAGTAAATGCTCTTACACACAGTTGTCAAAGATCTGGAAATGTTAGAAACAGCAGGTCTCCAAGACACCTTCACTGCTGGRGAACATTGTGGCTTTAAACAGCAATCTGTCCTCATTTTATGGAAATACAGGTTTGGAATTAATGATGTTCAAGGTTTTATTCTTCTTTCATATCCTTGATGTGCGGATATGGCTTTATGTATATTCTGCTGATATTCAAGATTTTTCYTTCATGACCATTTTCCACATGCCTCTTACATTACAAATCATTTCAGATACTTCATATTAAAGATGAAGCAAGAAATGAAGCATAATTATTTACCTTAAGGTACTATCACTCAATTCACTTTATTATTCAAGTGGTAYTATCTTTGATATGGAAACACTGACATGATTCCAAGTTTTAATGAGTAATTTCTTAAATCTGGAGACAGCTAATACAGTTCCCATACCTTATCCAGCACTGCAGGCCAAGGTCTCCAAAGCAGTCTTTTTTTTTCTGGTTGTCAAGTAAAATGGAAAAGTGCTGTTTCCTGTCAAATTATTAACATCATGAATAGGCAGTGAAATGAGGATATGTATTTTTCTAAGAAAAAGGTTTGAAGCTTTATTTATGTTTAAAAACATGAATAAACATTATTTTTTGCTKCTTTTGTAATAATACTGGTGATTTTGGTCCAGGAAGAAAAAGTATAGGCAAGGATTCAGTGATATTTTTTCTTTCCAGTGAGAACAATTGACAAATCATATTGTATGCTTGACWAACAATTCCTTATTCATAATTCTGTTTCATTGTTTGTTTGTTTTCACTTAGTTTAATATTTTGGGGGACAAAAAGTTCAGGGAGCCATTGTACTGAATGTTCTATATCTAGTTTTTCTTTTAACTTTGTTGGAAAAAAAAAACCCCAAAAAACTCCAAAATGAGAAGAAAAATCAATCTCATCCCACTGGACTAACTTCTTTATTGCTTAAAATTCTTATGTCATGTAAATATTTATTAAGTCAATATACAAACAAGACTTTGCTATGCTATAGACTTCAGTTTGCTTTTTTAAGTCACCATGAGCTATTTGAAAAACTGTGTTGAAACTAAAGAGAACATTTAAGGAAACACAAGTTATTTCAGGGAAAAGAAAAGAAAAAATCACAACAAAACCCAAAGTAGAGYAATATAGGTGTCTGAACCTGGAAGATGTGTTTAATGCCAATCTAATGCAAAAAATTAATATTAACTTATCAACTCATYCCACATTCTCAGCTGTATTTTGGCTGTAACCAAGTAGAAAGCCTTCCTCCGAGGCTCATCCATTACCTCCTCATTTTTATGTAAGGAAAGATTTCAGAGTTGCCCATGACTGAAGATTTCTRTTGGGCAGGAGTGAAAAGGGGAAGCACAAAGCTTTTAAGTAGCCAGCTGGCTAGAGAGCGATAAGTTTCTCCTTTGCCAGAGAATTCCCTCCTCTGTTAGAAAATGGATGTGTGAGCTTTCTCTGGAAGTTGAACAGCTTAACCTCATCATCCGGTGAAAGACCTGGATGCCAAACCTTGTCTGAGAGACACGAATAGACTCAGACAAGGTGACAGCAGGAGGAAATGCTTCYACCAGAGGGGGGCTGTGCTGGTTAGGACTGTGCTTTCCAGAAAAGATGTGTTTTAAGGGAGTTATGAAAACTGTGAGAGGCATGAGAACTGTGAATGTGGATCGGTTTTATAGTGCATTTTTTCAATACATTTGCAGTTTAAAAATAGTCAAAGAAGGTGATTATTTATGCAATGGAATTTGATGCTGTAGGGTTCAGGAGACATAGCATTCACTGTCAGCCACTACCAAAGGCAGAAAACCATAAYTGATTAATAGAACTGTAGAATATACTGAGGTGGAAGGAACCCATCAGAATTTTTGAGTCCAGCTCTTACTTAGAGTTTTAATATAACTCATTACAGGAGTTCTTATGATCATATGAGCAGATTAACTACCTCCAAAATACAAGGAAACGGTGAACTGTATCTCAGATAGTTTGCTGAATATGTACTTATTGCTTTTGCATGGGTTGCATGAGAGGAAACCCATGGTAAAGACTCTGAAGCTGACCAGGTGATACTCATGCATTTCTTAACTACCATATTGACTTGCTTGAGTGGCAGTACATAATTTTTGCAAGCTATTGGTGCATTAGGAGAACCCTAATGCAACAACAGCAACTCCACAGGTGAGAAGGTCTTACAAACACTTTATCTGCTCAGGTAAGCCTCCCACTTTAAATTCTATAATGCCTTGCAGTAATGTTACATGATTGACTTCAGTTAATGGGGCTATTTCTTAGGAAGGTCTTTACAGCCAATTTTGAAGACTAATTRAGTTAGGAAAACTTCTTCTGGGTTCATTTACAGTATGCTCCTTGGGGTTGTCCCTTTGGCCACAGCTCCCTCACTACAGATTGTCGAGTGTGGCAGATTATGTGACAGCAAATCACCCGTGTTCTTGGGTTGTGTTGTCTGCCCTTGTTTCATTAAAATAAATCTTGATTAAYAAAGCTATTTTAATGAAAAGTATTTAGGTAGCATGGAATCCATTTACTTAAGAGGTTTTGAAGGTGTAGGCTGAGCCTAATGAGAACCATATTAGTCTTAGCAGAGCAGCACAGGCAACACTTCAGTGCAAGTATTTTKTTCCATATTGTGGGCTTGTGGGAAGAATTTTTTGGGATTAGCTGTCAGATAAAAAAGTTAAGCTTTTAATTTTAAGGTGTAATATTGATTATTTTAATGATGGAAGTCAATTAATGTTATTGGATCTAAATAGTTCCTTACCTAGGGAACCAGTATAATCCAAAAAGAGCATGAATTTTCCCCCTTATACTTTTTCTTGTACTAGAACTAAGCCATCTTCTTAAATCAAMCTCCAGTGGGTTTTAAAGGAAAAAAAGATTTTTTTTTTTTTTTAATACAAGACATAATTGAATAATGGAGCTCATTGTTACATTATATTTTGGCTACCAATAATACGAATTGGAATAAATAAGAGAAGTTCAAGAGAATAGCCTTGTCTGKTTGAGCTTGTTAAATATTGTGATCCAGCTGCAATCACAAATTACAGAAAGTAGTAATCCTTTATCCTTTTCCTGTTTCTTCTTACCTTCCTGCCTTAAGCACTGCTGGTGGTTTCCATCATAGACAAAATAACAGGCAAAACTAATTTTGTAGCTGATTCAATGACAATATTTTCACCTTTTTATTAAAGTATTAATCCCTTATAATCATAACACTGGAGTACTGCATGGTTCTATTTTCTTTCTTTCATTGTCTGACACACAACTCTGGGAAGGAATTCAAGGAGTCCTTTCATGACTGATAGTGCTGCTACTCCAGGGTGATTTTCTCTGCTCCTCCTTTCCCTCTCCCTGATCTACATGATCCTGTATGCTGTCTTGAACCAGCTCCCTGGAGTTTTCATGGCCACATGGTCAGTTAGGTCACCTCACATATGTGATTAAAAAAAAATTTCTTCCCACCCCACAGATAAATTTTCAGAAAAACTACTGAGATGATCTGATTTGCAGTACAGTGACACAAAYTTCAGGGCTGATGAAAAGGGTAATGCAGGCAGAGGGTCAATCTTTTCACAGACTGCCAATCTTTAAAACATATTTCCCTTTAAAATATATATTTAATACATTTTTTTATTTTATTGTCCCTGTTCTTTTCAGTTTCATCTAAGAAAGAAAKACCTCTTATTCTGGAGCTCTTAGTTGTGTGTGCTCTGCCTGGAGTCTTGTCTTCAGTAGATTTTAAAGGTTTGTCAACAATTTTTTTAACAGAAGACGGAGTTTTCATTTCCTGTGACTAAATTTTTATATACCWTTTCCAGATCGAGACTCTGTCTGAAGTACATTTCAAAATAATGTCATCAAGAGAATGTCTGCAATCAGCACATCTCACATGTTAGTATTCAGTTTGTGAATGTGATTTGATGGTATTGTCAATAAATGATAAACAGTCTGTTGCAGCTAATCATGTTGTTTCATCTGATTCTTTGAATGTTCTTAACTTCAATATTCTGTTGTGTTTTCCTCTAATGCCAAAACTCCAAAGTAATATTATGTAATGCGTTTCTTTCCTAATATTTTAATGCAATTTAATTACTATTTTGTGTAGATAGGAGCAATGAAATGTGGAGTTCAGTGCATTTAATTCTGCCTGAAAGTGTCTCTAGTATCACRTTTTCTGTCATTGCTTTTGATTGTGTGCTTTTGTCCATTTTGAAAAAGATAACGCTTTCCCTTACTTTCAGGTTGGTAGTTTGATTCTTTTCTGACAAAATTCAGTACACTTCAGTACAATGAGTTGTTCCATCKTTTAGTCACCATTCTCCTCTATAGAGTGTGTACAGAGCTGGTACTTTCAAACTCTGTGAAGTAATCTAAGGCACTTTTTCACCTTGGGTCCCTATCTTGACTTACTTGGAACAGCCTGGACCACTCCCTGCATCCTTAGTGAAATGTTGGTCAGGTTGCTCTCTGGGCTCTGGAGACTGCACTGGCAGGTGGAGCAACTGCTTGAGCATGTGAAAGATCTTGTAGGTTAGACAGGAGACTTTTCATATTGCAAAAGCATCTGAGGTCCGGGTAGGATATCCTAGATAATCTGTAAGGACACTATGTATATATCTGGAGTAAATTATATTTCTTTCTGTGTCATCCTCCCTTTCCCCACACATCATATGCTCTYAGATCTGCTTGTGTCTCATCCTGTTAACTCAGTAATGCTGAATACTTCATATGGTTGCCAGACCAAACATTTAGAGATGGAAGCAGGAGGGTGAAAGCACCTGGAATGAAGGGAGGGACAACAATCAGAAGCATTTTCTTTGCTTATCCTCCTTTTCCTTAGAATGTGTTCTGTCTTACCTTTGAGTAGTGCTTACTGGAAGAACTGGAGTTTTAATGCTCTGATKTTCTGGCAGCTGGGTGGCTACCCAGGACACATGGGAAACTGAAATTATTTGTGCATTTTGCCATAAGTGATTTGCTTAAGTTTATTTGATAACMCCGTGGATGGGAGTTGAATTACACATGACCTAATCTAGTACTCTGACCATTTGTTTGTTCTTCCTCTGAACATTTGTGTTGAAATTATATTTATCAAAAATGCTCATTATTGTCAAAAAACTGCTCAACACTTGGATCCAAAGTGACATCTTTGTGGGATAACTTGAAGTTTAACCTCCTTCCTTCATAAATTCAGATATAAATTCATGTTGTTTAATCAACACTTTCCAAGACTGCATGAATACCAAATGTACAGACTGTGTACCTTCTTGATTGCAGTGATATTTTTAAAATTCATATAAATAATTATGTTAATTAAGTCATTCSGTGCCAGCCTCTTATCAGAAAGCCTGAACATAACTGAATAATTGCCTCTCAGGCATACATGAACCAGCTCAGGGTGATAAAATGATTTTGATGTATATGTGATGACCATGTATCATTCACCACCCAGTGTGGGTGGTATGTGGTTACAGTCTCCAGTGATGCAAATTCTACCTGTCCATGGGGATTAAGAACAATGTCTCTGAAATATTTAGTACAAAGAAAAACATGCCAGTTTTGTTGCACAGTTGGACATTTATAAGATATTTACCATTTATAAGGCAACAAAAACAAAAACATATTAATCTGTTTATTCCATCATGTAGTGCCATTCTGATAATGGGGTACAGCTGACAAGAGACAGAGAAGACTATTTTGTCCATCTGTTCATCTATCAACCTTTCCTTGGCATAAAACATAAAGATTTTTTCCTTATATAGCGCCACAAGTACAAATATAAATCTGATTTATATTTACACTTATCTTAAAATATGGTACCAGTTTGGTCTTTGATATACGGAAACAATATCATGTATAATAGCTGTTAGTTACCCTAAGTAGCCAGACAATAATTAATGTTTCTGTTACTCCTATTCTGTTCTCACCTGCTTTAAAAGTATGGGCTTTATGCTGTTTCTGGTTTTGAGTGCAGAGAAACTGATAAGAAAGGAAAAACAGCAACTTGCTCTCTGTGTCAGTAGGGGGTTGTTTGGTTGAGCCTGCTGTGCATTTCTGTGAAGGGTGAATAATTCTGGTTGAGAATCAGAATTGAGGGAGTTGTTATTTTCCACTTGCTAGCAGCTGAAAAATGTAACAGAAGATTGCATCCAAGAACATAACAAGAGCTCTGGAGATAGGGGTTCAAGTCACTTACTTTCACTCACTATCAGTTCTCTATTTGAATTAAAGGAGAAGCAATATTTTCCTTTCTCRTACAAATATTGCCAGGGTGAATGGGATGCTATATATAAGTCACAAAAAGGTGAATTTGAGTACTGCAGTAGGGAAGGCATCAGTAAGTGCAGGTGGCCTGAGAGAAACTTATAAAAAATTATTTTCTTATCCTGCTTTTCCTTTCTTCCAATATTTGAGGGGATGTGAATAAGAGGCACTAAATTATTGAAAATGTGACTCAAGTGCACCCATGACAGTAAGAGTTGCTCAGCATCCTGAAACTGTCCTGCTACCCTATCCAACTTAATGACAATCTTAAAGGTGTAGTCAGGTGGGAACWGGGAGGAACTTGTTAGTACTTCCTAAACAGAGGGATCTTTGTGGGAAATGTCTCCAGGTTTTGTGATTTTGCTGTACTTTCACAACTGAGACCAAATCTTATTCATTTAGGACTGAACATTTTTACAAAATAAAATCTGCTTTAAAGCAAATTTTTCAGCTTCTCTTGGAAAAACCTCAGTAACTTATTGTATTGTAAGATAAGTCAGAAATAAGTAAATAGGAMAATAAAAAAACCTTTTGACAATATATCATACTGCCTTCATTTCAAAAGACTGCAAAGAAAAGGACAAAAAATATTTACAGTCTGAAATTTCTTTGTCCTTTGTTTTCTAAGAAAGTGTCTTGCACAATGGAGGAACGTATTCTGAAAGTAACCATTTTACTTTCAGACAAAGATTTCTTCTCCAAACATGCAGCTGGGGATAAGCTCCCAAGAAAGAATTTTTTTCTTTTTTTTTACTTCTTAATGATGTGGGGAAAGGATGAGTTAAAACAGGATTGCCATAGAAAATCTGGTAGTAATATTTTAAATTAACTTTCCCCATGTAGAGCCTGAGTTGTCTCTGACAATGAAAAAGCTCCCCTTTTTAACTCAGCCCATAAGTTTTCTATTCTTATTTGTCCTCTGAAGAGGGGAAGTGAGTGAGCAGCTTGTGGCATTTGACTCTGAGCAAAGCATAGCACACCACAAGACTGTGTAAGCTTTCTTTGGCCCAGCACTGGTTTTCAATTCACTAAATGGATAGTACAGTGAAACAAAGTCCCTATTATGAAGGAGGTCAGACTTGATGGTTAAATGATACCCTTGGCTTCAAGTTTTGAAACCATGAAACCTATTAAAACTTTTTGCACAGCCAGAAAGGGAGACAAAGTTTGACCTGTGACCTCAACTATATCAAAGTTTTATAAGATTAGAGCTGTTTATGGTTTAGTAAGAAACTTGTTTAACTTGACAGTTTTGTGCAGATTCACTGAAGCAGCTGCCCTTGCTGTGGGTGAAAAAGGCTAAGTGCTTTAAAGGGTCAGTCTTAATGAGGAGCTATGTATGTAGAAAACCAACTTGAGAATGGACTTTCTGCTTTATATTTGTACACTGATTAGGAAAATGGGAAACTGACCCCATGGCTGGTGTTTTAACTGCTTTTGCAGTGCCAGCTACTAGTTCTGTAAGCATTGATCTGAKGGAGTCTGATTTATTATGGATTTATATCTCCTGGTTAATTGTGTGCTTCAGCAGAAGCTATGCCTGCGATCAGAGCACCAATAAGGTTTTTGTCACAGAACCTCTGGCATCTAATTTTAGTCTTTCTCTGTAGAAATCATTTTGTGACAACTACTGAGAGTCATAAGGTCTTTCCAACATCAGCTGCCTATTTTTCACTAAGACCTTATATACTTTAAATTGTCTTTATATTTCACCTGCTCTGTCATGTCTGGCTGAAATCAGACAAGGTGTTCAGAAGTTATTAGAGAAACACTTTTTCTTTCTCACATACATGCACAGACTCAGAGACTGAGCTGAATAAGCTATAGCTTCTTTGGAAACTAGGCTAATAAATAGCAACAGTGAAAGATTGCCTCATTCAGTGTTTTTGGAGTCTGTGGTGAATGCAAAATGTACTCTCAAAGTATACAAAAGGATATAAATTAAAAAAAACAAAAAACAAAAAACCACAAAACACCTAGGTATACATAGCACCACATTGCACTACAGATCCTCATAGCTCTTGARCAGGACCAAGAAATCTCTCAGAGTTTTGGGTCAGAATGAAAAGAGAAGCAAGTATTGAGTGTTGCTAATGGCTTGCTCCCTCTGGCTATTGGTCAAAACAGTGCAGAGGGGGTCTTGAACATCCTTGGTACTCTAAAAGTAAGTCTGTGAACAAGCAGGAGAAAGTGCATGTGTGGAAGGAAGGAGGAGTAGAAATCTCACAGAACACAGAAGAGGAGAGAAAGTCTGCAAGAAAAAGTCTGACTGTTAACTATGCTGAGTGTCTATATGAAAATATCTGGACATTTCTAGACCATGAGGTAGTTACAGACCCCAGAATATATATTGCAATGTCAAAATGCAATTACGATGTAATTACGATGTCTGATTTCTGCTATAGGAGGAAGTTAGGGCTTTGAATGATATAGTGATGTTTTCAGAGGGAGATTTTGGTTTTTTTTTCCCAGAAACTCCATTACTCTCTGTCCATTTTTTGTAAACCTGAGGCTTCTAAAGRAAATATGCAGGAGACTAGGTACACCTGTAAATAGAATAAACCATTGGCATTTGAAGAGAAAGAAAATGTGAAACATTGCTTATAGGAAGGGATTTCCTATTGAGTAGTGAAGACATTMTTTTTGCCACTTCATTACAGAATTTTAGGGTAGTCTCAATAAAAATATAATCTCCATTGAAATCTTTGTATCACTTGCAARTTTGAAGTTAAATTCATTCTCACAAACTAAGGACCATAACTAAGATTCTGATGGGTTCYTATGGCTGAGGAATAAAGGTATTGGAGCAGTATGATTCTCAGCTCTTTCTGTAACTGCAAATATAAGAACAACTGAAAGTTCTGCTGGGTCTGAATTAACTTTCTTTCTGCTCTGTATTTTTTTGCATAATTATTATTTTTATTTTTCTTTTTAAATTTAATAAAACTGAAAGATGAAGAGAAAAGTCCTTTCTAGTTCTGAACTTATCTAAGGGTGAATTTAAAGATGTAGATAAAACTTTTGCACTGTTTGAGGCTTTTCATTGAAGATATTCAATCATCTTTATTTAAGAATTTGAGAATTGACCTGTTTATACAATGCAAAAACGAAGGACAGGATCAGTAGTAGTAGAAAATTGTTATTATCTGTAATTTATGATTTAAGTTGGCCAGACTTGGAATGGTGGGAAGTTCACATCACTGCAGTTAACTTACTTGAAGCTTCAGTGGGGAGAAAACATCCTGACTCTGATATAATGAAATAACCATGTAATCTGGTATCCCAGGAAAGACAAAGCAAAAAAACCAACCAACCAACCAAACAAACAAAAACAAATAAACAAAAAAAAAACAACCAAAACAAGAACAAAAACAAAAGACCCAAAACCCCCCAAAAGCCTCAATAAAAGGGGAAAAAAAAGAGGTAGTATTTACCATGAAGCTGACTTGATTTATCTAGTAACCATATACCATAATTATATAGATTTGACTCTATTTTTTTGTTCTCTTTTATACAACATATTATGTTAAAGAATGATCATATTAAGAAGAGAGATTTTTCTACCATTATTCTGATTTTTACAAAAATGTAGACAGAAGTATGGAAGCGCTGCAAATTAAGCAGATGTCACTAGAAAAGTCAGTAAAATCATTTCAAATTAGAGTGACAAACATGGGTTAAGCATCAGAAATCACTGACTCTGAAAAGAAGGAAGAAGCTAACACATGAGTTGTACCCATATGTTTTTCAACTTTGATTTAAGATTARAATGTTTTAAAGGAACAGTTTGTAATGTAATTTTTTTTTTTTTTCTGGCACAAACTGATTTTTTCTTTTCAGATTCTTGAATTAGGCAGAGTTCTATGTTCTACATCATACTAAATGTAACATGCTACTAAATATAAAGAGGCAGCAGGTGGAAGCTACAGGAAAATCTTAGAACGGATATTTATTGAACATCTGCTATTCAGGATCTGAGGGGAAATAATCTTGCAATAAAGGAAATTGAACCCATGTAACTTTTAGAGCAAGAATTGCGAGGGTCCTGTTTCCAAATGTGYCAATGACTTCATGCTTGTTTTCCCCAAAAAAATATTCTGAAGAGACTGTAGCTTATAGGAAGAAACAAATAAACATTTTTTAACCTCAATTATAGGATAAAATAAAAACTTGTTTTACCAGATTTTATACAACCCCATCTTGGAAAGTGAAATTCAAAGGCTTGAAAATCTCTAAAATGTCATTCATTTCTAACATGAACATATGAATAGGAGCTTGATTGTAGTGCCTTTCCAGTCTTCCTATCTATGATGGAAATCTTGTGGAATCAACAAATGTTGTCATTGCTGAGGTTTAAGGTCACAAATACCAGTATTCCATGAAAAATGCCTTTTAGTATATCACAACAATGATTGTACAGCAGAAAGATCATGTAAATTTAGTGAAGAAAATAATCACAGTTGAATTTGTTTCTTTTGACGTAAAAGTAGGAAAGACCTGAGATTTAAAAGTCTCTTTAATTAACAYATTGTAATATATACAGTGTTGCTAGATATAATACTGTAGAAAATATACAATAACTGCAGTAAGTGAATAGCCTATATAATCATAGTTTTTTTTAACTTTAAATATAGAAAGCTGTAATGCTGAAAAAAAATTTCTATGGTATGGTACTAAATAACTTATAATCTAGGATTTCTCTATACCTATCTATATATTCTGCTTATATTCAGAAACAAAGTAACACTTCCTATCCTTTCTCATGAATGATCTTCTTTCTCTAGTTTGTAATTTGGAAACTAAAATAGCAGATGGTCATACATTTCTTTCTCTGAATATACTTAGGACTCTGGTTCTGAGGAAAATTTACATCTTTTCTGGATYATCCAAAGCAAGAGTTAACTTCAAAAATTTCAATGTCATCAAAGTGTTGAGAGACAACCCTGACTGACAGATTGGGCTAGGAAAGTAATTTATTATTAGTGCCAAATGATTTTTATATGAATGTTTGTGAAAAAAAAAAACAACAAAGTCTTATTTCTTTTTTCCTGGAAAGAACCTTGCAGTTCAACAAGTCAAGTTCTTGCTGTTATAGACTTATGCCACAGGGAAAAAATGCTCACTGCACATAGTTTAAACCAAATTGGGATTGAAGTGGTTTATGGATTTATCAATGACACATAATTAACTGGCAATCAGTGACCTGTGCATTCAGGATTAATATCAACCCAACAACAGATTAATCACAGCAGTAGAAATTTACAGAATGCTTATTTATAACAACAAGTTTCTGAACCCCCCTCTCTATATATTTAATAAAAAATCGACTATTCCAAATTCATTGAGCCCTCTACCGGCCATGTGGCTTACACAGAGGTGCACATGGATGCACAAATCCCCACTTTCCCCCTGGAAACCAACATGCACATCCCCTGCTCACTTTTCCTTGSAGAGGGAAGATGAGGGTACTCCAGCCCTACACATCTCCATGGAAACTCCACAGCTGATTAATAAGCCCCCAGGGAACTCCCCTATGCCATTCCTGAAAGTGGTCCACAAGCTCCCTCATGGTGGGGGGGCTGGTCCTGGCAGCTCCCATGGAGAGGTTGAATCTCTCCAGCCTTYTCCTAGGAAGGGGAAAAGGAATCATTTTGTGTATGGTGCCCTGCTCTCTGCTCTGTCTCCCTTCTACTAAAAATCTTCCAGGCTTTTTTCCAAGGTTACACACAACTATAGGTATCATCTAATCAAAATCTGTTTTTAAAAATGAGGAGGAAACTTCTACAGTAAATTCTCTTGAAATTCGCCAAATTTCATCTTATCATACAGAACTCCCTCTAACTTAATTTACATCTTGAATTAATTCATTGATCATTTATGATATGTTGTTCTTGTGTCAGTATTTTATCTACTTCCATTTAAAAGTGTTTTTTTGGCAGAAATTCTATCTATCCACCCAAAGACAGAGTAGAAAGAATTATGTTTAGATATTTAACAAGAACATTTTATTTTAATCACGTGTTTTAACTGGCTCCCAAACTCAGGTTGAAAATACTCTTTAATGAGGAAGAAAACAAACAAAAATGTCATTGTTTATTTTATAATGACAAATGTAAAATTGCAGAGTTTTCAGCAAAATCAATGGTTGTTGTTTTCTTTTCTTGGACTGGAGTTTCAAACAGGCAGTAAAAGTGGGTTTCATCTCCTGACAGGCATCTACATTTATGTATCTAAGTGTAGGTGTACACACATGCTAATTTTCAAGGCTCCTGATACTGTCAGTGGAGACCTCAGTAAATCAGTCAGTGGAGTCGTGTAGAACACAACTCACTCTGAAGAAGACATTTAAAGGTTAATTCAAATGCCCCACAGAGTTATCTAGTGCTCTTTGAAATGTCTTCTGGTATCTAAGAAATTCATAAGAACTTCTGGAAGATRCTTTTGGATAATCTGTGCTTGTTCATGTTAGTAGATGGGGATCTGGTGGAGTACAGTCAATGAGTTTCTCTTTCAATGAACTGAATAAATAATTAAGTTAGACCTTCTCAAATTTAGGCACATAGACCTGGGTTTGTTTCTCAGTCAGCAAATGATGCCCACTTGTAAGTACAGTTTTTGTGGAGATATACARTTCAAGCAACCTGTAGATGTAGTCTCATAAGATAGAAGTGTGTGAAGTAATGAAACAGTAAAGACCACTTCATTTCTGAAAGAGAAGTGAGATTAAACAAAATGCTTCCACATAGAAGTTTAAATTAATAGAAAACCAAAACATGTAAAAATTACTTATTTGATTTATTTCACTCTGAAATATGGTTTTAGTTTTATCAAAATTCAATGGAAATTGAAAACATTTSATTTTCAAGGACACATGTTGGGTAGATCCAGAACAAATTTCTTTTGGTGTTATTTTCTTTAGTCCTTCCATTGAAATGGATGTTTCATTGCTTTTACAGTTCACTGTCTCAGCAATGCGTTAATTGATTTCTGTGGGCACAAACTCAGATTTCTTAATGATAATGAGGATCTTGCTGTTCACTCACTCCCAGAAGATAGAGTCCATGAGTTTGTTCCTAGTTTCACCCTATTCTCTGTGGCATGTTTACAATTCTATGAAATTCTAGGAAGTTTTAAATCTGTTTACTCACTAGTTCTCAGAAGAAGGAGAAAGTCAAAAGAAAAAACTGAAATTTTGAGAATGCCTTAAAGCTGGATTTAATATCTGGGAGTAAATTATGTTGAGGATCCCATAGAATGTACACCAGGATACCACTTTCTTTAGTTTCTTATGCAGCTCTGCCAATAAAAATATCTCWTTCTTTTGAATGTTATTGTTCTAGATGGGTACACAAAACGAGGAAAAATAATCCTTTAAAATAAACAAGTTTTTAAGAGATCCTGGATATGTTACTTATTCTTTGGATTTTCTTGTGTGTAGGACAGTTACCCCAGTGTTTTTTATCTCTCCTGTTCAACTGGCTAAATTGCTTGTGCAGAAAATTCTCAGTCCTAAGTTAGAGACTGGTTTGGAAAGACAGAGAAAAGTGCAGCTTTTGTTTTTGGGATTCAGAAGCAAATGCTATCAGCATTTGGCCRTATTTAATTCAGAGAAGAGCAGAGAAGGATCATCAACAAGCAGGTTTTATCTCACCAGTTTTTCATGACACTCACAGAAACAAAGGTGTTACCTCGTTGTATATTAGATTTTGGAGTGGATCAGAAAACCCAGTTCAGCTCTWTTACTGTTTTGCATTCTGTGCATTACAAGGCACTGAGGTTTAGGAGCAATTGTTTCTTGGAGTCTGCGTATAAGAAAAGTCTTTGACAAAGCCAACAATTTTCAATCCTGTCAGGAATTTGTAACAGCTGATGATCTCTTACAGCACAATTTGGTGCCCTAATGAATGACAACAATTCTCASAAAGTCCTTCTTTCCCACAGTTCATTGGGTTTATGAAAATATCTTTGTAAATGTCTCAGTTCTAATGTGCCCCCTGCTTTGTTCTTCACAGAATAACAGAATGAATAAGGTTGTCACAGAGCACAGTGGGTCATCTGGTCTAACTCCTGGCTCAAGCAAGGTCATCCTAGAGCACATGGGACCAAGTATTGCAGACAATTCTTTATCCTTCCAGAAAGGGACAATTCACAATCTTTCTGGACAATGTTCCAGTGCTCTGTCACCTGTACAGTAAAAATGTTCTTCCTCACATTCAGGGGGAAATTCCTGTGCACCAGTTTCTGCCTGTTGTCTCATATGGCTTGACACCTCTAAGAAGAGCTTGGCTCCATCCTTTTGACATTCTCCCTTCAGAATCTTGTGCTCCACTATGGTTTTTGGTCATTGGCCAACTCTTAAATAATATAGAACAGAACATAACCCTCTAAAAGAGAATATACATAGAATATACATGTCTGGTAGACAGCCAGATAACAGGTAAATGATAAAGGAAGGATGAAGTACTCCTTACTGAAGAAAGTTAGGCCCAGGATTTAAACTCTTACTTCCTAATTTTTTGTTTTTACCATTATGAGCATCATCTGATACATGTGCTGYATATGTGAAACTGTATAAGCATCCTTTGTCCTCCACAGGGGGAGACTCTACYACAAGTCTTTTACTTTCTTCCCTGACTTCTAAACATTATACAGTCAGTAAAATACTCAGAAACAATTCTGTTGAAAAGAGAGGGAATGCCACATTGCAGTCTGTCCATATCAATAATGATTTTGCATGAGGAAATTACTGCTGAATTTGAGTAATTATGGGCAAACACATTGACAGAGAGGTGGACATTTTAAAGCTTCACCACTAATTAATTGCCTGTTTTGTTCTTAGTGTGTTTATTTTAATTTTGCATTGGAAAACAAGTATGTTTACGGAGAGATTTCTCAGATGTGTAAAATAAGAAAAAATAAATTAATTTGAGAAAGGAAAAATGKCTATAAATGTAAACAAGATATAACTTTTTTTTTTACATCAGAGTACTTTTTCCTTTTGAGCCCCACTGATTTCCTGCTGTTTTCTTGTTAAGGCATGCTTATCTTAAGGACAAGACATTTCATGAGAGGCAACTATGATCTGAGTGAGGGGTTATGCAGCTGTGTGGCCGCATCCAACATGCGCTGCCTAAACAAATACTTTGCTAGATGGTATTATTATTGCAAAATTTTTCTTAAGCCCCTTGGAAGTCCTTACTGTGCTGATGGATTAAAGATACAAACCAATTTAGGAGTAAATTTCTATACTTTCTTATGCTGTGTCACTTCCTTTGAGTTGGAAGAGTGATGTTCTTCTCTAATGATCAGTACAAATTCCGATTTACCCAATAAGTTTCCATTTTTTTGATGGTGGGCATCAAATAACCTTTTCTATGACCTTTAATAATGTGCAGATCTTTAGTAGTGACATGAAGGTTCAATATCCTATTAGCAGTGTAATCTCATCTGCCTAACCTRTCAGTTTTGCCTTTTGGGTCTTCCAAACTCTTTAGCATATACAACTGCATGTGACACTTCCAGGAACTGACTAAAACTACATACACATTACTCTTTCCAGAGGATTAATAGTTTCTATACTACTTTTAAAACTCTTCTCAATTTGTTTGGTTTTTTTTTTTTTCAATTGTGAAAAAATACTAGTTGATTCTTTAACTTGATTTATTACAACTTTCATAAAATATTACATTAGCAGAAAATATTAAGCACACAGCTGATTTCATTGGAGAACAGTATATGTCAGAAGTAGTAAAAATGCAATAGCAGCTGAACTGGGATGCATGTGGATTTATGGAACAGATCTTAAGAAATCAATAAAAGAAGAGACACATTACAAATAAGTAAGAAAATGCAAATTCTATTAAGTAAAACATGTGAAAGCTTGAAATGAGCTCTGTTYACCTCAGAAAAGCAACTCACTGGCAAATGGTTACCACTTCCAATACTCTAATGTTTCCAAGCCATTAAACTGCCAACAGATCCTCTCTTGGTCTGTCCCTCCCATTCTAAACCMATATCTAAACTAGCCATTGCTTACTTTCAACATGAAAGTCTATGTTTATTATCCTTGCATTACTACTTTGGAAAATAATGATATTATTATTATAGTTTTTGTTACACAAAATTTCCCAGCAGATCTTTTTATGCCAAAATTTATAGACTACTTTAAATTCTAACACTATCAAAGTTTATCTTTCCACCTCAGAACCAGTGCTTTCTGTAGCCGTAATCCATGTTTTGTGTTAAAATGTGAATGAGAAACAATTTCTAAAAGATTCTGTTAYTTATGAGTATTAATATTTTGTGGTTGAATAATAACAGAATAAAAAAGGAGGTTTCTTCTTCTTTGACCTCTGTCATCAATTCAGGAAACTATTTTTCTTTGAACTCCAAGCATTGTTCAATCTATATTTTCTCATGTGAAGTACTTTGAGTTTAAGAATTCCCCCCCTGCCCCCCATTTCCTTCAAATAACCTGAATTTTCTCTGTCTAGTTCCTAAGTTGGCTCAGCTGCCTTAATAATTGTCTAGACTAGACTTCTTCTTTATCAACTAAGAACCATTTTTTGTGAGCAAGCTAATAGATTTTTCAGTGATGTTGAAGATCTTCATCCTGTTCAAGGAGAACATATATTAGAATGTGGCAACATCAAATAATGGAAATCAAAGACAATAGCATGAACAGAAAAACGGAAGTTCTCTGAAAAATTTGAAATTACACTAATTTTCTCCCTTTGTCTCCCTGGACTACGCTGACCAGTTATTGAATCTGATTCCATGGATTCAGTGAAAAGAATTAGTGGAAAATATTGTGGACTTCATTTTGGATGAATTATTCCACAGAGGAGAAAAAAAGAAACAGAAGGATTTTTCATACTGGAAAATACCAAGTAAGTATCAATAAAATTTTCAAGATTTTGGTTCATTATAGGTTTTTTTTTGTTTGCTGGTTTTGGGTTTTTTTGGTTTTTTGTTTGTTTGTTTGTTGGGTTTGGATTTTTTTGTTGGTTGTTTTTTTAGGTAATAACAGTTCACTAATCTGTTTAGACCTTTCTACATCTGTTTCTTATTATGCAGTCGTTATAAATCTTGAACAAATTTCCAGTTTCAAATGTCCACATTATATATATATATATGTATAATGACAGAATATTATATATTCTGTCATTATATATTTTGCTGGTCTTATGAGCAGATGATTTCAACTCTTAGCAACAATTTTGTATACAGGTGACATCCAGGGTGCCAAATAGCTAATTTCAGCTAATCATGATGTATCCATGAGCTGATAATCAGAGAAAAAGTYACCTGAACTATTACTCTTAGCTATTGCATGTAGATTTTTGATAATACTTACATAAATTCAACCATCTTTCCTAATTTTTGTTCACTATTCATCTGGAATAGGTTTCCAGGAAGGTAGGTATTGTGGAGAGCTGGCAGAGTAAAAAAACACCTGTTCTTCTTTTTACAGGCCTGTTTGCCCTGAATTTATATGCCAGAACAATGAATAAATGAAAACTGTTCATGGTCACCAGGGACCACCTCTCTGTCCATGAAAAGAAAATTCTGGTATCAGAACACCTTTGTTTTGCCTATGAAGAGAAGGAGAAAACATCTGGTGGTCGCTCACCATCTAGAGAAGGACAATCTAACTGGAGTTGACAAGTCTCCAAAGGGAATATCATAATTTTGGATTAGGGTTAGGCAATATGGAAGCCCATCACCAGGGAGAATTAGTTGAACTTTTCAGAATACAGCTTTGGCTATTGTATTTTACTTTCTTATACCCATAACATGAGGATGACATGCTTACTTTCAGGGTTCCAGTTCTGGTTCCCTTTTCCCCCACTGTATAATATAAAGCAAAAGGCCAAAATGTTGGCTGTGTGATGTCTAACTAGCCTTTGATACCATGGTTAAAATTCTGACTTTGGATTTTTAATTAAAAATCCACCTTTGATTCACAGCAGGTGTGATTTAAAATGTAGACTGTGTAGGTGAACAGTAGGTTGAGTTATAATTTAAGTCTGAGACCTGAATTAATACCCTAATGTGAACACATAGATAAAGATATTCTCTGTAGTGGAGATCCCAGCAAAATATGAAACACTAAGAAAGCTTTTTCTTTTATAAATTGTGAGGAATTATAGGAGGTACATTTTATGTCTGCAAGGTCTTTCTTAGCCTCTTTAAGGAGGAGGTGCTGAAAATGGTGGGGAGATGCAAAATCTTTTCCGCATTTATGAGGAGAAGCTAGATAAAGTAGAAAATACTGTTGGACTTTGTGACAAAGCCTCTCTGATCTGAACTTTACCCAACAGTTATCAAGCCGCACCTTGAAATATTTTCAGGAATACTCAGGAAGAGAAAACCCCAGGGCAAAACTGTTTTCCTTATTTAAATTTTTTTGCCAGACATTTTCASTTTGCAATTTAATTTTGTCACCATCCCTTAGGAGGGTGTTCTCTGGAGAAACACATGAGAGATTCAAGCTCCACAGAGATATTTAGGATTAAGCCATAAATTCTGACTGACTGGTGTATGCAAGTTTACTGATGAGTTCACTTTTTTTCTTCTTAGTATTATTTTAAGACAGTTTTTATTGAATCCTTCACAGAAAAGAAAGAATAYTTTCTTTCGTTTTCCTCCAACAAATTTTGCTGTGTGCCTGTTGTGGTTTAACATCAGCTGAAGTTAAACTCCAAATAAGCAACCCCATTTCCCCCCAGCCCTTATGGTAAAAGAGGGACAAAGTTACAGCTATGGGCTGAGATAATGACTTACTGAAAGCAAAAAGCAATGGCATAAGAACGGTACATTGACTGCAACAATATTAATAATGAAAGAATACAAAAAGGGAAGGTACTTTACCACAAACAGGTGTTCACCCCCTCAACTATGCATATACTTTCTCTCTCACATACATACAAGTAGGGGACACCTTGACAATCAGGTGAATGGTATGGAATAATGATTTAGCTGTGTCCATATGATGCTAAAATCCATCCCCTCTGTGCAACAGGACAGTGCCTTTCCCTGATTGTAACATCAATAAYTTCTATAATCATGTACCCACAATTGCTAGTTTAATTTCAGGGTGAAAAGTCTCTGTGATGTGCTTATGAAAGTTGGATTTTCTACATGCTAATGTAGCAAAAGAAAACTTAAACTGAACAATGTAGCGCGAAAAATACTTGTCATACTGACAACCTCTTGATTGTAAATTAAAATGACAAAACGATTTTTTTGTATTGGTGCGTCTTGGGGTGGTGTTATAGCCCAGTATCGCTTATTTTCTACTTCACACCAGATGTAAGTCCTGTGCCTTTAAGCCTTNTTTTACTGCTCAGGTGACATTATCAAAGAATTTGGAAGAAAACTAAATAAAAGTCGCTTTCATAGAATGAACAGATATAAACATAATGAAATAGTTTCATTTATATTGCAAGAAATTTTAAAAATAGATTATTTTATGAATTCAACATTCGGTTGCAATCATTTGTTATTAATTTTCTGTGCAAAAATTTCAACKGAGACTTTTTATACWTGCTAAACCCAAAAACATATGTTGRCAATGGGTGCTGWTGTTAATTAATCTGTCAAATTCTTGGACACTTCTGTTCTTTCCCAGGGCTGAGTATGCTGTTTCTGTGACTGATGTCTTATTTGGTGCCCTAGTGACAGGAAGAAAGTATAGAAAACTGATGTCATTAACGTTAAAGATATATTCTGTGTCTTAGGGGAATTGTCACTGGCTGTCAAACATGATAATTTAGTTTTGACAAGTTGTTCATAATTTATGTGACATATTGACAGTGAAAGATTTATTTATTTTCTAATAATACTTTTGGGTTTGTATTACTTTTGTTGTTATTACTGTTTGTTTTTACAGAAATTATAACTTTTTATAGCTAGATTTCAAAATATTCAAAAGAACATCTTTTGCTGATATCTTCCAAACATTTTTACTGCTGGATAATTTAGGCTGGAATGTATTTTTTAGAAGTTGTATATGCCAATGTGTTCTTCAAAACAGAGATATAGCTAGATCAGGTTGCAAAGTAAGTTTTGAAATTCTTCATGGATGAAGGTTCCACAGCTGCTCYGGAAGTTTCCACAGCTAAATCTAATTTTTCAGCACACTCGTTATGACTTGGTTTATAATCTTCTTTCTTCAGGCATGAATAGGTTGATTTCTTTATTTTTTTCGCTTACATTAGTCAGCTTTCTTAATTTTTTATTTCTGTCTGTTTTCCAGATCAGATAACTTACCTGCTTTCTTATTTGGGTCTCAACCAGTCAAGACCATCCTGTGAGAAACAGGCACAGCGCACAGTAAAATTATTATTACCAAAGGTATTTGCATTTTAAATTTGGAGATAGTAAGGTTTGCAGAATGCTAAGAGAAACAATAATACTGTAAACGGACTCTGTCTTTAGTGTTACAAACTTTGAAAAATATTCTATTTTTGGAACTTTTCTTTTAAATATCCTGATAATATTAATAAGAGCTGAGGAGATCTAAGACTCCTTACTTACCAACTTGCATAGGAGAATAAAAAAATAGCACAATGGGGTTAAAGCATAGCAAAGCACCAGCTGCATAAATTAGTAGAGGAAAGAAAGGGTATATTAAAGGAAATTGGGAACTTAAAGGGATCCTTATTGGTCCACTCCTTTGTTATTTTGTAAGTATCTGATTTTCTTTTATATTTCCTGAGATTTTTTAGAATCATAAAATCATAAAATGTGCTGAGTTGGTATCAGGATAAGGATCATTGACTCCAACTYCTGGCTGTATGCAGGACACTGCAAAAATCACACCATATTCCTGAGAGTTGTCMAAAYKCTTCTTGATTTCTGWCTGGCTTGYGTGATCACTTCCCTGGGGAGCTATTCCAGAGCCCAACCTTCCTCTGACTGAAAAAAATTTGTGATATCCAACTAGAGGTGAGGCTGCCCCAGYGCCGAACAGAGTGGGACAATCCCCTCCCCTGCCTGGCAGGGCAGTGGGACAATCCCCTCCTCTGCCTGAGCACTGCTGACTCATGTCCTAGATGCAGAATCCATCATTTGCCCTTGTTAAATCCCATATGGTTGTCAATTGTCCATCTCTAATTCGTCGAGGTCTCTCTGCAGAATGTCTCTGCCTTTCAAAATTGTTGTTGGAACTAATTTAGTATTTCTTTGAATCCTGTGTCTAAGTCATTAATGAAATTGTTGAAGAGAACTGGACCAAGGATGGAGCCCTGMAGAACCTCACTAGTGACCAGATGCCAGCTTGATTGTTACMCCATTCACTACAACATTTTGTGCCCAACCTGTGAGCCAGTTGCTCACCCACCATGTGACATGATTAATCATCTGTTTTGGTTTGCTTCAGGCATTAGTCTCTGAGTTGATTCAGATAGATTCAAGTTCATTTTTGTGCTACTAAAAATTACAATTTGTAAATGAGTTGTGAATGACTGGAGAGTGACTATTTGTAKGTATGTGAGAGAGAAAGTATATGCRTAGTTCTGTGCAATGACAGACGTAGTTACAAGGAACGTCATAATCCTAGTAGCTGGAACAATTGGTTGTCATGGATTTCCTGCTGTGAAAGAGAGGCTTTGGATATCTTTTCAGCATTGTGCTATGCTGACATCTCAGACAGAATTTAAAAACAACACCACAAACATTTCTAGTACTCTGGTGAAAATATGTGAGACTTCAGGAAACATAGAGGTCTTGCTATCACTACCAATTTTATGTGAAAGGCACAGAATTTTTTTCTTCCTTTCTTGTTTCTTTACCAGAAGCTGTAGAGGCATTTTCTGTAATTAAGCTTTTACAATATGTGATTTGAATATTCATAGTTATAAGCATTCTTCCCCTTCATAAAAATAYCCTGTCTCCTAAAAAAAGAAAACATCTTCAGATATCACACTCTAAAGTTCTCAAATGTTAYAGACTAACAACTCTAGCCAGGACAGAAACAGTTTTTGGTTTACTATGGGGATGCCATTACTGTGGAAATACCACTCTGGGGGGRAAATTTCCATGATTATAAAGCTATTTTATTAAGGCAAAAAAGGTGCTTACTCAGTAATCTCTTCTTGTAATAATTGTATTTATCAATGAAGTATTAAATGCAAAAAAAGAAGGACAGACAAAATTTTGGTCGTATATATGAATAGCCCTGACATACAGCAAATCATAGAAATCAAAACATTCTCCAGTGATTGTTGCCACCTACAAGACACAGAGGAAGAACCAGGAGCGGGAAGAGACATCCCCAATAACATCTTAGCATACTTTTCCTTACATGCATATAAATATCTAAAGRAAAAGGGGCAAGAATTGGTAAACAATGCCTTCAGGCCCAGAGCAGGTGGTGAGTTAAGAGTGAGACTGAATCAGTGTACTTTTCCAGYAGCTTCTTGGAAGTTTAGTAGTTCATGGACTGGCAGACAGCATCTTAAGGCAATACCCAACCAATTGCCACTAGATCCAGCTTAATTTGTTACTATCAAAGATGCTTGAAATTTCAACAATATTATAGCTTTTACTGTTCTTGGAACATGATGAATGCTGGGCAAAAGTAAATTTTATCAAAATAGTTTAGAGGTGGATTTATGTGGCCAATATTACRCAGGCACTATAACCAAGTCTGAAGCTAAGCTTAATTAAGGAAAAGGAGCAAAGTAATTGTAAACATGCACAGTAGTTGTGCTAACAAGAGACAGTAGTTTTTCAGACAGTCACTGCCACTAAGGGTGACAGTTTATGTTAAGGACACATCATCTCTATCCATAGCAATGAAATAAACATCCCCAGAAAATGAGGAAGATAATGACTCATCATTAATAAGAAACTTCCTTAAATTTGGTAGCAAAGAATAGAAAAAATGGYCTGCTGGCAATGGTCACTCCAGTCACAACTTGAACTGGGATGGGAAAGCTACTTGGACTAGACTAAAACCCATCTATGGACCATTCTTGCAATTCAAYAGTAGAGAGAGCTGTTTCTCAGCACCCAGGGTTTTTTCTCCATCGCTGTTAACCTTACTAATATTTTTTTTTGCCACAAGCATTTTTCAGATCTGACTTCTTTTTTCCCCACAGCAGCTTAGCAGATGGTATATTACAAGAAGACAGTTCCCCAGTGTCTGTGTTGCTTTAAATCACCCATTTACATTGAATTTATTGAGTCTGAGGACATTCAGTATTGTAATAMTTTTTGGACAGAGTTCCAATTTCTCCATTTATTTCTAACTGTTCTCTGTTTCTCTTCCCCYTCCTCTTGAAAGTGACAATGTCTTCAAAGGCACACTGGGGTTATCTGGAATGCTTCTTGGTCAATCTGTAGCCTCTAGGGGGATTCTGGTCTTACACAAAAAAAAAAGCAACCAGCCAAACACAATATAATCCATTTAATGTTATTTACAGTACCCAACAGAAGCATATGGAACAGATGTTCCCAACTCACTTAGGGACACAAAAAATGAGACAAATACAGGCATTGGGTGACCATGCCAGAAGATCCTCTCAGGGTTGTGTCATCTGGGCACTATTGCACAGTTGTGATGCAGTATTTGCAGAATGACTTAGCCTACAGGAGCCTTTGGTTTTGCCCTACCACATCTTCTGGACCTCAAACCACACYCCTGCTGAAAGCCTCTGGGGTTGCCAAGCCATGTCCTCCTTGGGAAACTGCCACCCTGGGACCCTAATGTGGCCCAGAGGGACTTGATAGTCTGGGTGAGCCTTCATTTTTCTTGACTGGTACATTCAAAATATATTTCTGCTGCTTTTTGCTGACTTATTGCAGTCTTGTCCAGCTTTTACTTGTATACTCTCTAAGCTACCAAAATTTACTTTAGGCTGAACAGCGGCACTAGGAGTCACTATCTGCTAATGTCTACAAATCCCATTTGACTTCCTTTATAGTTCACAGAGAAAACTGGGYAATTTTCCTGCCTTTCTTAATTGCACATTAAAATGAGATATGTATTATTGTAAAAGTGTGTGTTAGACTCTTAYAATAAAAATAAAAAAGCTTGTAAAAGCAGCTCAGCCACAGGTGTCTATGCTCCAGGTGTCTACATGGGATGAGGATATCCCTCAAGAGCCTCTTCAGAAGTCATCTGCAGTTCACAACATTTGGTGAGTGATGCATTAGAATACACAATATATCAAGAAATGACCTGAGAGTCATTCATCGCTTGTTATTCTGAGACACTGTCCTTCTGAAATCTATCTTTAGAAAGTCCATATAATTGATTTTTCCTACTACCTTTTTCTACCTTTTCTCCTTTAGCAGTCTCAAAATTATAGCTGAAAGATTCACGTTTGTGCAAAGATTATGGACATTAGGAAATTGTGCCCTATTCAACTTGATACTAAAAATGTGAATTTATACTTATTCCACAAGAGCAAACAAAATAGAAGAGAGTCACACTATGACTTTCACATGTTTGGCTTTATAGTTWAAGAGAAAAGAAAGAAAAGGAAAGGGTAAATATATTTACTTTAGAGCATATTTTTATTATTTTTTTCTTTAGTAGCTGCTGTACAAGATAAAAGCCACAGAAGACTCTGGATTTATTTCTTATATTTGGAGAGAAATAACTTCCCTCTGTGGATTAATTTACTTTAATGATACTCCATTTTCATGAAGTTGGGATTTTTACATTTTCTGTGTATTTTAATGCTCAGCTCTTGTTCTGCATCATTAAAATAAATAAAAAAACAAAGCTGAACATTCAATTTGGAGTTTGTTTCGCATTTAAAAACAAACGACAGAGTTTGTCCTTGCATTAGAATTAATTAAGTGTGTCTCTATTTTTGTGAAGCATGTTCAGGGGAATGGTAACATCTAGACATTTCAAATTAAAACAATTCATAACAAGATCAATAGCATGACTTTCTAATTAAGAAGTTCTTGCTATTATTCAAGTATTCACTATAATCAGTTTAACTCATTTACCAGCAGGGGGCTCACGATTAAAAATTTGGAGGGTTTGAAAAGCAAAAGCAAACTGCTGTCTCCTTGTTACAAAAACATATTGCTAAGTTGCCTGACATTTTAATACAGTAGACTATCAAAAGAAATCCAGCAACACTGCTGTTACACCAAAGGCTGCTAAAATGAATTGCTAGATCTCCCTCTAGGAGCCTCACTGATTACAGATATTTGATGATTTTTTAGCTTAAATATAGACTTAACAGATTTAACATGCAACAGATAAAACAGCATGAGAGATACTACAAGCACCAGGCTGTTTATAGTCCATCACTGTAGGTRCACTACTCATATGGTGTTGATTCTCTAGCACCCACTGCCTAAGGTTTCACAGAGCATGGGCCATTTTCCAGTTAACTACAAAACCAGAAGGTGTTCAGCTACTGCAGGATRAAAAATTCTGGGATGATGGTAACATTTGTATGACATGATTATRGGAAAGAGCTGTTTCTCAATTTCTTAGTACAGATGAGTCTTTTTCATGGACTGTGAATGGAAAGCTTCCAAACTCTTTGGATCTGCCTTGGTAAAACATAATTTAGTGCTGCTATGCTGGCAGCCTAGTAATTAGCATCACACACAGTGAGCCTATTTGTCTCCCTGTGATAAATATAGTGTACACAAACAGAGGATACTCACATGAACATAAATATATGTTGACAGCCCTATAATAAAGATGAATTACATTTAGCAAGTCCAGTAGCATGCTAGGTTTTTCTGATCAACTTACAAGTGCTGATATATCAAGTAAATTGGTAAGCATTTGTGATTAAAATGAAAATGTAAGAAGGTATATGGTGGACAGTAAGGAAGCATAACAGTTTTTTATTTCAAGTATTTATTAAGATGAAAGGGAAATACCAGTCCTTTTCAGTGTGTTCTAAATTTGTGACAGGTGATCATGTTCAAATCATGCCAGTATTYGTTTGGTTTGTGGACTGGACCAAGGATGAACCCAGACTCAGTGAAATTGTCTTCTAGTAATTATCTCTGTGTGTATGAGGAGTGGAAAACACTTGTGGATATTAAGATATAATTATTTAAATATGTTTTTGAATTTCTGATATTTTCCAATGGCTATTTAATAAAAGTAAAGAGTGGATTTAGAAGCCAATATGTGTCATGAAAATAGTATGGCAGCAGTCAGAAACYTCAAGCAAGATATAGAATCCATCTCTATGGAATTAATCTGGTTTTTTTCCTTTTGCAATAGAGAAGAGGGAGAAGATTTCAGTTTTTCTACCATAGCCAAAGTGCATTTCCAACAGCATGCATTTTAAGGCTAACTTCAGTCTTTGCTGTTTATATTGTTCTTCTCTACATTGAATGTTTAAGTTTTCTTTAAAACATCAAGGAAAGGCTTGGGTCTGTAATCTAGATGTGTACTAACCTCCCAAACCTTACTACAATGCCTATTATTTAGCTAGGGTAGAGCAGAGTCTCTAGGAAAAACTGACAACATCCTTTCTCAAAGAACTTTATAGGATTGTACAGTATTCTCAATGTAYAGCTTGGTTGTGGTCCCTGAAGAAAAGCAAAGGCTTTTTGTCATGGACTTTRGATGGGTCACTAGGTTATAGGGTAAGGAAGCAGTCAGAGAGTGTGCTATGGGATTGCACCTCCCCTCTCGTGGGTTTTGCCTCAGAGCTGGAGTGGTTTTTCACAMAAATACTTTTGAAATGGAACACTCCAAAATAGGAAAACAATTCATTCATCCCCATACATATCACTGTTTTAAGAAGAGTTTCCATTAGAAGGGCATTTTTGCCCCTCAAATAATTATAGATTAAACATACAGAAAAAAAAAATCACATGATTAAACAAGCCTCCTGTATCTCATTTCTAGATTTAAGYATTTCACTTTTTTGTCTTGATATGAAAAGCAAAACATTTCTGCCTGGCAAAATTTTCCCGAGACCAAAGAGCAGTATCAGACAGTTTTAACATTTTTYACATTACAAAATAAATAAATAGAGCAATTCTATTTCTTCTGACAATTATTTCAGTAGGTACCTCTTAAARTGAGTTAGAAAGAACAATAAGAATGCAATTTTTAAAAAGTCTAGGAACATTGACATTCATTTYAATGCTATTATAAAACAAAATTAATATACTTCAAAATCTCTAAAAATAGTAGTATATTGAAAGTATGAATGACTGCAGTTCCTGCTTGGACAATAGTCAAAMAGTGCAACTGTATGGTTTCTCATGATTCAGGTTTTTTTCTCACAGCCAGAGTAGAAACTTAAAATATTTTATCACCCAAGGATGATTTGTATGTGCAGCAATCCATGTCATCTACAGYGGAAATGGCATTCAGGAACATCATATCACATAGAAAATTCAGAGTTCAGGGTTTCCACGAAGAAGTGTATTTGAAAAAGAAAAATGAATGTAAGAATATACTACTCACCATCAAGAAAAATGTTTTTCTTTCTTTTAAATTTTAGTTTCTTTGATATTTTTAGCTACTGTAATCACGCTATGCCTTACTACTTTCTTTGTTAAGCCATAGAAATAGATGTCTTGAAGTCTCTCAACTGCATTTAGTCTTTTCTATATTTTTAGTTCTGTTTTTCTTTGTTTGTACATTTGTGTTTCAATTTGTCAATAGCCATATTTAAGTGTATATACACAACTGCCACTCTAAGTTAGAAAAAAAAGTTTCCGCATGCTAAAAGCACAAATAAAATTATTTTCTATTCTCACTCACGGTAAGATTTTTTTTATCAAAACCCAGCTATTTTCTATCACAGCCATAATGGATACTATCATTAGGTGTTGTCTTTAGTAGTTCCTAGATCTTTTCAGAATCATTATGTTCCATTGTTTTCTTCCTCGGGTATGCAGCTGGCTGTATTGAAACCTAGTTTGTGCAAATATGTTTATTAAGTAGTCTATATTTCTATAACTACTGTGTGATTGGATTTTCTTTCCTTATTTTCCTTACACCTTCCCTTCAGATATTTACATACATTGATCATATCCCCTCAAGCCTTTACTTCTCCAGGGCTGAACAGTTACAACCTCAGCCTTTTCTCATAGAAGAAGTGCTCTAGTCTTCATTTTTGAGATATATCCTTAGCAGAAGCAAAGCTGTGCTGTTGGAATCTGCAATTTCTTGCCCAAGATCCTTTGTCATCTTAGTAGCCCTTTTCTGGACTCTCCCCAGCATGTCCATGCCCCTCTCATACTGATGAGCTCCAAACTGGACAAAGTACTCAAGGCATGGCCTCTGCTGAATGGAAGAGGAGGATCATCTTACTGGTCCTGCTGGCAGCACTCCTAAAGCCAACTAGAATACGTTTTTGGCACAAGGGATGACTTGGGGCTCATGTTCCATTTTCTGTCTACAGGGACACCCAGGTCGTCTTCTGAAAAGCAGCCTTCCTGATGGTCATGCACGTATCCAGCATCTAGTATCTAAAGAGTCCTGGGGTTACTCCTCCCCAGGTGCAGGACCCTGCCTTTCTTGAATTTCAAGAGGTTCCTCTCCATCCAGTCCTCCAGCCTGTTTAGATCCTATTCTGAAGGTCTGCACATCCCTCTGAGGATAAGCACTCCACCACCTTGTGTTGCCATCGAACTTGACAGGGAGGAAGCTGCCCCTTCATCCAAGTCATTGAAGAGTAATAAAAACAATACTGGAGCAGCAGCAACCCTTCAGGTCTACCACTAGTTACCATCCTCCAGCTCAACCCAAGGACACCGAGCACAACATTCCGAGACCTGCCATTTTATCCCATTCTCAATCCACCTCACGATGCACTCATCCAGCCAGTGTTTCCTGAGCTTGCCTAGGAGGATACCATGGGACAGAGTGCCAAAAACTCTGCTGGACTCCAGATAGACAATATCTATTTGCTATCCCCTCATCTGTCTTTGGACAGCTGTCCCATCATAGAAGACAATCAGGTTAGTTAAGCATGACTTCCCTTTGTTGAATCAGTGTTGACTTCCTGACGTCCTTGTCTGCCACTGGAGATGATGTCAGGATAAGTTGTTTTATTGACTTTCCAGGGATTGAGTGGGCTGTAGTTTTTGAAGACTGGGGTGATATTTACTTTCTTCTAACCCTCAGGTACCTCTCCTACTTGCCATGATCTTTCAAATATGTTTATCATTTTACTATAACTTCATGTACATATCATAGTCTATCTGTTTTATCAAACATATTGCACTTTTTATCTGCCAAATCTGTTCCTTCAGTCCCCAAATTACATGTCTGCTTAATAGGACATTCTCCATAAAGCTTTCTCCCATTTTGTAAATGAATGTTGTACTATGTCTTTCAGTATTTTGTGTTGAAGTTGAGAATTTCAGTCTTCAAGGAAGGAAAATGTGATATTCTACATTCTGCATAAAACCTACACATCAATAAACCAGCACAGGTTTGGGATTTTAAGTAAAGGATACTCAGAATAAACTATTTGTGAACAGTCTACTGCCTAGTAATTATTCATGTAAATTGAATAATAGGAAAGATTCATGATGAATTATTCAGCCAACCATCTTGGACGAATGTGAGTGTAATMATTTATTAAAATCTTTACTGTATATTGAACAAGTAAAGTGCTGCATTTACTTGGTCTAAAGGATGATAGCATGCTAGAAGTGTAAAATTGTTCAAATGAATGTATAAAAATAATCAGAAAGTGCTTTGAGACTCAAAGAGAATGATGGAATGGTAAGAATATGTGGATATACAAATTCAAATATTATAAATAATATTTTAAGATATGGTTCAAGATTAGTGAGTTAGTTAAGTTTGGTGAAGTGATATCGGAAAACAAGTCATGACATTTTTTATTTGAAGATTCAAATGTACCAAATAAGTAACCTGAATAGCTTAACTGAAGCTTGAGAAACAAGATATTTATCATCATTTTCCTAAACACTGAGTCAAAGTATGAAAACCAGAGTGTTTCTGTAAATTATGAAGTGTAGTGTATTGCACAAGAAGAAAGTCTCATACGTTCAAGCTCTCATTAAAAAATATAATTATAAATTACAATTTCCTTGCTTGTTATGTTCCAAAACACCAAACACATGCTATCAGATGAAGAAATTAAGAATATTTTATTGGGGAAATTTTTTTTGATTTCTGTGCTGAGTTCAAACAAACAAACCACCACCTGCAACATCACCCCTTAATCCATAAGCCAAATAATTGAAGCCACAAAACATATCAGCCATTTCTTCAGGTAAGGGAATTCCCTTCCCTCCACCCCCACCCACACCTTCTTCACTTTGCGTTAGTAAATTCAGAAAGTTGCTTTGTGCTCTGGAAGGCAGAAAATGTGTGAGGTGTGTAGTACTGAGGGAGTTAGATTGTTCTGAGATATTATTAAASAAGCAGATTCAATTAATTCAAGACACTTCAGAGAGAGGTTGGAACTCTGTGCCAGGTGGGCTGAGCAGGACTTCAGATTCTTTTCCACAACTTATCTGTATTTAACAGACCACCTAAACAGATGTAAGTTTCCTCTGGAGAAGATTAGTACAAAATGAAAAAAGAAGGAACCATTCTGGAACTGCGATTAAAAATCACTTAAATTTACTAAGTGTCTGCACAGTCTTGAAAAATGATAAAATTCCTGGGCACCGCTCTATTTAGCTGAAACTTTTCCAGATGTGCCTCACTAATCAACTCCAGCCAAATTCCCTCTGGCTTACAGAAATTAAGGAGAGAAGCCAAAATCCTGAGATAAAACAACCCTCTCAGCAGTGTAGCTGTGCTAGGTTTCTTTTAATAGAAAAAACAGACTTTTAAATTTTGTTATGGTAGTATGTGAAAGTTTATTAAAAATACCCACACCAATACCTATATATATGTGTATTAATTAATTATAGTTTGCATTCATCTACACCAATATATTAATTTGTATATTCTGGCTAAGCAGATGTGTCAAGAATCCTTGTTTTTACATCCTGGAGGTATTGTGTGCATATGTCCTGTTCTTATATTTTCATTAATTGTCCACTTTAACTACTATAGGAGACAAGATATAGGTCTAGATGGATTTTGAACTAAACCAGTGTGATAATTCTTATGTTCTGATATTTAGCATCTACTCCCAGCTCCATGACAGTCCACTTTTTTGGAGTTACTCTATCACTACAGCTCCACACACCTTGGTTTCAGAGTGATTTCCCAAGTGACTATTCTGCAGGGAACTTGGATTCACAGTTACGCCTTGAGGTGATCCAAACCCCAATGAAATGCCCTGATCTCAAGTATAAAACAAAAGTAAATTTGTTCCTGAAGGTAGTGTATTTAAAAAAACAAGAAAAAAAATGCAAAGGCATGAATAAAGAGATGCAAAAATATGTTGTCAGCACGGATTTTTTCAGATATTTCCTAGGATGGCTGTACTCCAGAATCCACACAGATGAGAAGAAGATAAAAGAAAGTGTAAGCAGGTAATTATTTTGATTTATCTCACATTTCTCCTTCCCATCCTTCAACAGAGTCCTCCCTACTAATAAAATGGTGAATTTATTTTTGGTTTCTTTCTTCTGAGAGGTAAAACTCTTAAAAATATGTTTCCTCATTTTTTGTAAAATTTCTGGGTAATGGGCTTAAGTATAACTTCAGTTTTCAAGAATGCAGTCTTTTGGCTGAAATAAGTTATAAAACACAAACCTTACTTAGAAGTCTATTTTCTCTTCTTTAGGTTATAGCCTCATTACTTTAATGATTGAGTTTTATCATCATAATTACTATAATAAGATGATATGTAAGTTCTCCCAACACAGAATTTGTCTTTAGGGTGATATGGATATTCAGTTTTCTCTGCATCATGAAGAGTGAAGTGAGGGACACAAAAGCTAAATTAGTTGATTTTGGAACAGAAAACATTTGTGTGAGAGCAGAGAAATAAAGACACCGTTTTGATTTTCCTACATCCTTCTATTAACCTTTACATCAATCAAAATATTTAAAATATATGAATCTATAGTTCTACAAATGTATTTTGGTAGTTGTAAGATATTGAGGTTTTTTTCCCATCAATAAGCAGAAGTAAAAAATTCTGAAGAAGCTGTGAGAAAAACATCAATGAACCAGAAGAAAAGTCTGAACTCCAGGCAAAGTTGTACAGTTTATGGCTAGTATTTAAGTACACACTTAACCCAGGCACAGTCAACACTTAGAAAGGCTGCTTGAGTCCTGTAGGCCAAGAACAGCTCCAGCAGGTGTAGAAATGTATGTACTTACCCACACAGGGGAAATTAAAACTCACAGAAAGAGAGTGAACCCAGAGGAACAGGTATTGATTCTTCATAGAAATGTTTCATTATATGAGATGGTTCTAACCAAATTGTTTTATAAACCCATATTAAGGTGGCAGAAGTTGTTTAAATTGTTCTGGCATTTACCCAGAAGGGTAGCTATTCCTTGGGTAACAGCACTGGGGGAGAGGARGGCCAGCCAAACAACACCTGTGTCTTTCTGAAAAAACACTACCACTGTCAGCTGAAAGGCTGAAAAGAGATCTAAGAGCAGCCAGGAGCATTTCAGTGTTTCTCACCACACTTCACCTGACAAAACTGCAGCTGTAGAGTGTATTTTGTCCCTGTGTGCAGTGGTAGCAGCAGGCTGATGAAGCAGCAAGCAGAGTTGGTTTGTCACAGGCAGATCTTCTCCACTCCATCACATTTTTCCCCCTTGCACCAGAGGATGTAAATCTTACTTTATAACTATAATAAGATCTTGAACTGAGCTGAGACCCAGTTTCTTATCTAGACCAAAGCTCTACTTATCCCAGCTGAGAAAAAGGAGAGAAAATGAAGTGTTTTTTAAATCTAGTTAGTGCCAATATTTATTATTATTTTTCTTAGAAAATAAGAACTGACAGTGAAATGTTTGAAACCCCTAGAGTAATAACTTTCTTAGACTTCAGAAATACCATGCAGTTGCTATAAATCAAAATGCCATGTGTTTTCATTTCCTTTCCTATAATTAAAAGTTTGCTTTGATGTTTAAAAGCACAAGTATACCCAAGAGTAGAATAGCTGGWAAGTGTTTATATTTGACACTTCTGTTAAACAATGCAATTTATCTCTTTTTAATAGCAGAAATTAAACAAAACAAAACCTAACTGCTGTTTAAAATCTTATTTGTAAAACATACGTTCTTCCTTGCAGACAGCAACAAAGGACAAGTGAAAACTGGGAGCAGAACACTATCTGGTTTAGGGCAAATGAAAACCGTTGGACAGGGCAAAGTGTTTAAGAGCTTGACAAACTGAAGGATATATTCTTCGAATTAAAGAGCTAGAAAGAATCTGGGAGGTGTCAGGGTCCGCAGCAGCCTGTGAAGTCCTGATAGGTTATTTTAGAGATCTCAGAGTGCAAAAGACAGGGGACAAAACCAGTTTGCTTACACAGCAGTGCGCTTTTATTTAGTGCCAACAAATGCGATAGTGGGAGAGAAATAAAGAATGGAGAGAAAGAGAGAGAAAGAGGGGATTATAGCTACCAATGTGAAGAGATGAGCCATTGAGGTGAAGATCAGCCCATAGACGCGTCTTCTTCCGTGGGGTGCGCACGAGGTGGTTTTCACTCCTCACAGTTTTATAGGTCTCCTCAAAGCAGGGAGCACTTGGCCAAGGTGGGGGCTGCCTGGTTACATGGTGGGTCGAGCCTAGGAACAGGATGCAGTCATTGTTCATCTGTTGTAAACAGGACAAACCAATTTGGTTCAGTCCACCATGACGAGTCCATTGTTCTTWCGCTGAGTTCCTATGACCATGCATCGTCGCTGATCCGTTGTAAGGGACAGGTACAGGGCAAGCCAAGTTGGTTCAGGCCACCATGACAAGTCCATTGTTCCTGCATGGGTTCCCATGGGAATGCGTACCAGTCTCTGGTCCGGTGAGCACACACCAGCAGGTACGCTTTGGCAGGCTTTCCCCTCCTTCGGCCAGGCCAGAGCTCCTCTTCTCCCCAGGGCCTGGGGTGTTTGGCCGTTAGGGTCTCTCTCAGTCCTCGGTTGTGAGGCAAATGAGGGATCTCAGACTGACTCTGACAGGACGACTTGCACAAAACTACAGTGAAACACTGCTAGACAATTATGCCATTCTATACAGCATGTGTGTAATCAGATTGATTTGCTAGGRTCCTATTAAACTGCTGGGTCTGAGAGCGCTTTTTGGTTCTGAGCTCTGGTT
>CADDXX010000155.1:1377347-1404549 GCA_902810485.1 Alauda arvensis
GCACGTTAATACATCATATCCTATATAATCTGTCCTARGTTGCAATGTAAGGTGTGCCCAAAGTATGTATTCTATTACCATCTTCATGGGTTGTTGGAACCAGGTGGGGCAGTGTTTTTCCCGCCCCCTCCCTCCGGACTATCTGCTGTTAATGGCCCATCAATGCCCTGGTCAATGACTCACAGGTAACTCCCCCTGGGAGCTATCTCTGCTTAATGGGCAATCAAGGACCCATTGTGTGACTCATAGAATGTTATCAGCCCATTGTGAGATGCTCTGCCCAGTGGGGAGGAGCCAAGCATTCCCACCTGGATATAATCTGCAGTTTGGGACAGCATAGGTACCTACTGGATTCCCAGAGGACAGGAGCTGCCAGATCTTTCTACAAGATCACTGCTTCTGTTGCCTGAAGATCAAAATGAGGACACAAACCAACAAAGTGTCAGTTTATGCGGTGCTTTATTCAGGGCCTGGGGATCTGGGGGATTCACGTCCCAAAGCCGGAATCCCAGGGGTCTTCACTACCTCAGAGATTCTTATAGGTTTTCTCAAGTAGATTACATCATGAGGAGGAGTACAAAGTTACAGGGCTTAGAACAAGGAGTTACCCATTCACCATAGCATTTCTATGTCCCCATAAATCTTCCATACCCCCTAAGCTAATACAATCAGTTTCACTAACTCTACAGTTCCCACCACCTGTTCAAACTCTATCCCTTATCCAAGATTTCTTCAGTTCACTACATGCTTCAGTTATTCTTTTGATAATTGTTTTTCTGTTACCAGGGGGGGAGAGAGAGAGAAGGGGGAGAGGCCCAGAATAGGTTAGGTTACCTAGGCCCCTAGGCCTGTTGTCCCTTCCCAAGCCTTAGCACAACTACTACTAATTTGAAACTTAGCCTTACATTAACACTTCAACAAGACTGCTTCATTGGGACTGCTACCACCACCCTAACGAACAGGGTGTCAGGTTGTATTCTGACTCTACCAAGGGTCTCTTCTTTTGTTCCTTTTACCATTATATTTATTTTATAGTTTTCCTATTAAATTGTATTTCTGACTTAGTCTCTCACTGGTTTTGCTTTCAAACCAGTACATAATCATATATCATATCGTATACATGTCTAAATGTATATGAGTGTACACATATAAGTATAAATTTGCATGTAGTTCAGTCATCCTTAACYTACACAAGAAGTTGATGTTATATACAGGAAAATTCACCCAGAAAGGGCTTGTATTTGTTAGARCATTTTCTGCTACTATCCTTCTATATAATTTTTGTAAAAGTGACTAGCTCGGGAGAGAGAGTAGCATTAACAAGAGTCACTTTCTGTGTGTGTGTGGGTGGACCTCACAGCCCTAATTCACAGACTGACTGAAAGGAATTAAAGAGCTAGWCTAAAAATTTGTGAACTAAAATAAATAAGTGAATTTTGGGAAAAAAAAAATTTAAGAAATATTTCACTTGCTCTAGCTGGAATGAAGTAAATTTTCTTCAAAGCAGGACTTGCAGTGCTGTATTTTTATTTGAAACACAAACAGTGTTGATAACACATGGATATTTCAGCTGTTGCAGAGCAGCGCTTGCACAGCATCAAGGCTTTCCCTGTGTTTCACTCTGTCTCCCCCAGCAAGTAGGCTGGCAGTAGGCAAGAGGCTGGGAGGGATCACAGGCAGGACTGCTGACCCCAGYTCACCAAGGATGTGTTCTAAACTATGTAACACCATGCTGGCCAGTAAAAGTGAAGAAGGAGTTTTCTCAAAGTAGCTAGTGCTTGAATATTATCCGGATAGTAGTATGTTCATGAAATATGAGTGACTATAAGCATGTCACCTTGTTTTTTCTCTTTTGWTTTTTTCTTTCTGTTGTTTGACTGCTTTTATTTTTTCCCAGGAGATTTTCTTGGGAGGTTAAAGTGAATGGGTAGGTGGTGGGTGCTTAGTAGTGCTTATTGGGTAAACTTAGATATTAGGAAAAATGTCTTTTYTGTGAAAAAAACTCTTTTCTGGAACAAGTTGCCCAGAAAACTTGCAGTTGCCCCTTCCCTTGAACACTGGAAGTGCTCAAGGACAGGTTTGATGGGGCCCTGGGCGACTTGATCTAATTTGCTATAATCTAGTGGAAGGTGTCCCTGCCCATGGTGGGGGGTTTGAAAAAGGTGATGTTTAAGGGCCTTTCCAACAMGAACTATTCTACAGTTGTATGATTAGTGGCTGCACAGGGTTTATCCTTCACAAATGTGTATGAACAATATACAGTAATTTCTCCCCATATGTATCCTTACTGATCTTTAGTACCTGCTGATGKGGATGTGCACATAAGTCTCAGGCTGTGATTTTAAGTCTGAACTAAGTCTGGCTGTWTTATTTCTGACTGAACTTCAAAGAAAAAATACCATGATGAAAATACAATGAGAGCAAAATTCAAAGATTACTTTATTTGAAAAAAGAAAACATAAAAACTTTATTTTTCTCTAATGTGATTTTGTACAATTAAAGTGAGAGTCCAGAAGATCAGAYGATGTCAAAGTTTAATCAAACTAATAATGGTTTCTTATTTTTATTCCTTTCCCAGTTAATTATTTGCTAGCGTGACAAGAATTTGTTAACAAAATATATTGGTCTCCTCAAGTTCTTGTTGAACTCAAATGACACTAGAGCTGGAACTAATTGGCAGTTGCAGCAGGGATGGATGAAAGAAAAGAAATAGAAAATGACAAATTTTTATCTCACCTCAGGAAACAGYCTCTTGAGCTTTTGAGACCAGTAGCGGGACACTGAAAACACTATTATATGGCTTGTACTGCCAAGGGTCTGTGGATAGAAAAGGAATTTTTTTTTCTGTCAAGTCTATCAGTATTAGATAAATATAATTTAAGAAATGAAACAAAAAGGAAGAACAGCTCTAGATTTTTGAAGAACAATTAAAATACAGTATTTGGGGGTTTGGAAGTTTTAGTATTCCAGTGTGAATTTTATCCYTATATCTGCATTTTCCCCCTAATGCATTCCAGTTAAGAACAAAATTGAATGAAGCTATAGTATTGTAGATGTATCCTGTRTAAATCCTTTGAAATATTTCAAGTTTTTTCCCTGGAACGAAAATATTCTGCAAAGGCACCATGAACAGATAGATGTCTTTAAAAAACCTAACGCTAAAGTAAGATTCAAACTTTCCTAATTATGAGCCACAAATAAAAGGGCATTGTTTGGATGAGAGAGCTGCAATCAGAGCAACCATCTGAAATGAACTGCACTAAGATGTCATCCGTGTCTACTGGATAGATTACATGGATACTGGATTGCTTGGGAGCCTTTTTCCTTTTTCATGAACCAGAGGGGACTTGTGACAAAATGGAAAAATAAAATTTCAAGTCTGTTTTTTTAACGTGGAAAATCTGGACTAATASTGTTTTATCCCGTTTGGTAAAGACAATTGTTATTGCCACTAAAGTGATAAATCTCAAAATCAGAGATTCCCATTTTGAGTTTGGTGTTACCTAAAAGAGGAGCTGCCATTGACTGCTAGACATCTCAATGCCTTTGAACCCCAACCAAATTCAAAGTCATGGGGTTTTCTAAACCTAACCTTCTATCAAAAAAGTCATTGCTTTTTAACTTATCATAGAACATATGTTTGTCTTCTTACTTGTAGAGGCACATTCAAGTCTTGGGCAATCCCACTATGGGATCTCATCCTAGCCWTGCTTCTTTAAGAAATGCCATGTCCTTCAGAAACAGATAGTTACAGCAGCACATATACTACCTGATAAATAAACATCAGTGTGTTCCACAATGACATACAACCCTCTGTAATGATCACAGTTTTACTGCTTTAAACACACACACACACATCATTTTATAATTGATAGTTGGAAGATGTAAAATAGTTTTTTGTTGTTTGCCAACACTAAAAATTGTACTTTTCAAAACTGATGACCTTCTGTCGTGGTTTGAGAATTATTTTAATTCTTGTTCTCAAACCACGACACCTTCTAACAAGAATTAAAATAATTCTGTCTCAAATGGGGGAAAAATCAGAACACTGAATCAACAAAAATAATTTCTTTTTCTAAAACATCTAAATTCTAGTTTCGGTAATTTCTTTTGTTAAAAACACCTTAAGTTCTTTGCTACATGAATGATAAATTTTAGCAGAAATATTTGGTKTGTAAGATTAAATTTACACTTGCCTTTAACTTGTAAATATTTTCTGGATTAGGTATTGCATAGTCAATGACGTTACAGGTATGACTCATAAGACTTCTTTGTAAATCATACCAAAATATTAAAGCTTGAAGTTATGAACTGCATAAATCCAACATTTGTCATTTGTATCTTAGTTTRCTACTATTTAATTTACTCTATGCTACATACAGGACTTCCTAGAAGTAAACTGAACACAGTATTAATAACATGAAGGGTTATGATTTTTAGTAATTACYAACTTTGTAATGATTTGTGGGAAGAGGCTGGAAAGAAATGTTCATGTGATGCAAATTTCTTAGATGTATCTGTTGCTRTAGGCCATGGTAAAAATTCTTTACATATACCAAGGTTGGAGAAATTTCCTCCTGAGTAGCTGTTTGGGCAGGTGCTGTGGCCACCTGTATCCAAACTCATCTGTACAGGCTTGTAGGGGTAAACAGTTTATTTTTTGGAACTTAGCCATACTTTGAGTCAGCAGTAGAACATGTACCTTAGCCAAGGATTCTAGTTACTCTRGAAGTACCTAGTTCTTTCTGTAGGTCTTTCAAGTCTCTTTTGTGTGAGCACATGGACATGTTCTCCTCACCTATCCTGTTTTTCATGCAGAGCTGTGATTAGACAATTTAGAAATGTCTTTATGTTTCAGAGCTGTGATTACTAATTGTGTAAATAGACAGAAAAGAATTACATTTTTATGTGGATTCATAGGTTCTCACCCTTGGTATAATCTCTTAAGGATTTAGAAGGTAGTGCTAGGTGAACACTGCCTATATAGTATGACCTATTTCAGGCTTATCTCCATCTTCCTGAAACATGTCCACAATATCACTGGATGAAACCAGAGATGTGAATATACTGCCTACAATCAATTGTGTTCTTCTGATGTTGATTATGTAATTCAGACCAAAAAATTAATTACATTACCAGTCATCTGGGTTATGCAGTRCTCCATTGATCCCTTTTCCAGCTTGAGAATAAGCAATGGATTTTCCCTCTCTTAATATAAAAACTACTTATTTTCCAAAACTATTTCAGATAAAAGTAGCTTTCAGACTGAAGGGTTTTATCATATCATATACAAGTTTTATCTAAGATAAAGAAATTAGTTTTTGGAAGGCACTTGGGCATTCAGGTCGGAATGTCCAGGTATCTTTCAAAAATAAACTGCCAGATTCAGTGCTGTGGAAGACAATGGAGTAGATCCTCCTGAAAACTATGCTAGGATACACAGAGGTGTGACAGCCAACATGGCTTCATTATGGGCAAATTGTGCCTGAAAAATTTGGTGGCCYCCTACAATGGTTGGCAGATTTGGYGAGTTAGGGGAGAGTGATGACTGATATAACCTACTTGTCTGTGGTCCTGGGACTGGCAACATCATTACCTTGTATGTGTCTYTGTGTTTGTCCTTCTGGGACGTGTTCTCTCACAGCTTCAGTACTCTCTGAGCCTGCAATTACGAAAGCTTTAGCCATGTCCTCAGCTTGGGCACAGAGCACAGCTCCCTGGCACATGGGACTGGACTCCTGCCTCTAGGTTGGAGGGGTCCAGAATCAGCAGGAGGAAGAGGTCACACTACCTTACACCACTTAACACCTAATTTCATCCCAGTACAGAATTAAATCTGGAGTTTCCAAACAAATAACGATGAAGGAGGAAGGCCCCTTTTTTGTAATCTCCTGAATGAAGGATTTTTGATTTGTGACTGTATGTTTATCTGTCATCTAGCAAAAAAAAAGCCTTCAATAGTGTTGGGTTAGAGATGACTTCATAATATCATATTAAAACATATCTTCTTTTGATGGGGTCCTTATGATTAGGAACAATTTTGATTGAAAAACAGTACATACACTGAAAATGTATGCATTTAAAATATAATTCTGTGCAAAGGTTTACACTTTTAAGGGTAAAGAGAAAAGGTTTAGAATTGTCTTTATGTTTCAGAGGGAATTGTAGASCTTATTCCTACAGTCTTTAAAATGTTGTCTTTTGTGTAAAACAGTTAGGTTAGGAACTTAATCTGAACAAAGGTTTTCACTGTCATTTCTAGTTATTTCTCAAATAACACTCYTAATTTGTATTTTCATCACATTTTCTGTACTTATCCCTTTCAGGTCAGAAGCTTTAAACTGCTAGCCATTTCCTCCCAATTAGAACAGAAAACACTAATTAAGAAGACATCCCYGTTTTAGACTTTTGGGATAATTTTCCTGCCTCCCCCAAGCCTTCTCATATAAATCTGCCCGTGAAATTAAAGGTTTAACTGTACTTCCACACCTTCACAGGTCTTTGACTTTTCCATCTTGAGACACTGTAGTGGTAATGTTGCAAGAACTGGCAAGGCTCCTCAATRTACAGAGTAGATATGGGAAAAATTGTGTTTGGTTTAGGCTTATTAATTTTTTGACAGATTCTATACCGCTTTATATATGGTATTTGTAATGAAAATGGAAAGTCAGTGGGAGTTCTCTGAGTAGTTTAACAAGTTATGGTTAAAAATGAGGAAGACAGAAGGTACAGCAAATTAACAGTACTATAAAATGTGAAAAATTAGACCATCACAATACCRTATTTATTTGTATATGATTCTGTGGCTAAACTTCTTTATAGCATTCATGGGCGTAGGGCAACATATTTCCCAATAATTGAAAGAGGCCAGCTGCAAACTCAAGTCACATGGTGGTCTCATTTTTTTATAAATTCTATTAGTTTTCCTTCAATAAATGTGTCTAATTTCAGAGGGGGAAATAGGTTATATAATAGAGACACAATTCCTTTTTTTCTTGCCTTTAAAGATCTATTACAAGTCAGAGTAAGGAAGATCACACTGTCTGGGACTTTTTCTATAGAATCCTGTTTGGACAAGCTGTAACTCATATTTCTTTATTGCTCAATTCACACTGAGTTCTCTTCCTCAAAGGCTGTGTAAAAATTCATTATCRTCTTTGAAGATCCTTGAAAGCTTAGTGCTGTCCATATCTGTCCATCATTCCTGTCCTTATTATCTTCTGGAGTATTGCCTGATAYAGAACATTCTCATCAGGGCAGAAGTATTACGATATTAAAAAAGATTTTTCCTAACAAGCCTTTAAATACTTRCCTAAAGGTACTCCCATGCTTAGCACTGAAAGTATATACCTTGATCTTACGTGTCTTATGTTTTAATGGAAATACCTGTATTTCAGTTTGTCTTTTTCCTTGTATTTTCATTGGGTGACACTGAAAAAAGTCTGGCTCCATTTTCTTTATTAGCCTTAACATGTGTTWATATACATTGATCAGTTCCCCTTGAGCCTTCTCTTCCCTGGGGAAAATGACTTTGAGATGTCTATCTTTGTATGTCRCATGTTCCAGTCCTTTAATCATYTTCATGTCCCTTCACTGGACTTACTCCAATATCTCTGTGTGTCCTACTGGGGAGCCCAGAACCTGAATCAGCATTCTACATGGATGTCACCAGGATGAGAAGAGGGCAAGTATTGCCCTCCCTTGCCCTGCTAATGTCCCACTGGTGCTATTGCCCTTCTTGGGCTGCAGAGACACAGCACTGGCTTGTCTTCAGTTTGTTCATAGGGTTCCTCAGGTCTTTTTCTGAAAAACTGCTTTGGTGTTTCAGCTGATTGTCCYCCTGCATGTACTTGTCCAGGGGGCTCTTTCTCCCTGGGTGCAGGACTTGGCATTTACATTTGTTGAATTAAATRAAGTTCCTGTTTATCCTTTGCTCCAGCTTGTTGAGATTCCTTTGAGCAGCAACACAACCATTTGGTTTATCAGATCCCCTTCCCAGTTTTGTAGAAGAACAGATAGACWGCACAGACCTGTCTTGGAAAAATCATTTGTAGGTTATTGGCAAAAAACTTAGGGACCACAACAACAAAAGAAATCTTATGGTTGGTGTTTACCACAGGCTGCCTGATCAAGGACAGCCTGTTGATGAGGCTTTTTTAATTCAGATATGGGACATATCTTGCTGGTAGGCTCTGATCTTGCCAAGGGAATTCAATCAACCTGACATCTGTTGTAAAAGAGGCACAGCAAGCTATAAGGAGTCCAGATATGGTGAGTGACAAGGATAATTTCTTAATCCAGGTGATAGCCTGATGAAGGAAGTGTCACTGACCTGTTGCATACCAATGTGGRTACACTAATTAGAAATGTCAAGATTGGTGGCAGCCTGGACTGCAGTGTTTATGCCCTCATGGAATTTGCTGTCTTGAGAGCTATTGACAAGGTGAAGACTAGACTCAGGACACAGAATTTTAGGAGAGAAAGTTTCCAGTTATTTAAGAGACCCCCTGGGAAACTGCATTTAAAGGCAAAGAAGCTGAACAGAGCTGGTGTAGAAGACCAGAAGATAAGAGGTAACGTGTGTGTCTCAAATAYTGATAACCAGACAACCATTGAGACAACCAAGAATTGCTGGCAAGAAGAGTATGTAGCTGGAGAAGGGGCCCATATGAAAGTAGGGCAACACTTTTCTGGGACAAACATCCTTGTTATGTCGCCTGGAGATAAGCACAACACAGTATRGTGCAAGCGTGGGAACAGGGTCAASAAGAGTGCRCRGACTGTCAACCAAGGGCTGACCCACTAGGTGGGGATCCAGTCCACCAAAGATCCGCATAGTCCTTCCAGCTGTTTTCAGGAAGGTGTACAAGAACTAACTGTGCATGGTAATTAATTTGCATTGAAATTGAGCCATTTAGCTGCAGGGCAGGAAAACTTATCTATGTACTTTCACAAAGCCTGGGTGGCTGCACCAAGACCCTGAAAACCCCATCAGCTGGATTACTGCTGGAGTCAGGACTGGTGATTTTTATTTCTTCCTTTCTTTCTAWCTCCCAGTCTCTCTCACCCTCATTCACCCTACCCTTTATGCTAAATCCACCACCGTGTGTTTATTCTGTAAAGGATTTACACCRGAGAGAAGCCATTATGCATCAACTGCAGTCTCCTGCACCTCACCAAAGGAACTGTGTTGGCTGAGCATAATCTGCAGCAAAACCAAGGGAATCAAGACTGAGAAGTGGGGAGGAAACATGTTTTGTCTGTGCTGATCCTGGAGAAGAGACATAAGATGTATTTCCTTAAATGATTTTTCTTTATTTCTTCTTTTTGAATGTCTATATTAAAAATGTCATGCTAAATGAAAATAAACTAAATTTAAAAAAAAAAGGTAATTTCTTAGTAAAGACTTCTTTTTCTGTAAAAGTCTTCTGTTTGGTCTTGGCTGAGGTGGCAAAATTGCCTGTGGCAGAGCATGGTACTTGGCAGTGCAATGGTGAACAAAATTTCCCTCCTGCATGGGGGCTGGTGACCTCTCACCATGTAGCCCCCCTACTTTGTTGTACTGTACACTGCCTTTTAGCAGCTTTTAGGTGCTGGATTGCTGCTGTTCCATGTGAGACAACATTTGAGGTCTGATGCTGCAGTGGTGTCCTGTCAGAGGAATAGCCCAGCAACCCACAGCAGGACTTCTTTCCTAAGTGTGAGCCAAGGACACCTACCTAAGGTGTCCTGCCACTGCTGCCATCACTGTCAAATATGGGAAGAAGGAAGGAATTGAGGAGAGATTTAGTGAGTATAAATTGTATTTATGTTCTTGGCAGACAAAGGAAAAAAGGGAATCTCAAGCTTACTGACACCAAGAATGGCACAGAGAGAGGGAAGAAGCCTGAGGGAGGATGACTGCCATCACTGCAGCTTGACAGTCTCCCAGGGCAACTCAGAGGAAAAGAAAGAAAGAAAAAAAATCATCAGCTGATGGATTATGTCTGCTTAGCAACCAGCAACAGCACAGAGAGGGTGCTACCCCAAAGGGCATGTGGTGTAGTAGTAGCGCAGGCACACATTCACAATTCCTGAACAAGACAGAGCCTGTCAGGACTCCACACATGGCCACATGTGGTATTGTCTCTGATTGTTTGTCCTAGCCATGCTACCCACAAAAATGGCACTGCACACATTGTTTCCTCCCCTCAAAACATGCCTCCCACACTCCTAAAAGCAATTAGTGCAGCTTTTATTACCGAATGTTATTTAATTTATGAAGCATTGCCTGGAGGACCTTGCTACCCTTGTTCTTTTCTTGCATTTCCCACAAACCCAGCTCAACCTGAGCCCACTCAAAAGATATGCTAAACCATGAACTTTCTCTGCCCTCCTCCTTACCTTTACTGACACAGGTCTGTTTTTACCTGCTGAGACTCTGAGGCCCTGTAGAAATCTGGAGTATGCACCATTTTTAATCCAGCTCTATCAGAATTTGATAGAAACCATATTTAATCTATTACTCTGTGCACACAAAATGTACGCTTTTACTGACAATCAGGGTAAAAACAAGCATTGATTAATTCCTCTCCTAGGACACACTTCTGGATCAGGTGATGTAGTTTACAGAAGTACTTCTATGAAATTTCATCACAGCCCCTCTGGAGCATTAGGTATCTTCACCTATATATTGCATCATATAAGGTACAATTGTGCAGGCTGTGTAGCTCACAGAAATCCTGTCTGACTACTTTTGTACTGGCAGAGCAGCAGCATGGCACAAAGAACACATAGCAGGCTGATCAACACCTTCCCATAGAAACCAGGCTACCAAGAGATAATATGGAGACTTCATGTGTATAAATCCATTGAACACTAAACATGACCTAAATTCATACCACCCTTCCTTTCTCTAATCTCACTCTTGTTTCTATTCAGATGTCCTGGTTGTTACACTTGAGTCCAGGACACTACCATCCCATAGCTTTGAACACAGTCATTACATTAATAGGGCAATTTTATTGTGAATTCTTTCTTCTTCCCCTGCTTCTACAATGGGTCTAACTCAGCCTTTTTCAAACATGGCCATGCACCTGGTGYGAGGAATGTGGGTARCAGGAACGATACTATGGGAGGCTGTGCACTATGTCATACGTTTCCAGATCCTAGAAAGGACTTCACAGATAGGTCTCATGATAAGGTCTGGAAAGCTTTTGAGAAGCACATAGGCTGTCTTGCATAGGGGCAGCCATCAGCAAAGGTTTGAAGTCCTTTCATTTAGAACCAGAGGCTGATCAATGCAATCCTCATGTGGCCTCCTTGCACAGGGCTATCCACTTCATCCACATGCAGGAGTGGGTCAAGTAATAGAGGAACAATGAGGAAATGCAGGTCTTGACCATTTAATCTACTGGAAATAAACCTTCTCTTATAGTGGTATTGTTTGCTACAGCTCTACAAGTTCCATTGCCTTCACAGTGCCTGTGGTGGCAAGGATTGTGAAGCAACACAGCACCTTTTTATTTATTCAGTTAATTATTGTTCCCTGATAGTTTCCGTCTGCAGTTGTATCTGTTTTTCTTTCCTCTTAAGTACATCTCTGAACAGTAAAATTTCATACAGTAAATTTCATAATAGGTTTATGTTTTCTGCTAATGTTGTTGCCTGGTGACTAGAGGATATTTAAGTGCCCATGTAGACAGCATGAGTACAGAGAAGAATGCAATATTGGGAAAGAATAACCAATATGACTACAGTTTATGAAATCTTAAGTGTGATCTGACTGTGACAAGGGAATGAATTCTTGTGAAAACATCTTCCTGTGTAGAGCATGGAGAAGAAAAGAACAAATATATAACTGAAAAAGAGCAAAGAAATAGCAAAGACAGAAAGGACACCTGAAAGGAAGACATGAAGCTGCATCTCCCAGGAAGAAGGAGAAGCTGTGGCTGTCACTGTGCTGCGCAGCAAGACAGCACAAACAGAAAAAGAGATGGATAGAAGAGAGTAGGGATAGGTACAGCTGACCAGCAAAGGAGAAGGAGAGGAAAACCAGATCTATTTTTAGCTGCTGTTACGGTACAAAAAAAGCCACCGTGTTTGTTTCTCAAATGGAACTGGCCTCTAGGCAGACAGGCACAGATGGTCTCACACAGTTCTCTGTCAGGAGGTCCTATGGGGTYGGGAAGGTGATGTTGGCCACCAAGGCACTGGAGCAACCTGATTTGAGTCTGGCTGCTCCTGCTGGAACAGATGACTGCTCTTTGTTCAAGCTGTATGAGGCACACAGAGCAGGCAGGGCACTGTGGCACTGAGCTCTGGTGTCAAGCCTGCCTGTGCATGTTCACTGCTGAGCAGCCAGCTGGCTGAATATCTCCTGTGAGATCCTGCAGGAGGGTGGCAAGGCCCAGCTGAAGGGAACATATGGCCCAGAGTTGTTACCAAATGCCCACATCATCCATGATCACATCAAGCAAAGCATTRTCTGCCAAGATGTGGCACTTGAATCTCCTCCAGAAGGATTTTTTTTTTAAGAGAGTAACTTTCAACTACATGAATGTCACAATCCCTACCAAGGGTTTTACACTATGTAGTGCTCAGTTTTCCCTTCGAGACTTGTGCTAGAAAACCCTTTAGCCCTCTAGATTTATTTAGATACATTTGATGCCTCCTTTTTTAAACAAGTGAGTAAAGGAATGCATTCTTTCAAACCTGACTGGTACTTTGTTGAGATCTGATTTCAGGTTGTATTGTAAATTTGTCTGTCTCTCTCAGATAAKTTTCTGTTATGTCCCTGTCTGGTGCAGCTACATGCTTAAAAAAAAAAAAAAACCCAAAACACAGTGACATTAAAAAGTCTTCAGCGCCCATCAGGTCTTTTGGTATATAGTGTATCTTTTTTCTAAAACAGTTATTAGGGGAAGGATTTACTAGAGTGATTTTTCCTCTAGAAAAAATCATGATGCATTATTCTTCCATACTGCACTTCAAGTGATTAACTTGTTGATTGTTCTGATACATCTAATCTGTTTGTAGTCAGAGAGAGAATCTAATAAATTGAATAAAGCTACTGATGAGATATGTAGGTGATGCATCTTCCTYGAAAAGATTAAAGCGTTTTTCCATCATGACTGTATTTTGTGCTTTCTATTTAGTYATCTACATATCCAAATTAATTATCTTCTTCTGTAATGCTGAAACTAATTTAGTTTGAAGGTTCCTCCATCTCTTCAATTTCAGCTATTTATGCCCCATAATGCAATTCTATCTTCATTTTTTTTGCTTACTGGTAATAGTGCTTCTCTAGAAACATATTTTCATATTGGTATCTTGCAARCATTCTCTCATAGGATTCATCTAACTGAGTATTACAATTCAGAATTTGATTGACTAGGATGAATAGTTAGAATAACTGTTAAAGATGGTAGTTTACTTTTTCAGTTTTAGACACACATTTTATGTTGAGGCAAATCCTCTATATTCTTTCACTGACTCTGAAAAGACTTTAGAGGGGTCAACTGAGATTTGTACATGTGATGTTCAGAAATGCAAGTAAAATGAATTACAGGATCTTTTTTACTGAGCTTAACATACATAAAAATCTTGTCTAGGCTTTTTGTTGAGTACACTGAATTAAGATTTTTCAGTTCTGGAATTTTCTTGCCTAGAATATGCTACAATACAGACCAAACTTATAGCTTGCCCATACAAACAATTTTTATATGGTGGCCTAAATTTGTTCCTTATTTCTTCTCTTATATGCTTTTTACTTATATTCTGGTGTCAATTCTGAATATTTTGGGTTGTCTGCTTAGGATCCAATGAGATAATTTTATATATCCTATTGCTTTCCTTTGCCTTATTCTGCATTGCATGAACACCCCCACAAAACAACAAACAAAATCACCCAAGTGAAACAAGCACAGTCTTCCATCATTCTCTGTGGGTCTTTAGAGGAAAATATTAAGTTGACAAGTATTGTCYCTTATAAATCCAGAAGCCCATTTAAAACAAGACAAAAGTGCTCAAAAGCATGAAGAACTATCCTTTCTGTTTTTCTTTCATTTGCCTTGTATGGATTATTCTTAATACCTCTTTTCCTTTTTGATGCTTTGCTTTTTCGGGGTGGATATCCAAGTTTTACATCAAGATTCTCCTTCTCCAGAATATTGCTCTGTTGCTCTGTATAACAACATGTAATTTTGTGCACAATGTAAACTGTTCTACTTCCTTTGCTATCCATTTCTCTTTTACAGGCTGCTTAAATGGCATTAAAAAAGCCCAAGCTGACTCAAAATAATCTTAACTATCAGAGGCACACATAACTCAGCAGCATAGCAGTCTGACCTCAAGTTAACTTTATCAACCTTCTACTTCATTAAACTGAATAAACAGGCACCCTCTTAAAGTTTTTTTAGCTAAAGCCTATATTCTGTCATTGTATGAATGTGTCTTTGGAAAACAACTGGTTTCAAAAGAGTTAAAAAAGCACTTTGGGTTTTTTCCCGCCTACTTTGCCCAACTTGTCATTAGAGAATGTGCTTTTAATTAATCCTATCTTTTCACCAATATATAGTAGATCAGTAATATGGGCCAGGTCCTGCATAGATTTGATTTTTTTCTAAACCATGTAAATCTCTATATTTCTGATTTCAAATTTTAATGGATGAATATTTGTCATTATTCTCTACAAAGTCATTCCTGGAAGCTATTTTTATTCTAATACCATGGTTCAAATGTTTTACCAAAGATTTTCAGAAACAACCTCAGAAACAATTTCAGAAATATATTCCATTCTTGACATCATGTCCATTCTAGACATCAGAGTTGAACTGACCAACACATTGCAGTAGAAATTACTCAATGGTGTCTGAAAAGAAAACACATTTTTCCATTATGTATTACAGATTATGATAATTAACTGTAAGAAAGGTCTGGAGAATATAATTAATTAGACAGCTCAGTAAAACTCATAGACCTGCTAACTCATAAACATCCTTTAGGAGTCTTCCTCRGGCTTTCCTGAGTTCAGTATCAGGTAAAATCTTCAGAGACCAATTTAGAGAAAAGGGGAGGTGTAAAACTGTAAAGAATTCTTTCACCATGGCTACCATATAGTCACCAGAGCACCAAGAGCCCGGAATAGCTGTGCTAACARAATGGATAAGAGCTGTCTCCACAGAGCCTCTGGGCACCTCCAGGGTTTATGGTAGGAATGGCTGAGGATCCCAAACAGGGTGCTCTGCAAAGGGGCTCTGTCAGGCTACTTTTAACTGTTTCTATTATGGGCTTACATATTTCTAGGGGAAGATGATTTTGAATTGTCAAAGCACAAGCCCTCTCACCAGGCTGTCCAACASTTTGATTAAATATCTTTATGGTAGAATTAAGAAACATGAAATTTTAGCATGAATATTAGGTTTGTTAAAATTGGTGCAATATAAATTCTATTTTTTAGAATTGCTGTGACTCTGAAGAAAAGACAGGTCCTTAGAACAATTATTCCTTTCTTAGATATTTTATTTTGTTTGCAGTTCTCAGTTATAATTTTATGTAAAGTCTCTACTTTCTTTTTATTWTATCTCAATTCACAGCCTGGGGATTGCATACACTTTATTAGGCAATATTATTTTGAAGACAAYCTTTACCTTTCTTTAATAAAATTACTGTAAAGTTACTTTTCCCTGCTGTATATTAAAAAAAAGAAAAGGTGGGAGGGTGGGAAGGAAAAGACACTTCTCTWGCATGGGTCCCCCATTGGGTCACAAATCCTGACAACAAATCTGCTCCAATGTGAGATGTTCCCATGGGTCCATGAGTCCACCCAGCACCCTCCTCTAGCGTGGGCTTCCCACCAGGTCACATCCTCCTTGAGGCATTCAACTGCTGTGGCACAGGGTGGTCCATGGGCTGCAGGGGGACCTTCTGCCTCACCYTGGTCTGCAGAGAAATCTCTGCTCTGTCAGAGCACCTCCTCCCCCTCCTTTGCTCACCTCAGTGTCTGCAGRGCTGTTTCTTCCACATATTCTCRTTCCTGTCTCTGACTGCAATCTTSCAGGCTTTYCCCCCCTTTTAAAATATGTTACCCCAGAGTCACTCCCACCATCACTGATGGTCTTGGCCTTTGCCAGCTGTGGGTCCAGCTTGGAGCTGAAAKGTATTAGTACCAGACTTAAGGGAAGCTTCTGGCTGCTTCTCACAGWTATCACCCTAGTAGGCTCCCACGGTGCAAAACTGTTGCCATGTAAAACCAATTAAATTGGACAACCTCTGTTTGATTAGAAAAGCTATCCCTCTACATTATKTAAGGTCTTGAAAATATCAGGTGTGGGCTTTAGAAACAACATGGTGAGTTCTTTCCGGATTATTTGTGCAGGAATGTGAGAACATCTARCTACCAATATTTTAAGAGTGTTCTTCCCCTAAATCTTTCATGAAAAAACTGGAAGCAAGGCTAGAGATAAGACAGGTTGTGACTTGATTATTTACTAATGGACCTTGCATTGTGATGTTAATGGTTGGAATAGATTATCTAAAAAAGTCTTTTCCAACCTATATGATTTTATGATTAGGAATATGATTTTGTCAGGGATAGAGTTAGTTTTCTTCATAGTAACWGATATGGGGTTGTGGTTTAGATTTGTGATGAAAACWGTGCTGATAATGAAGCATTTTTGTTATTGCTGAGCAGTGCTTGACATAGTGTCAAGGCCTTTCTTGCTTTCCCACTTCATCAGCAAGAGGGCTGGGGTTCCCAAGAAGCTGGGAGGGCACACAGATAGGAAAGATGACCCAAWGTACTCAAGAGATATTCCATACTCTACGCCATCACGCTCAGCAAATAAAGCTGGAGAAGAAGGAGAAAGGGRCAATGTTTGAACTGATGATGTTTGTCTTCCCAAGTCACTGCTAAGAGTGATGAAGTCTTGCTTTCCTGGAGATGGCTGAACACCTGCCTGCCTATGGGTTTGTTTTGATTCAAAAAACAAAATTTCTTGTTTTGATCTGTTTGTGTGTGGTTTTTGTTTTACTTATTAAACTGTCTTTATCTCAACCATTTATGATCCTCTCCCACATCCCACTGGAATGGGAGTGAGTGGTTGTGSAGTCCTTTGTTGCCAGCTAGGGTTAAATCATGAGAGGAGTGATTGGWAGCTTTTTAATCTGTGATCAGTACCAAACCTTTCTCTTTACTTAGACTGGTGCAGATTTCTATTTTTTCACTTGTGCCTTGTTTCCCCATTAATCATCCTCATAAGAAAACATCAGCTGAGTGATAGATTCCTCCTATTCCTACAGACCAAGTATGCATTACATAGAAGAAAGACTCTGCAAAGAGCCCATGTGTGGGTGGGTCAACTCACAGCAGAGATAGAACCTGCTATGTGACCAGGTCACCACAGAAAGAAAGGACAAGGAGATCAGTACCAAATTTCTTGACCCTTAAAGTAAGCCCTCCTCCTAAGAATAACCCACCCAACCCCAATAATTTTTACCTTAGACATAGGTTAGGCCAGCCAATRTTATGCCTGTCAATGAAAAATGTACTATGTACACAAGGAATGATGGCTATCTGGGAAAGATCAATGCTTGGAGCAGTGTTGTRGCTCCCATCAAATGGTCTCATTTATTTTTTGGTCTCCTTGCTACCATGGCATTTTCTGTTCCCASTGCTGGCAACTGACCTAGTATCTTTTCATGAAAAATATGACAGSGCAATCATTCTGTCTTGTACAAGGAATGTTCTTTTTGTCAGGCACAGTATTGTTGAAATAATGGTGCAATTGACTTAATAGATGGAGGGATAGGTGTTTCTGTTTCTGTATCAGTAAATGAAACTTTGATAGAAAATAGTCCTGAGTATTGTAACAACGTAACGTTAAATACTGTTAAATAGGGAATCTTATTACTCTCCCAAAAATTCTTTTGTGTGGCTCAGGCTAGGGACCACTCCCAATAAGCATGATTTGCCATTATGTTTACAGAGTAAGGACATAAAAAGAGYATGATATTCAGCCTTGCAGGACTGAACCTTGCTTCTACAAGCCACAGGCCTTTGTAAGAACAACTCTGCTCTCTTCTGAGTTGCCAGGCTGCTTGGAGAACGTTTTGGAAGCTAGCTTGGAATTTTTGTATTTTATTTTGTCTCAGGTATCTGCCAAAAATTACTAAAGGTGCAATAGCTTGTAATTGGACAAAAATATTTACTACAGGAATATTTACTACAGGAATATATTTAATATTTAATATATTTAATATAAAATATAAAATATATTTAAAATAAAATATATTTAAATTTTCCAAATCCCAACCAGTTCTAGATCATGGCTTCAACTACAATACAACTTAAATTGCAATATTAAAATACTATAGAAGATTGGAAAAAAAAAAAGAAAACATGCTGATGCATCTTGGAAACAAATGCAGTTTCCAAGTTTTTGGATTTTCTTTGCAGTGTCTCAATTTGCAGACATTAAAACACCCCATCACAGGTAAGAAATAGGAAATTCTCTGGGCTTTTGAACACCAGATATTCTTTCAAGTGGCTGACAAAAAAAAAAATTATACAGTCCGTTTCTTTACTGAGGGTACTTTAGAAGAATTCACATTTGACACCAAATAAGTGGCCTGGTCCAGTGGGAGATGTCCCTGCTATGGGTTTGGAATTAGATGATCTTCAAAGTTCCTTTCTAATAGRAACTACTACAGGATTCTAAGGTTTTATGGCAATCAAGAATAAATAACATAAAAACTCAATATTATTTTCCAGTACCGACATTTTTACTTTAGTATCTATCTACTCCATCTCTCTCTACTCATTTCAAAACTAAATTTTTTAGAGTTAAAGCCATATTTTTTTAACTGAAATACAGTCATTTTTAATGAAATGAAGGAAAATTTTCTACTGGCTGGCATTCATGGAATACCCACATTATTGTGTTGAAAAGGTTTTTTTTTTTTTTTTCATTTGGCCTTATCTTTTGAAGCAATTCATGGCTCTAATACAGTAATGAAATTGTTTGAAAACTTCTAAATCTCTAGTATTAGCTCTCAAAAGTAAACTGAAAGTTCTTTAGCATTATTAGGTCTCAAAACATTAATTAGTTGCTGAGCATCAAATAATTATGAAATTAAAGATTTAGCTAAGAGTTGAAATTAATGTAATAGCTGTACTGCAGTACTGAAAAATGTAAATAACCATGTGCAATGCTATTCATAAAATAACTGATTCAGCTTCTTCTGAACCCAATGCTCTATTCTGATACCAGCACTGTCCTTATGAATAAGAATATAAATTTAAGAGTGCTGAAATCTSCACAGCAGAACAACCTGTGGCACTAAGTTTAAGTCTCCTAGAAGTATCATCTGCTTTAAATATCTGCATTATAAAGAACCTTTCACAGGCATGCAGAAATAAAGAGATTTTTTTTCAAGACTGAGATTAAAARTTGTGCTTAATCACCATGAAGAAAAGTTTAGGAAGACTGTGTGTAACATYTGCTGGTTTGCCACAATACTGACGGAGTGCTGTGTTTCTAGAGTACTGTCTTTCACCCTGTCTCATAGCCATGAATCTGCATCAGACTGCAGTGCATGTGGGCTTAGCTGCTTGGGCTTATGTTGAATTTCATCCAGTTTGAACTCCACCAACATTTTAGCATTAATTTCCAGAGTGTTGAAAATTCATCACTGCAAGCTGAAGGAGAAATGTCAAGAGGTACAATCAGTAGGAAGAGTTCATTTTAGGGTTGTAGCTGGAGCTACTCAGTAAGTTTTTCTTCTTTCAATTAATTTATTTTAGAAACTTATTTGGATTTGAATAAATATTCTAGCACTTAAAATACTTAATGCTTTGAAGACACTGTTGGAATGCTAATGCATTCTCTCAGCAACTGTTGTGATAAGCTCTGTGCTRCACTATTTCCTCATACAGACAAAGAAACAAGTTTGGGAAATGGTATTTTCATGTATCCTGAGTTGATCTAGCAACAGAAGGCCTGTCAAAAATTGGTAGCAGTTATGTTCCTTAGTCAGATAGTCCTGCTCAGACATTCCCTTATGATTTTCTGCAGATCAGGTATGAAGTGATGTTACTTCRGTCTTGACTACCTTTCACAAGATCTGAGTTTTGTTTATTGGAAGGGTAAATGTCATGGGGTAGTTGTTTGCAGGGTTGAAGAAAAAGCTTTGAAATTTGTGATCTACTCACCCCATTTAATACAGTCAGATGTTTTTAAAAGTTCATGGTTAACTGTAGAAGGTTTAAGGTTAAGGTCAGAAAAGCACTTTGGAATTTTAGCTGGTAGTGGTTTAGCTTTGTATGTAATCTGCAGCCCTCTAGACATGGGTATAAAACTTATTCAAAGYTCCCAGTGGCTTTGGTTTTCTTACAGAAATGCTATAGATACCTTGATTTTAGTTATTGTGTAATGTTTTTTGAATTTTTTCTTTCAGATTTCGTTTTATTTTTTGATTTCACTTTCAATTCTTTTCAGCTGAAAGCCCTCAGTGGAAATAAGTTATTGTTCATAAGCTGCTATCTAGAAAAAGCCTTSAATTGTTCACAACCCTGTAAAACTTCCACCAGTTAAGTAGGCTATTATGTCTCATTCTTCACAGAATTACAGAATCAGTTARGTTGGAAATGACCTTRGAGATCATCAAGTCCAACCCATGGCCTAACCCCACCATGCCAGCTAGACCCTGGCACTGAGTGCCACATCCAGTCTTTTTTTAAACATCTCCAGGGACCRACTCCACCACCACCCTGGGCAGCACACTCCAATGCCKGATAACCTTTTCTGTGAAGAACTTCTTCACTATGTCCAACCTATACCTGCACTGGCATAGCTTAAGACTGTGTCCTTACTAATTTACTGTCTCAGAATTTGTACAAAACTTCTTCTGCTTCCTAAAGAACTAGGTAGAAAGGCTCATAATCCTTAGACAAAAGTTTTAATGCTTTTCAGATTTACCTGAAAATAAATAGGTCTCTTCTCTAATTCATACATTCTAATGGGAATTAAACTACCTTTCTTCTTCACTCTTGGTCTTGGAGTGCCAAGGCTWTTTGATCACTGCTGATCTGTCTACTTCAGCCCTTGAAGGGGTTATGCTGCYCRTATCTRATATTGAGGAAGATTGCAGGTTGCAGGCCCCAGAAAGAATAGTTTGTGGCCTTCATCTCCCAGAGAGYCAGATTGTTATGATCAATCATCTTGGTAAAAATGAAACTGTTGGACACTCAAGGGGCTATCAGCATCTAAAGTTCTAAAATATTTAAATACATTTATGGTGCTATTTTCTTTTTCTAGTATAATCCACCATACAATTGATACTGGAAACTCCCAAAATTACAAAGACATCATCTGATTTTGCAAATAAAATGTGTAATCTCTTCATTCTACCTGGCTAAGTTTTGTAGAAAAGGATGCAAATGTTAATTCTGATTAATTGTTTTAAGATGCCTGGAGGAAACAAATAAAGAGATAGATATATATAAGAAAAAAAACCATATTCACCTGCATAGCTTATTCTATCCAATGGAATTGTAATTATTTCTGACAAGCATATTATAAGTTTGTCCATAAAAAAAACCCCCGATATTAAGCTGAAGAAAAGTACAAATTACAGATCTGTGTTATTCAAATGAAATATGGGAATTAGTATTAAGGTATTTCTGTTAGTTATAATTGCATATGTTCTTTAATGCTTTAATGTGCTTGAGTGTAATAAAGTTGCAATTAGACAAGCACACAAATACTAATAATATGTAGTTGTAGCATTTATATCCAATGGAGACAAAGTTCAAGGCAGTATTGCAGTACTATAGAATGACAACAGTATTTGCTGATTGTCAGCAGCCCTGTGGAGAAGGTCTTGGGGACACTGATCAATGAAAATTYGAAACTGACTCAGCAATGTGAGTTTGCAGTCCAGAAGGGAAATTGTATCTTGGGCTGCATTAAAAATAGCGTGACCAGCAGCAGGTCAAAGGACATGATTCTCCCCTGTTCTTTGATTCTATTACTTTTAGCAACAATTATTAATGTAGTTGATATAATTAAATTTTGGAAAATATTTCAAGATTTCAGAACAAAAGACAATTGTTACAAGAAATGGAGAAGTATAATCAGCCTGACTTTTTAAAATATAATTTGACAAATTAGTACGGATAATGTCCCACAATAGCTTTACATTTTTATATATTTCCCCCCAAATTACTTTTTATAATTAAATATGTTTTCAAACTTTTTCATGGAGATCTTGTATATCATATTCCAACTCATTGTAAATTAAATTTTTAAGCCATGATACTTCTTCCAAAAACATTTTCACTGAATATAAGGAGCAAGAACTCATAGTACTGCACGAATATCAAGTTCTTTCTTGCATGCCGATTAACTGGCGAGATACACGGTAATATATTCTCTCTAAACTGTAAGCAAAACCCATGTGTACACCCAAGGGAGTAAAGAAATAATACATTCGTTTAAACATCTTTTAGTGATTTCCTCAGAGACATCTAGTAAGAAAAAAGATAGGATATCTTTTCTGTATCTCTGCCTGGAACAGTCTTTTGAAAATCACTGAAGCGTAGGTTGTGCTGCTGATATRTATCCATAAACACATGTAATCTTTAAAAATAAGCATCTTATCTTTTGAAAATYACCTGGCTTTATAATTAAATCATGCCAAAATATGAAAAGAATATGTAGTACAAATACTATAGAGAGCCAGAGAAATTAATAAGATAATGCACACTATTCTATCCTGTGYTATACTATARCTCTTGAAAACGCTGAAGATTAACTATCGGCTCAAATAGTTTCCTGCACCATAGTGAGCATCAGGGAATARTAAGACTTCTAAAGTCCTTGTGCTACATTTGAATGTAGGGGCTCTTCTTCCTGACATATTTTGTTAATGCTTTTGTAAAATGTTAAATGAAAGGTTTAAATTTTTAGTACAGAATCTGAAACTTAGTTTCTTGGTGAGCTCAAAGAAATCAATCTTGYGCTTAAAAATTCTCATCTGTAAAAGAAGTTTAAAGAGATCTGCTTCTTTCAGTTATAGCTTTGAGGACAAATTTTTCTTCATGATTTTTGAAAACTAGCCTAAATAGGTGGTGCCCTTTTGCTCTCAACCTCCTTTCAAATTAATGGTGACAAAAGGAGGAAGGGGAGTASCTCTAAGAGAATGTTATGCAATTTAAGTCTGTTAGGAATTCTTCAGTATCGTTTTCATGTTGCCASTAAGAGCCACATTCCCATCATGGCTGACCCATACAGGTGAGAAAAGTAAAAGCTGTGATGAYCATTATTTTAGTGTTAAATACAAAAATACCAAAAGGCTGGTTAATCAAAACTTTATGAACCCTTCTTTTGCACAAAATTCTGTAGGTCATGATAAGGAAGAYGTAAAACATAGGCAACTTCTCTATTAAATCTTTTAATCTTACATATACATATTTGTATTTAATATGCAGAAGCATTATGTTAAAGTAGTATAATCTCATTAATTATTCACCTTATTTTGCTTCCTCCTGCCTATGTCACTAAGGCTTAAGTTCAGTCACTTTATATGCTGTGAGGAGTTGGAAGGATTGGTGGCTGAAAGCACTTTGTTTTGTGTGTGTGTGTGGGAAGAGGCAGAGCCTTGCTCTGCAGAGGTGATGCCCTGCCCCACACACCCCACCCCTCCGGGCCTSTGTCCCAGCCCTGCTGTGGCCACCAGTTCCTGGCACAACGGTGGCAAARCTCCACACCTGCCCCTGGAGCCCCTGATCCAACTCCTAAGAGCCCAAATGACCAGAAGTCACCCCTGAGGGAAGGGCCCAGGAAGACCAACGTGTGTTTAAATCTGGACACAAGGCAAAGAYGTCTTCACCCTACATCCTCTTGGAATTTTTGTCAGCTGAACGCCATTGGAACCAGGAGTGGTAGCTATATCTATTATTTTCTATATCTMTTCTATCTTTCYCTTTTGTCTTTAAATTCCCTCYTCTTGGAATTTTTGAGTGAGTGAAAATTGGACAGGTTTAGACATTGCTGAGTTAATGCTTTGGGAAGTGTTTATGTACATTAAATGCTGCTCTAAAACTTTTGCCAAGGCTCTTTAATTTTCAAAAGTTTCTGGTTAAGTTTTCTGTTGTTGCTGTTTTGACCTCTTGGGAATATTTTGTCAGTGTTTCTCCTGTGTGTCTAACTTAGAGTACATAAACAGTAGGAAGCTCTTTTAGAAGGGCTGTGGAACAAGCTTTGGGGCCATATATATGCACTTCCAGACTTTTTCAAATTCAGGAGGAATTATCTTAAACCTTTTTTTTATCTACCACATACACCTTACAYCATATGTATTCTAGGATGTTCATATTCTGTTCTGATATTCTCACAGATTATTGGACTTTTAAGACTTTTGAGAGTAATACTTCACTGTATGTTTGATTTCTTAGTAAAGCTTATTTTAAAACTCAAGATAGAAATATTTCGTTTTGCGGGTAGCTCTTTCATGTCACTTCCTTTTGCTCAAAGTAAATAAGCATAATTGATTTATGAGAAAAATCACAAAATTAAGACAAAATACAGAAASACATTAAAATACTTCAGAATTTTCCATTCCATTATTTTGTTTTAATTTGTTATGTTTTGGAATCATATATAGTTTTGGAAACCTACTGTTAAAACTCCACTGGMTTTCCCGGCTTGTGCATGCCTATTGTGCTTTTGTTTTGTAGAGATGCAAATAACATTTTTCAAAACAAAAGAAAATAACGTAAATAATAGTCATTCTAATGTTATTAACTTATTTTTGAACCATTCTACAATTCTTATTTCATTTACTTTCCCATCATTAGTACTGCCTGGCATATTAGTGCAAGCATTGCTGAGTCCATTAGTTTGGTTATCCATTCTAAAGGTATTTTGTTCATTGAAAAATTATTCCCTGAATTGAAACAGAAATTAATTGAATCAGAAATCATCTGAAAATTAGGCAATTTGACTTTGGAAAGGTTAGGTTTGACRGTAAGGCATGTCTTTTCTGCATGAGAAGCAGCTGTGGAACTAAAACTGAAAACCTTCTGGTAATCTAATTTTGATACTGCAAAATTTAATTAATTACTACATTTTGAAAAGCCCTAAACTTTTCTAGGGCTTCTTCTTTTATTATCAGCTGGAAAGTTCTTTAGAGGAAAATTTTTTGTCTTTTAACAAAACAGAAATAATGGTAATCAATGCAGTAATACCATAACTGAATTTGACCTCCTGTTTCCACGAGGTTGCAGGGAAAGGGAGGGACTTTTATTTACCATTATATAAATATGAAACCTTTTTTTTTTTCAAATGAAACGTTTTAGTATCCCAATTCAAACCTGTCTGTTTATTTTTGAGTCTTATTTCTCAGCATGTAAAGTGAGCTGGAGTGAAATKAAATATAAAGCACAGCTTTGGCGAAGCCTAGGTTTTTTCTGTAATATTTATCTATTGACATTTGCTGTCTTCCCTCATCTCTTTCCCTTCACAAAATGTTCAAGTGCTTCAAAGTAGAAAGATGCTCAAGATATGATAATTTCATAGCATGTAACTCTTAGAAATGTCAAAAGAAGAAATGYACTGAATATATTTCATGTTCAATATTTGGTAAAAAGGACTGAGTTTGCATTTGTCCCATTTAGGAGCACTAAAGCATAAAAGGTGTACAAAAGGTGGCAGGGAACAGATTTAAATGTCCTAGTAAACACAAACATGCTTATGAAACCCACCTTATGAATGAATTAAGGTAAAGAGCYTTGAAAGAGTTTACAGTTTTCCGTAATCCTTTCATAAAGATTTCAATTTCTGAAACTGTTACTAAAAAACTTTATGCAACACTGTATGGAGGATGATAATCTTTTTGTTATTGAATGCACTGTCTGATATAAATATTTACTTAAAATGCCAGTAGACTGAAACAGGTAATTTCTTCCTTATCCTCGAGAAACATCACATGACATTTTAATTAGGGAGATATACAGATGGATGTGGGGAAAAAATTATATTTGATACTGCTAAAATTAATTTAACACCATATAATTACCCTCCTCATCAAACAAGAATGGGCTATTAATTTTGATAAGAAGACATTTATAATAAAATTCCTTCCCAAGAAAATAAAACAACATGAAAATGCTCAAGTGAGCTATATAAACTACAAAGATATTAATGTAAAACYGTAATTAAATTGAAATTATAATAARTMTTTTACAAAAGTACAAGCATCTTTKTTATAGTACAAATAATTAAAATAACTTTGAAAACGGTTTGGATAACCAAGGATATTTACATACCCTAAAACAAGGGCTCAGGGCATGTAAAGGAAAGAGAGGTAATRTAGATGGACGAGATCATCTCTGTTGGCATAGATTTTACTTCTCTTCACTGMCTGGATAGGAGTTATAAATGCTTGATTTATGAAGGTAAAACTGATTACCCATGTTAATTGAATGACATTTAGATGTAAAAATGCGTCTCATCAGGAGATCTGAGTACCTTTGCTAGGTTAAGATATGTAACACAAAATCATAAAAGAGTTCCACTTAAGAACGGRTTGTTATAAATGAAACGTATAAAACATCCAGTAATAAATTATTAAAATAATTTATTACGAAACAACGCGACAGAATGCCAGGATGCCACAGACAGAAGACAGAGCTGAGCCTGGGATGGGCGCTGGGTGAGCCGCAGGCACAGCCTCTATAGCACCGTACCCCACCCAGTTCAMGAGATGYGCTCTGCRGTGTTGGTTTTTACACAGTTATTCAGGCTGGACCTCGAGTTGCAACGTTTCTTTTCTTTCTTGGTCTTTCTTTGCATATTCATGTTAGTTCTTTTCAGCGTTTCAGCGCCGCTGGTCTGCTGAATAGTTTTCTGTGCAAATATAGGTCCTTGATGAGATTTCCGGGAACCTGTATTCAGGTGCAAAAGTCCAATCTCCCTGGAATAGGTGTTAATTGTCTCGAAAACTTTTCTTATCACTGATCCGATATCCATCTATCTCGTGGGTCCACCCTTCTTTCTGTTGCAAATGCCTGTCTCTGGCTTTACTGGCAAGGGTGATACAATCTCTGTATGTACATTCCAAACCCTCCGTGATTTTATTCCTATTTAGAACAGCAAGAGAAACCTGAGTTATTTTAATCATGTATTATACCATTTAATACAGTAATAGAAACATTAATTAT
>CADDXX010000155.1:1404850-1468729 GCA_902810485.1 Alauda arvensis
GGTCAGTGATGACCCATTTATCTTAACTCAAGTACTTTCATCAAATATTGCTGAACACAATGCGACTGTGGATGTAACTTGGGACAATTGTGAAAACACTACAAAGAAATAGTTTATATCACYAGCCCTCCAAAAGATGCATCATTTATCCTACAACTTGTACAGCTTAATATGTGCCTTAGTGGCTCATTACATCATAATAGGAATGCCTGTAAGAGCAAGGAAACTTACTGCCAGGAGACATTAATATTTTCTCTCCATGTATTTTTTTACATGAAATTTAATTTTTATTCCTTGCTGCTTCAAGATAGGTAAAGCTCTGAATTTGCAAGCTGAAGTGTAAAGTGTGAATTGATTTTCCTCTTTTCKTTTGAAGCAGAATTTCATAGTGGTGCTGTGTAAACACTGTCTCAATAGAGAGGGTTCTTGACAAGAGTGAATCTTTCATTTTACAGGCTCTTGTAGGTAAGGGTATAATAGTCAATACATTGCCAGCTTGTAAAACTGTGCAGTATAACTCACAATTTTGTTGCACCTAGCAATTTCTTGGTGCTTTGGATGAGACACAGAACAAATGAAAAACAAATTTTTGAAAATTAGCTGAAACTGAGTAATGCATTAAAAGTGAGTCAAAATATAGAAAGTTTACAAGACTTGTATCTAATTTTTAAAGAATGCAATTACTAAAAAGATTACTTAGGGACTAAGTGTAATTATTTATACTATGAGTTAATTTTTCAAGCWGGAGTCAGAAAGTCACTTTCAGTCTTTCTTTCATTATCCAAAAGCTCACTTACAGGCCTATTTGGGATTGCCTATTTTTTGGCTGCCTTGCTTTGAATGGAGTGTGGCATTGCACAGAGTGAAAGATTTCTAAGAGTTCTGTCCTCACTAGGTCCCCCTATGTGTAATTATCTTATTCTGACTTATACATTGTTCTATCAAAATAATGAGAGGTTATAGCAGAGAAGTTGTAGATGACAGAACTTCCAGTGATTTCAAATCTAGATTCTTTAAACATCCAGATACCCTAACATGAAGGAAAACCTAGCTGAAAACCAAGCAAACCATATTTACAAATGCCCTAGTTAAATTTTCTCTCAATTTTTTAGAGAAGTCCTTTAGTTAGGGGAATCTATGGCATTTAAGCACTCTAAACATCTGAAAGGCACTTTTGTTTTTCATATAAACCGGTAAACCAATATTTATTTGCAAAAGAGACAGCAATGCACTTCCTAGCTTCCTGAGCATTATTAAGTTGTTTCTATTATTGCAGCAAAGGGGATGTCTRTAGAATCACTTCTAATATTTTTCCTTATCACATATGAAGAATCCCAAAGGTGAACACTGATGAATGCAAGAATTTAATTCCTATTCAAGATACACATGAAAAGATGCATTGAGGAGGGTGTACTTCTCTTTAGAATGTATTTGAAATTTGTCTTTTTGGGAATTATGTGTTCACAGGACAGCCAAAAGTTTATTTCTAACGCAATGGTAGGGAAATAAAATAATGTCTTCTATTCATATTGATTTGGCCAACATGCAGTGAACTGCACACAGAATTTATCATCCAGCTGACGTGTCAGAGCAAGGAAGGGAAGAGTTACAAACATAGAGTGTTCTCCCTTTTTATTTGTACATATGGTTTTAAACACCAAATGTGTCCAGGAACATGTGTCAGTGTGTGCACTGTATGAGGTATTCCAGTAKCAATGACACTTTCCACCTCAAGTGTCTGAGGCGGTATCTCAGTTTTGGTCAGTTTTACTGAATTATTGATGGACTTACCTTGGTCAATTGAGGTGGTTAGGAATTATCAAAATCAAGTTCCCTGCTCTTGGATGAGTGATTGCAATTGGAAAAGCAGCTAGTGGAGRTGTTGCCCATATTTAATCACCAGAATAGCATTAAGAAACACAGATAACTTGCTTTAATCAAAAGAGGAAAATAAAGGCCAGGAATGTAATATTGTCACAATGTAACTCAATTTTTGATAATAACAACAACTTAAAAAAAATTAATTCAATTCAGTCAAAATATRGATCAGATTATGAATGAAAAATTACAGTGCAAACATAAGTCTGTGACCATTTGTATATAGCWGATAGTATTAAATATTTTGTTATGAAACCATTAGTCATAATCCACTGAGCTTGTAAAAAGTCCATCACAGAACACTGTTGGAGGAATTTGATTGTCAATAAACATAAAACTGCAGCTAGAATTTTCAGGTATTTGAAAGCAATTCACATAATTGTTCCATAAATAGTGTGGAATACTATTATATTATTATATAGTAGAGTGTTACTCTCTGTGGGTAATAATATATATTTATTTGATTGTAGAATGATTAATTATGTATTTGAGTGGACCGACAATACTTATTAAAAACCAAGAAAGCCCAAACAACCAGGAACCCAGCAATACCCAGTATCACAATACTTCCCAAAGGAAATTTATTTCTATTGCTCATGTTCCCATTATATTTAGCAAATATCCTGGTTTATTTGCCTGAAAGTCCTACATTATTTTTCAGTAAAACCCCCTCACTGTTAATGTAAGGCTAAGTTTTAAACTAGTAGTAGTTGTGCTAAGGCTTGGGAAGGGACAACAGGCCTAGGGGCCTAGGTAACCTAACCTATTCTGGGCCTCTCCCCTCTCTCTCTCTCTCCCCCCCCCGTGGTAACAGAAAAAACAATTATCAAAAGAAATAACTGAAGCATGTAGTGAGCTAGAGGAGTCTTGAATAAGGGATAGAGTTTAAACAGGTGGTGGGAACYGTAGAGTTAGTAAAACTGATTGTATTAGCTTAGGGGAGTATGGAAGATTAATGGGGACATAGAAATGCTATGGGTAACTCCTTGTTCTGAGATCTGTAACTCTGTACTTCCTTCTTATGATGTAATCTATTTGAGVAAACCTATAAGAATCTCTGATGTAGTGAAGACCCTTGGGTTTCTGGCTTTGGGGCGCGAGTCCCCCAGATCCCCGGGCCCTGAATAAAGCACCGCATAAACTGACACTTTGTTGGTTTGTGTCCTCACTTTGAACTTCGGGCAGCATCACAATGAATGAACCAATCAAAGGAACCACCCCCATAAACCTAGATAAAATAGCTTCTGCAAACAAAAAAAGCATTAATATGGATTTAAATCCTGGACATTACTCTTCTGAGCAGATTGTCTCAACTGTGTACTATAATATTTTTCATATAATCCTCAAAAATGACTGTGTTTTTGTAAAAAGTTATCAATTAGCTTAGCAATTTTAAGATGAAATAAGCAGAATGTTGATTTCTGACCAAATTTCTATGCTGATGCAAAAGTGAGAATGAATCTTACATCTATAGTTTTAATCTATATGTTTGTCCATATATATATAAAGTTTGAGCCAAATATCCCCATACTCTGAAAAATTGGCATGCCACTTATGCCCACAACCTTAGCATTCTCATATAAATTCCTATTCCAGCTGGATGAGAAATACTTGGATGGGCTTTCCAACTCCTGACTGACAGCAGAATTTAAAGATATACAGGATTTTTGTTATGATGAAAATAGTATAACATTCTTCTTTTCACCAAAAATGAGCAGTTTTCAGCATTTCAGTTCTCTTCATTTCTGCTTCAACTGCGGCTCAGATACTTGCAGGAGACTTTCAAAGTAACGCAAAATCTATTCGAAGTAAAAAAAAAAGTTACAGATTTCCCAATTAAGAATGGACTGAGTCTCCTTGATTTGATGTGAGCAATTGTTTGTAATTTGAAAGAGTTTCTGTTTAGCCATGTAATTAATGGTAATCCAAACTAACTATAAACTAGAAGGTTGAAATTAATTAACAAACTGAACTGTACTTGCCTTTTTCCTTTTAGTTTCCATTTTCTCAAGTATTTTTCCTCCTCTTTTTTATTTTTTTAGTAAGTTGTAAAARCTTCTCTCCAAACGGATTAGATTTCTTGTATTGAATCTTTTATGTGACAAAAAATTGCAGTTGTAGAATTATCTCTCATTATCTAGTGTAAGATTCTGTGAAACAGAATCATACAGTATAAGTGAAATTTGGATTTTTAATAGAAATATGGTGGTGGAGATTAGACTTTTGACATGACATGTAAAAATATAACTGTACATCCCTGGTAGCAAAGCTTTAAACTATACCAGGTAATAATTAAGAAGTTTCTTACTTTATTTCATATCAAATAAATCACTGTGTTAAATCTCCAGTATATCAGTACATACTACATACCTACTCATTTCATATCCATCTGAACCTTCCTCAAGAATATTGCATAGAAAATACATGTTGAGATTTTTTTTTTTTAATTCCACATTTTGTCTATTTTGGCTCTAGCAAGAAAAGGTAAGAAGATTGGTTGTTAAATTTTTGTACCAGGTTTGATGCAAACAGGTGACAAATTAGAAGGTACAAACATGGTTTATAATTGAAATGCTAAARGCACCTTAGTTTGATCATCATGGTTCCAGTCAGTGCTGCTCCAAGACGTGATATATTTTAGTAAATTGGATTGCTATGTATGGCAGGCTCCTATAACCATGACAGAAGGTACTGTAATGAGCTAATTTCAACAGCTTGTTATGTAATGAATTAGTAATCCATTATTTATAAAACTTATAATTAAGTCACTTCTAAAAAAAGGATAGATAATCATTAATTTTCATCAAGTAATTTGCTATTGCCTAGCTTAGGATGAAAATATAGTTGAGATAAAAGAAAAAAATGTTCTCACCTTCCATCATTAAAACAACCTTACATATGAGAGCAAATGACAAAGGCATAACAGTCTATATTCTGACGTGGGTAGCTTGTGGCATGAGAAAGTCTGGGCATTTCATTTTGGCAACATTTGTGGAAAACTTTTGCTTAGCACTGAAACACCGGAGCCATTTCAGAAATTCTACATAGGGAAACTTAGAAACTTCCAAACCCAGCTATGTGCTGAAAGATATGCTTCCTTTTGTAGGAATCTATTTAGATGAAAAAGAAAATTCCTTAATCCTTTTAAATTGTGTGGAAAACATAGGGACTTATATAAATAGCTCATTTAGAAAGTTAAAAATTGTTGCTGTTCAGATTAATTGTAATCTTTATTGGTAGATAGGTATAAGATTACATATTTTCATACAAAATGATAGGTACAGACATGGTCTCCTGCCTGTCATTGTACATATATTCCAGTGAGCTAGGTTGTGATTTTTTTCAGTGCCTCTCAGAAGATATGGCATTGATAGATGAACAGAAAAACTGGCATTTTGAGTTGACCTCATTTTTCTGAAATAAGTCTGCTTTAAGAACAGGTGGATGACTGTCCAAATCAGTCACTGTCAGAATACAATAAGCTCTGCGAGTTTTGACTTTAAGCCCCAAGGGGCACATAAGTGATCTCTTTTAAAGCCAAGGAATTTCAAAATTAATATTTGTAGCTTTTAAAACTCTCAGAAAACAGTATAGGATGTCTGTAAGCTGTGAATACTTATATGCTTTTATTTATTTTTTAGAGAAGACATTTTCCTTTTTTGTTCCTTTTTATCTTCCTTTTTCTTTTGCTTTAAAGAAAATACTGAAAAGTTTGCAAGTAAGTAGAGTCCTGACTAGACTCTTCTGAGCAAATATGCAAGAATTCTTTAAAGCAACAGAAAATCTGGAACTTTCCTTCAGTCACAAAATACAGGCTTTCAATATARTAGCCAAATTGTATGTTGATTATAAACCACTATTTTCATTGTAAAGAAACATTTACAAATGAATTCAAGATTTTTTCATTTGGACATACAGGAGACCAAACACTGAATTATCCACATCCGACGTGACTTACTTTAGAAGGCAAATATGGCAATATTTTCCTGTCCAACCTAATGAATAACAAAATATTTCTAGAAAACTAAAGATGGCTTAATGAAGGGATTAATAGAGTATTACAACTTTTAGATTCTAAAAAGTGAGAAATTTAGGTTCATATATATCCGGTCATGAAAGCCAACATTTTGTTACTTCTGATATTGCTAACCAGATCTTTTTCTACCTCAGTCTTAAGTAATATCATGGATATGATCAACAAGATGCTGCTGGCCTTGCAAAACTGCTCCTGAAAAGGCATCAATGCTCCACTATCTGGGGACCCTGTGTGTCTCTCAGATAACTTTCAGTGTTAGTCAAATCCAGCCACAACACTGTATCCTGCTTCCTCCTGGTGTTCTTGCATGTTTTAGAGTGAGATGGCTCAGATGTTCAGCCAAAGAGCACATCTGACTCCTCTTTAAATTTAGGTGAGGTGAATCAGAGCTGCGGTTGTAAGCCTCTGAGAAGATCCTCTCTGTTTCCTTTTCATGTTCTCTKATGCGCTGTGTAGCCTGCTCATTAGCGCCTGGAACTCCTCCAACCACTCTGCTCTTCACAGACAGCACAGACCCTGTGGGATGAAAAGCCATCTCTCCTGGCATTAAAGAGAGGCCCCAGGCACATCCTGAAGCCTGGGGCTTAGAGTGTTGCATCCACCATCTGGGTTGAAGCATCTGGTCCCACAGGGAGAGTTCTTCCAACACCGGCTGGTTATTTGCTGTGTCCAGCAGTTTTTCCTGTGGTACTCAGTGGTTTCTCATGATCTGTTCAGTGAGCTAAACCTTATCCCAGTGCTTGGTCATCTGCCTGCCTACCTACCTTAGCATTATTAAGCTGAAAGTATGTCAGATTTGTACTCCTCTCAATAAAACATTAATTAATGGCATCAGCAATTTAAATTCATCTGCTATTTCTTCCAGCAAAACTGTTCATGTGGTAATAATGTGAATATACCCTCATGGGCCCTGTTATGGGCTTTTCTTTCATTGCAATTCAATTTAAACTCAGCTTTTAATTTACATTCAATGTCTTTCTTATTATTTAAATCATCAGCCTGTATACATACAATAAAAATAATAAAATCTATTTAAAACCTAGAATGATCTGAGGAGCCAGTGTCGTAAGAATCGTATTCAGGGGAGCTGAAGTGAATGAAAAAAAAAACAACTTCTAATCTCTAAACTGTCATAGGTAATTTAGTGAAGTTTTGTTTAATCAGRGAGACTGGAACAGATAATTGGAAAACATAAAGTTAATTTTATTTAGAAAGGAATTACTTTTCTTGGTCTTTAAATTGTAATTGATATTTCTTATTGCCAATAAACATGATAAATACCTATGTTGCACTTATGGACAATGACATTGTATATATATAATATACATGTGTATATCATATTTATAAATCAGTGAGAATACTTCACTCTGACTGGCCCTGCTAACTGAATGCCAGTGGCTGACACTGGATGAAGCAAAAGCATAAGAACAAAGGAATTTTATTCATGATCAAAAAATTGCCATGACACAGTGAAAAATTAATGCCTTTCTGAAGAGACAATTATATTACAGTACTGAGCCTAACAGCCTTAGATCTAGTATTGTTACTGAATTCATCTTGGATACAGCAAATCAATTCAATATCCTTCTTTCATTATATTACATTTTACTGGTGGTTGACATATATTTTTTACAAATCCGTCATGTGAAAATCATTGTTAGTTTTGATTTAATGTCGCTAAACTAAATGACTCAATGACAGACTACCACAAATAGTGTAAAACCAGAGCTATTATTTATTTGGTGGTTTTTATTTTCRCAGTCACATCTATCTATCCTTTTTCCTAAACTTCTCTAGATATTTTCACTTCTGTTCTGAAGGAAAAAAAAATATTCACCTGGAGTCTTTGGCTTTTGCTACACAATGTAGTATCAAATTTTATGTCATCAGGCCTCGTTTTGGATGGATTAAAGAAACCTGGCTGGTGAGTACATCAGAGTTTTACTAGCAGAGATGGCTCCAGGTGTGCCTCCTATTAAGAAAAGCAGAGAACAGTAGGAGTAGCATGGCTGTGRTATTTATCCAAACTCATCAATCTTTCATGCAAACTTGGACCCGTTATAGAGTTTACCTTGATAATTTCTTTTTGTTTTGTACTAATGCTTTGGTGTAAAGGGAATACCATGTCTGCCTGTTTCCCTGGACGGAGAATTACTGTTCCGTGAACTACAAAGCTTCTAAAAATATAGTTTTGCTATTTCTACTGTTCTCTAATGTAAAGATGTCACAGTAGATGTGGGTAAGGGCTAGGAAAGGAGACATCTGTTGAGAAATACAAGTTCCTGAAAAGCACTGATGACATGGAAAAATTTGGCTGTTTTAACATGTTATTATTATCTCTTGAATAGGCCTTATAGATCAAAAGATTACTTCTACCTTCATACACCTATATTACTGCAAATTGAATCAATTGATATCTATTAGTGTGTTGGGTTTACCYTGGCTGGATGTCATGTTCCCAACCAAGCCACTCTATCACACCCCTCCTCAGCTGGACAGAGGAGAATGAAGGGTCAAAGAAACAGCAGGGAGAGGTTTCTCAGCAGTTGCTACCACAGGCAAAACAGACTCTGCTTGGGGAAATTATATTAAGTAATTACTAATAAAAACCAGAGTAGGACAATGAGAAGATAAAATCCAAATCTTAGAGTACACCTCCCCACCACCCTTATTCCTTGGCTTCAGTTCTGAATTTTCTTCCTCCTCTCACCAGTGGCTCAGGGGGATGGGGAACAGGGGCTGTGGTCAGTTCATTGCATGTTGTTTCTTCTGCTCCTTCCTCCTCTGGTGGAGGACTCCTCACAGTCTTCCTCTGTTCCACTCTTTCTCATGCCTTGACAGTAGTTCTTTAAGTGTTCTGAATCTCCCATTCATCACAATGTGCTACCCACATTGTCCTGGGCACAAGGGTGTGTGAATAGAGAACTGGTCATTTTACATTTTCTTTTCTTTCTGTGTTTAATGGAAGCCATTATATTTGTATTTAGTTTGCAATATGGGACTGAGACCTTTGAACTTCTTATGCAATAAATATTTTTTATCGACTCTAAAATCAGTAAATAAGTACATATGATGTGGAAGCTCATTTGTCCTGCAAATAAAGTACAACCAAGAGTAGCTTAAATCTGTAAAGTATTCCCAGCAGGATGATATGCCCAAGGCACCATACACATTGAGGAATGATTGATTTTCTTCTGCTTCATTTTGTCCAATGAAAAAACAGTCAATATCATAAAAGTGAAAGATAAATGGATAAAATAAATAAACCAGGAATGAGAAAAGCTGGAAATATTAAAAGTCAGATCAATGTTTAAGCTAATAGTGTTTACGGAACCTTTCTCAATAGTATTTATGATTATAAAGGGGTCTTAAAAGTTGGATGCTTTTTCCATATCAGTAAAACGTCTATATTATTTATATAGTAATTCTGCAGACAAGTCAACAYCAGTACATTCCTGCAATGTATGACTCCCAAACATCAAATGAATCTGAACACAATTTATGAAGATGGGTCATCTGTCACGTCAATAACATTTTATTTAGCAACATATACCAATAAGGAAAACTGTATTGTAGCTGATCTATTTTCCCCATTTAAATGCCCTTGGACATTTGAGACAATATTAGAAGAAAATTGTCATGTTTAGTTTTGTGAGACGATAAAAGTGAAATCTGATGTCAGCACAAAAGCCCATAAGTTAACAGCATCAAGTTCTAATAAAATGTACGAAGAACTTATACTGAGATTTATCATTTCTGGTTTTGTTCTCTAGAGAGTTTCAATAATATCATTAAGGAAGGAGGAAAAACTGACAGTTAGTTTCAAAACCTGGTTTAGTGCTTTGATGTCAAAACAAAAGACCCACGTATTTAATTAAGTTGATTGAAAATATTTTGAAATTAAAAATTGATTCTCTTACACTCTAATAACTGCTTATATATATATTTTTATACATAGCAAAAGGAGGATTTTTATTAGAAAAGACTGTAACACTGTTCCCTACATTAATATATGTTCTTTAGCAAAGTAGCAATGTATTAATGTAGGATAAATTTTTATTATGAGAGCASTTCTATCTACAGTGGCTCCTGTAAAGCTGTATTTTTTTTTTATTTTTAAAGATCATCTTTCCCACAGGATGGATGTACAAAGCTTACACTTTTTTTTCATGATGTGTAATGGATTGCCCTGAACTGRGAGAAATAGACTTGCCATACTTTACAGCAAYAGGRTAATCAATCAACAAGACCCTCCAGCTCTAAYATATAATGACAAGAAACTAAAAATAATCTAGAATGCAGAAGGCTTATCTCAGGGTTGCCCAGGTAATGAAACAATCATTTTGTTCAAYGTTACTTTTTTCTGTCTTGCAGGATCATGGAAACTGCTGAATGGCAGTATAAGGGARGAAGCTTCAGAGGCCTATGCTAAAGTAGATCTGTTGTCTAATAAAKTTGCAGATGATGATATTTTGGTTTGCAACTAAAATTAATCTGTAAGTGGCAGGTAGTAAGTGTAGTCACTTACTACTTAGCTTCTACCTTGGAGACACTTTAATTGTCCTAAAGTGAATAGGTGACAGGAGGGTCTGTTCTGTGCTTCTTTCTTCTATACCTCTCTGCTACGTGCAGCATTTAGAGAATTCCATAACATCTGAAGATGTAGAAAAGTTCAGATAAAGTCTGAAGGGTGTGTTGAATTTCATCCTCTTTCATCTAATGTTTCCAAATATCTTGAAATTTACTTTTACCACTACATTCCATTTTCTCCCTCAGACCTTTGTACATAAGGATCCATCCTGCCATCTTCATCAGTATTTTAATAGGTGTCTGCTGGGRAAAAAATAACCTAGCTGGATTTTATTAATTTTTAAAAATATTTGTATATATCTTTTTTAAAATATTTGTATATATTTTCCTTTAAAATACAGGGAAGAGATTCTTCAATAATATCCCCAACAACAAAATGAAGAATGGTAAACCAATRTTAATAAAATTAAAGATATTGCTAAATTGTAAGCTCTTTTTTTTTTTTCAAATAAAAATTCGAAACTGTAACTGCATAAATAATCTCTTTGAATTCAGCACAGAAATGACATGTCCCCCAAAGAAGTGTTTCAAACCTTAATGGACAGATGTAATCAAAAGTGGTAAGKACACTAAATTTAACAGGTTTGTCAACTGAAGTTTTGATCATTTTATAAACAATCATAAGAATTATGAAATCTACTGAATATATTCCCCATTTAACTCAAAATATGCTGCGCAAATGCCAGGATTCATAGCAAAAATCCCCCAACCATTCCATTCATTCATGTCATCTATTCTAGTGCATTAGACTGAAATGAGTTAATTTACTGAGAAGTTGTAAAGGATGTTCAATAAGTCATTGAAATGTAGAATTTATTTGGAAAAGCATGTAARCCAACAAAGTATTCAGAGAATATGAACTTTTTTTCAAACTTATATTAATCTACCAATTCTCTGGATATTTAAAGGGCAATGTTTTCTGAATCTTGAATATTGTTTGTGGGTCTAAAATTACAAAATGAAATTGCTTCTTAAGACTAATGGGAGACAACAGCCAGAAACCAGAACAGTATACATCATATTTTAGCAGAAATAGAACATCATATAAGTAGAACATAAYCTGCATCCAAACCTGGAAATGAATAGCAGATTTCCATTACTGAAATTATGTTAATMTTATTTTTAAATTATATTTTCCTGGACAGCTATTCCTGTACAACTGAAATTGTTAAATAGCAGAAGTTATTAAAACTAAGTTATCAAGTATTTCTTTGACTTCCTTAAAACTAGGAAATAATTTAAAAGAGACAATATGCCATTGTGATAATGATTCTGCCTTTCAGAGTTGATACTGTGCACACAGRAATTAGAAGTTCTTTCTTTCTGGAAGGAAGAAACTTGTTCTTTATTTTTTATTTTAAATAATATTGAATTCATATGCAAAAGCAAATAAATTTCTGTAGTGTGATGTATAATGATTAATTGTGGAGATATGGAGAATACAGGAGGAAAAGTTAGATACTGAAAGTGTAGGAAGGTGATTTGTCATCCTAGTGTGAAGTCAGTTGTGGAATATGGGGAATACAGGAAAGTATCTCATTGGCTCTTAGATGAAGGTTGGTGCAACTTGCTGATGTCTTAAAGGATCATTTTTCCTATGAAGGACAATGAGGAATTTTGGATAACACTCTTCTACCCACTTAGTCATTTTAGACAAGTATTGAATAATTTTAAATTCCTGTGATAACTATGGACCAAAAACAGAATAAGTATAGGGTGATTGAGTRCTCTGTTGATTTTAAATTTGTAAACTTGACAATAAGATCCCTCGGGAAAAAAGCCACAAGTTGCTGAAATTGGTTTAAATACTATCTTTCCATCACTATTGAGTTTGAGAGGGAAAATAAACCCTTCTGGGCTTAGCAGATATGCACTATCAGTATATCAGTAAATATATATGATTTTTAGTTCAAAATTACAAGGAAGAAAAGAAGGGGAGAAAATTATGTGTCTTTCACAGTGGGAARATCATTCACCTGAATTTTTCCAAAAGAATTTAAAGGGGGCAGGGGGAAAGTATAGAATATACTAAGTGAAAACYTTCCAGAGCAAAATGTGCACAAGTACCTTCTCTTGGACTGGTCAGTCTTTATCAAGGTACAAGGTGAATCTTTCTGTGCCCAGTGAGATTATTCTGCCTCCGCTATTACATCCTGAAAAGCTTTTACTCAAGAGCTCTGTGGATGCTGGGGTTTTTAGACAGTGACATCTGTATTTTATCCTGTTCTCCTGGCTGTTTTACTGACCTTTGAATTTGTGTTTTCTGATTGAAGGTATGATCTGAAATCAGCTGAAATAGTAATATTCTTTTACTGGTGCTTGTTTTTGAAATCTTGGATACTGTCTTAATTTTAATCTGTTTGACTCATAGGAAGTAGGTGAAAGGTTTCTGAGTTTGGTCTTGTTTCAGTTTATGGTGTCTATGARCTGTTGAAACCTCTCAAAAATAATTTGACAGCCTTATGCCTATAAGGACCTCTAACTCCATTGGAAGATGCAATATGGACTTCTGCAAGTGACAACTGAAATGCCAGAAAACTTAACTTTTGGGAAAAAGGATGTATTATTTTTATATTAGAACATGGGAATAGCATCATCCAAAAACTTATGAGGATGTAGGTTTTGTTACTGTTTGTTCATTTCAGAATATTTTGAAAATGTAAATTTAAATCAAGTGATGACAAACCTCATTGGTTCTGTACTTCCGAGGTTATTGTAATTAACATATCTTCAAATATTCAAGTTTGGAACATATTCATAAAAATATATTGCATAAAAAATATTTACATTGATTTAAACACAGAATTACTAGATGTCCACAAACTATGATATATTAAGGAAAAAATTGAAAAAATAATAAAACGTTACTGAAAAATCACATAAGTGTCTAAGTAAAATACAGTAAAAATAAAAAAAAAAAGCTCAAGATTTTTCACATACTTCTTTTTATTTTTATTTTTTGAATACTTGAGGTTTTCAATATTTGCCTTAATCATTTTCATAGTAACATTTTTCAAGACAATCCTTGAAAAACGAAATGTTTTAAAGGAAAATTGTGAAACAAATGAACTGATCAACTGCAAAAAGTTTCCTACAGTCCTGTAATGGAAATTCCTTTTTGCAAGAATCCTCCTTTCCAAGGAGGATTCCTCTCCTTTTCCAGTTTTCAGCTTACATAATTTTGTTTGCAGTCTTCCTTTTTTTTTTTTTTTGCCCTGTCTTTCTCTTAAATATCTTAAAGATATTTAAGACCCCATTCTTTTAACAACTTCTGACAAATACAAACCAGCAAGGGTACAACATTGCACTAGTCAATTTTGTTAGATTCCAGGCTGTATTTCTTCAGATCTGCTGTCACCTATCTCTCCAACCTTTCCAGAAAGAGATGTTTATGCTGAAGGGAAAAAAAGAAAGAAATAAAAAAGACAAGAATAGAAAGCAGRCATAGCTAGTATTGTAATAAAACATAGACAGTTTGTTTCTATAAATGTTGTATACCTTACAGYTAAGTTTCAGATATGATTTTTAAAGAAATCTAATGTCAAAATCAGGAACATCATAGCAAAGAAACACCTTTTTTAAGAAGAAGCAGTAAGGTATTTCTTATAGYAAATCCTGCAGCTTCTTTTCATCTTTCTGGCAGTCTCTTTTATAATGAATGTCTTTTCCATTTCTATTCATTACARCTCCGTTTGTGAAGGTCTTCTCATGTATGTAATTGGTTTGAGTAATCCATGAAACATCTATGGTGTCAGTTAGTCTCGATTTTCTTATAGGTGCTGGATWTTTTTTCCCTCATTGTGTGACAATGATTTTGTGCAGTGTTTAATCCAACAATCCAGATTCACTCAATACTTTAGTGAATATCACAACTCTAATGCATTTTTAAACTATTTTACCTCTAAACTTCATTGTATGTAACTGATATGATCGTAAAATTAAAGCTTGAAAAGCAGGATAAATACTGCTTTTAGTAATCTTTCTAGGACAATTTTTTTTGTGAAATGTGATCTTTGAGAAGTTGGTTATGGCTCCTTACAGATGTCGGTTTAGGTTTGCAAGAAACCAGCTATGAAATTATGCATGCATTTGGTATCGAAAAAGGAAATAGAAAATATTTAGCCAAAATGTGGTRTTGTCTGAGAGGTTAAAGCCATGATCTAATTATGAGCATGCTCTATTGAAACTTTTTTGAGAGATTTACTGGTAATAAAATATCASTRAAYAAAGGCATATTGTTCAGCATTTCCACGAGCTTCATTASTGATCATTTGATTATGTATCCTTTTAGAGTTTACTGCAATGCTCCAGTTCTCTCTATTGCCTTCAGATTTACAGACATTCTTTCTTGCTAAATCTTCCCTGCAGGTCCAGTCAGCTCTCATGTGTAGCAGAAATGCTATGTCTTATCCAATCATTTTATTGCTGATGCCTCCCCTCTATCTCTACTTTTGAGAGGCAGCTGATTATGTTCTTATTCTTTAAAATCATATTTCATTGCATTTTTCATCCTATTTTCTCATTTAAAGCAACACCTACATTCTTATCTTCATTTCAGGGAATACATACATTACTCCAACTGTAAAATGGAGTTTGTAATTTTTTAAAAACTATTCTGAATATCCAGCTTCTAGGGGGAAAAAATCAATTTATCCTATTCCCTTAAAGAAGTTATATAAAWCCTTATGATGTGGATAAATTGTACCTAACAACATATTTAAATTTTCTTAATTTCTTGTCTTCCACACAGAGAAGGTAGTAAATTCTCTGAGGAGTGAAAAAAGGGCATGAAATTTGGTCTCTTAATTTCTTTTATTTACTGGAGAAATAAGCTATGGCATTAACCCAATAATTACTTTCTTTACATGTCTCAGGTAGGGCTCAAAGCTATATGAAGACAAAAAAAAGCTGATGAAAAAATTTAATGTCAGACTCCTTTAATTTTTTTTATTAGGTAGTGTATTTAAGACTTAAATAAGCATGTGATACAAATCGCTTTACAGACATCATTTAAAAAGTCAAATAAGAGAAAAAAACCCTTTTACTGTGCCATATTTCAATAATCATTCCACAGTTAAACTCAAAAAAAGTAAATGTTTGCTATAGTACTACTATGGAAATCATAAATTTAGAACAATTGAACATCAGTAACTATTTACATATGTAATTATATGCTATTTCTAATGTGACCAGTCAGCAGATGGAAAGACTAGAGGGGAAGACTAGAGGGGAAGAAAAAGGAAAAAAAGAAGAAAAAAAACAAACCAAACCAACTAAACCAGAACTGTAGGTATAAAGATATTCTGGCGGGTAAGTGTAGTATGTTTGTTATCTACTAGAAAAGTGTCTTTTCCATGGTGGGTTGTTTCTAATTTTGAGCAACAACATACAACAATTCTGAAAAATAATATGTTCCATCTGTTTCCTTTCCTCTAATCCTCAATCAGTTTTCAGAAASTACTGGAGAATCTTCCCATTTAATCATTAAATTTTCAAATAAATTGTTGAGYAAGCAAATAATGGATTTGTTAGAGAAAATTATAGATAAAGAATTGTGATTTCTGATAGATCAGTTTCCTAGCGAGACTGCTTTATCAAGTGTGTTAATATTAATTTATCTAGAACTCTTGGAGACTGCCACTTTCAAATATCTTCTGTCATTTAGAGGATAGATTAGAAAAGAGAAAGTATTGTCTATTAATAAATCATGAAAACTTCCAACTGTTACAATTTATTAWTAAGTCTTACATTGTAATTAAGAGTGAACATGATTAAAGTTGTTGCTCAAATAAAATGTTATGATGAAGGCAAAAGTTGCACTGTAATTTTAGTTTGTTGGGCCAAAGCTATTAAACATGCTATCAGAAGGGAACAAACAAATAAAGCAAATGCCATRTTGTTTACTCATTGATATCTGTTTTAATTGAGGAAATTCCATGAAACTCWAATAAACTGATAGTCTATGATATTTATATGGCATCAGTATGCATTTTTCAAATGTTCTTAATTTTTCTTCTTATGTTAAATCATAATTTGTATACATTTTGTAACATTAATTTCTCTAAGATTTGGTAAAAAATAATCAAAATTAGCATGTATTTATCAGGACACTGAAGAGGGGATTTTTAGAATGAGTTTGTAAAATTTTTTGTATTTGTTTCTTGCTGTCCTGGTTTTGGCTGGGAATTTATTTTATTTCTGTGTTTTGAATTCTATTGTTAGTGAAYTGTCGTGTTGATAACACACTGATGTTTCAGTAGTTGCTAGGCAATGTTTACTCTAAATCAAAGACTTTCAGTTTCTCCTGCTCTGCCAGCGAGCAKGTGCACAAAAAGCCAGGACAGGTGACTCAAACTGGGCAAAGGAATATTGAATACCACAGAGAATCTGCTCAGTATATAAATTGTGTGGAGTTGCCCAGGAGGGGCCAGTTACTGCTTGGGAACACRGTAGRCATCAGCCAGAAGATAGTGAGCAAYTGTATTGTCRGYCACCTGTTTTTCTTGTGGTTTATTATCTTTCTCTCTTTGTTCTTCCTTTTTGTTACTATTACTAGCATCATCATCATCATTATATGCCACGTTATTTTGATTTTTACTGTTCTTATCTCAGCCCATGGGTTTTACCTTTTTCCCATTCTCCTCGTACCACAGGAGTAAGGTTGGGGGAGGAATGAAGGAGTAGCTATATGGCCCTTACTTGYCATCTGGGGTTAAAAAATGACCCTTGCACAAATCTATTACATTGGCACTGAGGAATATATTCAGCTGCCATACCTATGATTTAGTATGATTAATGATGTCCTACGACATCCTCATAGGTCTCCAGCTGTCTCTTTAAAAAGACATGAGTTTTCTGTATATAATTTACTATGTGATACTTTGAGGCACTATAACTTGTGCCTATGCTCTAGCTGCCCACCTTAGCCTCCCTATCACCTTCAAATTCAGCCATCTGACAGCTATGTGAAGCTTTCTGAGACCTTTCCACGTGACGACTAGGTCTGAGGCAAGACCTACAGGGCACCACAATACTCTAGAGTGGCAGCTAGAGTCTGGATGAAATATTGCAGGGCACCTCAAGTGTTCCCTTCTGTTAACTGAATCAAGTCCCACATCCTTATTGTATGGACATCCACAGGACCTAAAGATATCACAATGAATCTATTTAGATGTCATAATCTCAAATGTTATCTTATTCCAAGCATTGAAGCTTGAAGCTGAATTAGGTACATATCACATTATATGGCAGACTGCAAGACACAAACTGACAATTCTTTGTTCTAGCAAGTCTTGCCAGCATAGAGGAAAGGGCTCATCTGATTACATTGCCTTATATTAATGACTGTCTCATGCCTTGTCAAGAACTCTCCTACAAGTTTTATCTCTTAATAAAGAAAAACTGATTCTATGAAGTTATAAGCTCCTAGATGGAMAAAATATTCCTTCCACAGGTACTTTGAATAATCTTTGCATATACCAGGTAATAGTCACTCTCCAGTCCTTTAGGATGGCTAAAATTCATGCTTGATTTCTGAATTCGTGCACCAAGACTTCCTTGTTAGCAGATAATTTTGATTCTATCAATTTCCATCGACACCTAAGGTGTCACTAAACCCATTTTTCTCTGGCACAGAGTTCTAAACATGTTTTGCAAGAAGCAATCAGGAAATTGAATTTGAATGTGTTTGTTTGTTTTCTAGAAAAAAAATATTTTACTCAGAATGAAAAAGCAAACTSAAGAATTCAATACTGAAAATGTTATGGAAATGTGTTTTTCAAGTCAGACCTCCTGTAGCTTTCAGAGCAGTCTAATTTCAGCTAAACTTCCAGCCTTATGTGCTTTCTAGACTCTCTCATTACTTAACACTACTCTGTAAGAACAGACAGGGCAGCTGCAGCCTGAAAAATCTGCAGTTTTATGTTTTGCACTCACAAAAGCTGAGAAGTTGCAGCATGTTGAAACTATTAGATAATTTTTGTTTGCTTTTGTTTTTTATATCTGGGAAATTTCAATGAGTCATAATTGACCAGAAAAACAGTTGTTTTATGCTATTTTATGCTGGCTAATTTTAGAGGTGACTGAAATAGTTCAGTAAGGGTTAAAAGTTCCTGCTTATCCTCTTTATTTCCAATTGATAGGGCATATTTTGTAGGAATGGTTCCCAACAAGGCTTTGGGGAGCTATTGCAGTTAAAGTGTAGGAGAAAGGAATACAGGTGACCTCACCCCTGATAAGTAACAGCTGTGTTAATTATCCAATACAGCCTCACACCCTTGATGAGCAAGTCATAGCCAATAAAGATAAGAGTGATAAAAGGGAGTGGGTTAGCTGGTGAGAGGAATCATGAAGAAGAAGGCTCCTGGAGAGAGAGAATCACTGCTGTGAGATCAGTCTGGGTCTGCAGTCAGAGCCTGTTGTTGGAACCTGCAGTCACAGTCCAGCTGAGTAAAAGCCTGCATTCAGAGTCTGCAGACTAATGCACGCAGTCATGGTTTAGCAGGAAATAACCAGCAGCCAGAGGCTGCAAGGGAAACCTACAGTAGGAGCTTGCTGCAGCCAGAGTCAGCAAATAGTTGGAGTCAGGATGGCTGAGCTGTAAAGAGGAATAAACCAGGACCTCTTTTGTGCTGAAATAAACAAGAAGTCTGTGTCTTGGCTCATTTCTACCCTCTAACAAGAGGGCTGCTACAACATTAAAGGAAGGATATTCAAAACTCAGCAAAGTCTTTTTGGCCCTAATATGTAATACCTTAAAAAACCCCACTAAATCTTAGTGAAATTATTGGATGCCAAAGGATTTTGCTTCGTCAGAAGTTTGAGGCTTTTTTTGACTTGGAGGAAAGTATAGTTTGTCCTAGAAGGAATGGCTTTAATCCATATTGCTAAGCATAACACATTTTAAGCTGATTAGAACTGTGCATGAAAACAATAGAAAAGCATAGCGTAATGAATTACTATCCATTTGGACATAGTTCATCTGCAAGACTGGGATGAAAATTGACCATGTAATTCAGACCTCTGCTTCTCTCAGAGTGCACAAAATTTAAACAGTGTAAAGGACATCTTCTGTACACTTTTCAATGCAAATCCTCATCTGTCTGCTTGTATCCTACTCTTTCACTGACATATTTTTCTAATTTTGTCATTAAACCTCTGAAATGAGGTGGTGTTTGTACTCACTTCATAAAATGTCGAACATACTCTGTGCACTTATATGTTGAGGGAAAGATTTCTGTCCAACTTCCTTCTTCAGCAATCATTACTTTCTCTTCATTTCTAACACAGCATCCAATCATAAGGCAGACACCTGTTTTTCAGCTGCTCTTCATCTAGCATATAACTACCCTGAAATAATTTGCAGTCTAAGCCATATCATCTTAAACTGTGAGGTAACTAATTAGCAATTCTAAATGAAAAGAGAACTCAAAGCAGAAAGCTACACTCCCACAATAAATATGCCTGACAATTTGTGAAATTCAGGGCTTATAGCACTTATGGATAAGTGTAGTGAAAAGGCAGAATATATACATTTGACATTTGGAACAAAACCCCATCTCATTATCAAGGCAGTCAACAACCCATAATTCTGATGCCTTGGACCATTWTATACTGAGTGAGGTTATTTACKGAGTTCATTAAGACATCRTGAATCTCTGCAGGTAGAAAACTTYTCTTYGAAATAATTCTTAACTGAGTAAGTTAACATTACTGTAACCTTGCTGTGAARACCAGAATAAATTAAATAGGTACAGGCCAGATCATAGGARGATCTAGTGCCTTAGTGTCAGATTCTCAATTAYCTCTATTTCTTTTAATTAAGTAAAAAATCTTAGTTGCTTTTAGTTTCTACTGAACAGATGTTTTCAGTGAATAGCAGGCATGATGTGCATGATTTATTTCCCTAAAACTAATACAGGATACAAGTAATTTTCATCATTTCCTCTAATTTGCATTATGTTATATCTATCTATTCCAACATATTCTAGTCACCAGTGGTTTACGTGACTGATTTTATCACCCCATGAGGAAGGTAGCTGGCCAAGAACTCCTGCATGAYTTCATGTAAATATTAATGGCAACAGCTGTCAGAGGGAGAGTTCTTTAATTCCAGGGCTRAAAGGCTGCAAAGCATCATAAAAGGAAAAAACATTCAGAATGGAACCCTGGAGATAATTCAAGACAACTTGCTGTTCAAGGCARTACTGGTTTTTAAGTTAAACCAGGTTTAGAAAAAACAGGTTCCCCTGCGTCTTGTTTAGTCTAGTCATAAATATCTCTGAGGGTGTTTTTTCTACAACCATTCTGCATAACTTGCTTCAGTGGTTAAATACTCTCTCAGAAAAGAGTTGTTTTGTTTTGTTTTTTTTCTTTTGTCTAATCAGAATTTCCCTTCCTGAAAGTTGTGGCTGCTGTATTGGGCACTGTACAAAGCTAGCTCATCTCTGCRGTCTCCCTTTAATGGAAGTGTGCAGTAAGCCCTCCCTCAGATTTCTTTTCTCCAGGGTAAAGRAATATATTTCATTTGGTCTCAAACTATGTATTGTTTGCTCCACTCCAYAATCATCATAAGGATTATTTCCAGCTTGCCTTGTAAACATTCAGGTAAAAAATCACTTCCTCCAACTTTTTTTTGTACTCTTGTCATTAACCCAGTGTGGTCACACACAAGGGTTTTTTGYGAGATTTACCAGATCTATGGCACCTGACTCAAGTTCATCTCATTGTCAGCCAGGACCCTCAACTCCTTTCATTTTAATATTCATCCAGGATTTTTACAACACCACCAAATTCCATTTTCAGTTGTATTCTTCTTGCCAGCATCATGAACCACTATCAAAAATCAGAAGTACATAACACAGCTAGGGATGTTTAGACCAGACCAAGAAGTACAGCGTCAAATGGTATGGTGAGGGACCTACTGCATCTCAGCTAACTCAGCAAACCTACAAATGTTGCAGGACCAAGAGTTTTTACAGAGTTCAGCTGATACCGTACRGCTAAACTCATGCTTTTGTTCCTTCTGACTCATTTTTATGGCTTTTGGAATYAATAAATTATCATAATAATAATCACAAAACTACTGCTTTTATATATCCCCTGACAAACTTCTGGGTTCTTTTTAAGTTGCAGACACRGAACATCTACACGATTCAGCTTTTACTTTAAGGTTCAAACACCCCAAGTTCAATCTGCCCACTCTGTCCCCATGACACTAATAATGTCAGTAAGGAACACCTAACAATAATACAATCCCTGTGTTCCGTGTCAGTATGAGTCAGCTGCTCAGCTCAGGAGCCACAGCTGACTCAAGTTCATAGAAGATGATTGATGATGCATGCATGAGTATGCTTTTCAGAATAAATAAATAAATAGATTAAAAGTTCTTAATAGGCAATTCMAATGCTTCTTGCAAAGCAGCTGAAAATGCTGCCAACCAGATCAAAAAAAAGACATAAATGATGATGTCAACCCTAGAAATTGTGTGCCTGCCAAACAGCCAAATTGAGAGAAATGCAATTCCTCTTAGCGATATGTCAAGAAGACAGTATTAGCTGTTGTCACTATATGTTGCTATAAACTTATGCCTCTGCCTTCCATTTTGATACATTTCTTTCCCATATTTCAGCCATTCTACTTTCACAAGCTGACACTGTTGTTGGTTGGTGATTGTACCACATTAATAAGACCAAAGCAGTCTGTATTCAGAAAAATCTGAGTGGGATCACAGCTGTATAYATTGATTGCTACTCTCTGCCATTTGCATCAGCTCACTGCTTTGAGATGACTGTTTCATTTTTCCTTCTATTCTTTTCTGACTTTGCCTCATCTAAAGATGCAAATTTTCTGTATTAGCTGCAATTGCAGTGCTCGCTTCTCACACACATGCTGCCTTTGAGCACTCATTCTAGGTCTCTTATTTTACTATGATGCCACGCATGAAGCAATGAACACGAACCCAGTGCTGTCACACTGTGTCTCACAGAAGGCATTATTAATCCAYCAGATGTGGGGCTTCATTTGGCCTCTCATTCAAGACAGTCAGTGAAGTCAATAGGCACTTTGTTGGCTTGATTTACCTTGCTCTAAAACAGACATCTAAAATAATTCAAATGATTCATGGCCTAGGATTGCTTATTTTTCCTTGTTGACTCTAAAATAAGCTTACAATGTCTTGATGTGGATACCTACATGGTAAACACATAATTACCTGAAATGAAATCCACTCAGTATCTGTGACCACTAGTGAATAAGTCTAAAAAGTATAAAATATTTAAATAGTCAACAGCATTCTAATTTGATGGAAAACATMAATTCCTGAGTGATATTGAGATTATTTTTTCAAGCAGTTGTTGTGGAAATCTTAAACTTCCACAGTGAAATGCTCAATGAAATGAGAGTTTTTTACTGGTCATAAAGGTAAGAAGTTTTAAGTGTCTGATTTGCTTTAAGTCAAAAGCTTGCATGGCTGTCTATAGGTGGGTGTGGTAGGTTGACCTTGGGTGGATGCCAGGTGCCCACCAAGCCACTCTATCAGTTTCCTCCACAGCTGAGCAGGGGAGAAAAAATAACACGTAAAAATTTATAGGTTGAGATAAGGCAGTTTASTAAAGCAAAAGCAAAAGGTACYGCMTGTGCAAGCRAAGGAATAACCCCCTAAATATTTTATTCTCTACTTCCTGTGAGCAAGCAATGTTAATCCACTTCCCAAGAAACAGGGCTTCAGTAAGTGTAATGGTTGTTCCGGAAGACAAATATTTTAAGGAATAAATGTCCTCCCTCAGCCTTCCTCCTCCTTTTTCCTGGCTTTTATATCTGAGCAGATATCTTTKGYCAGTTTGGATCAGCTGTTCARATTGTTTCCCATCCCAAGATTTTGCCGAYCCTCGAGCCTGCTGATGAGGAGGAAGGACATTGGAGAGAAAGCTGTGATGCTGTGCCAGTGCTGCTCAGCAGTAGCCAAAGCACAGGTGTGTTATYAACACCTTTCTAGCTCCCAAAGCACAGCACAGTTCTGTGAGGGCTGCTGTGGGGAAACTAACTCTCTTTCAGCCAGATCCAGTACACTGGACAATATGGGATTTTAATGCTACGTTTGGTATTCAGTGTCAGTGTGAAGCAATGAAAAATAATTTTTTCCTAAGGCTACATGAGTGTATTTTTTTAACATAAACTCATCCTATCGTTACTCAGCCTTGAGATTACTTTCTTGCAAAGATGTAGTGTCCTGACAGTACTGCCTAATTTCAATTTTTATTACTTTCCTGTAGCTTTTAATGAGAATTTAAACTCTTAAATGTCAGATTTTAGGGTATATTTAGATAAGGCTAATGATCTGGTCTGGATTTTTTTCTGATGGGTATGAAAACTGTGAAGAACAGCTAGTTAGCCCTGTTCCCAAGAGAATTGCTATTCCAACCAGATCTCTAGTTACTTCAAYAGCAAAGAAAGTCCTTTGTGGGAAAATAATTCTTGTTGCACTTGCTGTCAGGACAGCAGAATAGTTTTGCTGGTGTACCAACTTTACATATGAAAAAAGCGATAATAATSTTGTATGTCCCTACTCCAAAACCTCAGGCAGGGCATCATCTTGGCTTGCTTTAGTTCTGTAAGGGGAACAATGAAATTACAAAGGCCTGTGGGGTTAAAGGAAGAAGTCTCTGTCTCTCACATTGGTGCACATGGGAACTGTGACTGTTCAGCAGAGTTACTTAAAGAAACAGAGATCACAGTCACATAGCTGAATGCTTAGCAATAAACCATATTAACTGCATTTCAGACCTGTCTTGTTCAACAACTGTATCTACTACAGTTTATTAATCAAGGAAGACTATGCCAGTAGCTGTATCTGTTGTCATGCACATCTTTTTCTTTGCAAATCTGCCTGCACAAATGATTATATCTCATTTTACACATATCAGTCAGGTGCTACTCTTCAAGAAGTCTATGAATACACAGGATTTAATGAAGTGTTTCCTCAATCCAGTTTTAGAGACACTGTTTARGAAGATTCCAGCCATAAAATAAGCCATTTGTCTTCATTGTTTGAAGAGATATGAAGTCATTCTAACACAGACCTGAGCAAATATTAAAAAATATATAGCTACCCAACCAACTGAGAAAGCTGAAGTGACAAAAGCATTTCACAACTGAGAAAGCTGAAGTGACAAAAGCAGGCCTTTTTTACTTAAAAATCCCCTTTTTTCAGCAACATTCTAAGGTGTTTCCTTCCCCTTGGTAATCATAATCTAGCCTGAAAATACATAACATGAAGGTTTTCTTTTGAGGGCAGTATTAAATATGTAGATGCTGCTCTCCCTTTCAATTTCATTCCATGAGGTTTTATTGAAGAGAAAATAGAACAGGATTATTTCTTCTGCAAAGGAGATCATAAGGAGAACACTAAAAATGAGCAYACATCCCACCACCACCAGTCCTTTCAAATTCCTACAGACTTATAGTACACTGCATTTATTTCATATCAAATAAGTATGTGACGGTTTTCTAGAAATACGTTCTAACCACATTRAAGTACTGGTTGCATTACAGAGATAGAAGTGGTATTTTACAGCCTCTACTTACATAGAACTGGACTGTAGAGTCTGAAGAAAGCCCATTTGAGTTTATAAATCACACTTGTGATGATTTTATGTTRCCCATGTAAAATACATTATTTTTCAAAAGCAAAGAGACATTTTATTTCTGGATGTAGAAGAGGACACATGTGGAGGTTCCCAGAGAAAACACATCTGCAGCTTTTCAGCAGAACRTGACATGGCCATCAGCACCCAGAGATCACAAATTGCTTTTTTACAAGCATAATAAACACAGCTACAAGAAGTACATGGTTGCAAACAGTGTATCCATGAACAACTCCTCTAAATAAGTGGAATTGCAAGAGAAAATAACCAACATACATAAGATCAGAAAAAGGCTATTAAATGAAATTTCTATGTTACTATGGCTGGTTTTGATTTTAGTATTTAAATGTGGTGTTACTACCTTGGTGAGCTGTCAGGTGCCCACCAAGCCAATCTATCACTCCCTCCCCTCAACAGGATAAAGGGAGAAAGTCCAGAACTTGTGTCTCCTACTTAGTGGGTATTCAGAGGTCATCTGGACACAGGTGTGGGCAGCTGTTCTAGCTGGCTCTGCTTGACAAGAGTGTTTGGATCAGAAAGTCTATGCTGTATCTGCATTCCTCCTAGAAAAGATTACTCCTCATGACAACACTTGAAGCTCACTCTTCCCTCCAACTTTGGTGGGATGCAGAGGAGAATCAGAAGAAAATACTAAAATTTCTGCGCTGAGATAAGATTACTTTAAAAATCCAAATGAAGAAAAAAAAACCCAAAAAAAAACCAAACTAATGAAAACCCAATAATAAAAATGATAATAGCAACCAAGAGGATAAAAAGTAAGAATTCCAGAATTCTTCAKCAGCAAGGATTATGTTCACTTTATGCATAAACTCTGAAGCTTAGTATGAAGTTGACACAGTGGTGACTATGGTATAAAGTCTCACATTTTATTTAGTCATGTTATCACAGGAAAGGAAAAYAGTAAATACAGTGTCATTTTCACAGAGGTTTTTTGAAGACATCTATACAAATAGACACTGGTCTGAGTGCATTTGACTTTTGTACCAAACAAAGCAATCAAAATGATAAAAAAAGAATGGAATTAAATGAATGTATGATACTGTGGTGAAAGTCAATACAGCTTTTGTAGAATAAAGCCACAACCTGTGAGTTTTGAAGAGATATTTAGTGATGGCAATGAACTTGTCAATAAGTTTCAGAACAGTATATGTCAGCTTCCAAAAAGCCTTTAACAGGCTTTTTTTTTTCTTTTCTTTTTTTTTTTTTTTAAGTGGGAGAGTCCTGTCACAGTTAAATAATTGCTTTAAAGGCTGGAAAAAAATGCAGGGAAAAATTATCAACTCCTGTAGTGCATGGAGRGTAATGAAAAGAMTCCCAGAAGGGTATGTACTGTACCTGTGTAGCTCCTTGTATTTATGATTTTTCTGGATCAGGTGTGAGAAGTGACTGATAATATTGGTTGATATTGAGTAAATATTAAGGTTATTCAAAAGTGACATAGACATCTCAGATGTCTAATCATTAATCTGWTTGGCAATGACATAAATTTAAAAATACAACAAATATAATGCTTATAAATAAAAACAAGTGTACAGGAAATGCAATCCTAACTGGTGATATACAGYGGTGAAATCAAAATAAGTAACTACYTTACAAATAACCCAGGACCATGGCATCAAATCCTATAGAAACATCATTTGGCAATGCTCCATGATGKAAATTGTGTCTTATAATTTAATAGAAGAGGAATAGATATCAAAAAACACTTGTGTCCTTGATAATGGTGGGTAGTTGTAGTTAAAATGTACAAGAAAAAATACGGCTAAACAAAGAATGAAGGAAAAGAAAATTAGGATTATCAAAAATCARACTTTTACTAAGCAGACTATCATAAAAAATAAGTACACACTTGTATATAATATATGATTTAATCATAAAAAGACAGGTTATACAACATGTACAAGAATATTTATTTTAGACTAGGAATTTTCCATATGGGAAACAAAAAGATAGGAGGGATAGAGAAGATGTAGATAAAGTAAATATAGGAAAGAATCTATAGAGAAAAGTTGGTTAACATTTCTCATATGACAAATGTAGAGTGCACCTAATTTCTTTAAAAATTAAAATAAGGCAAAAAAAAGAATATTTATTTATCACATGCACACTTGCATTCTGTATCTCACTGTGGTAGGATGGCTCTTAGGACAAATATTAAAAATTTTGAGACAGCATTATATTAAGTCACTGAAATAATGGGGAACTATTAAAGCACAGCCAAACAGACCCAGCTGTTCAGGGAAGTTCAGAGAAGGCCAATGCTACCAATGCTACCTGCTGCCAGCTGACAGGACAAATGYCAATAGCTCCCAGCACTTGTCCTATTTCTCAGATCAAAACGATAAAACCAAGGTGTGTGATTTTCTCTTGTGTGTCCATGGAACAAGAGCCTTTCCTTTCATCAGAAACGGATGTATGTGCTCTTTAGTGGTTAACCCTTTTTTCTGATTAATACTGGCTGGGGTTTTTTTGTATAAAGATTACTGGGTCACTACGTTCACAATACAGGAAATTCTGGGGTTTGCCATATACTGAAGGTAATCATGTAATCTCTACCACTAGTTTATATTGTATAGGAATTCAATAGAGAATAATTTTGTTTTGTCRTCAAGGTGAATTTGTCAAACTGCAGGACTAAATACAAGAGATGATACATTGGAGCCATGATTGGCTAAAATTAGGAACCACAACTGAATGCATTTAGGGAATAGAAGGAACTATTCCTCGCTGCGGCACCGTGCCGTAGAGACTCCTTTATGTTAAGGAAATCTTATCTCTACTGTTATTGTGTRTGTTTTATACACATCAGACTTCAGGGTTTCATTTTGTAAAGCAGAATTATGCAAATAGAGGAATAGGTTTTCAGACAATTCAGGTTAAGAATCCAGCATCTTGTGTGTATGTTGTTTAACTACACTTATGGTGYTGGCACTGTTACTTCAGTTGTGTAGAACTCCATAAAAATATAGAGAATATGTATCCATATATCAGGTAATTAAATATGTTACATTGACATAGAGAGTTGTAGCTTAAACTAAAGATACATTCTGATACTTAGCTGTGTGTTTTAAATTTCTTATGATGTATTTAAATGCATGAAAAGACAAATTAGAATGAGAAATAGTTTCATTGTATAGAATGATTTTTATAAATATCTCACCAGAAAAGAATGCAATCCTACTGTTAAAATAACTGATCTAAAGAAAGGTAATGCTCCACAAAGGAAGTTGGGAAGCAAATATGAGCACTGAAATATTTAGGYTAGATTACAATTTGCATGTTATGATCTACAAACGAGGAAGAAAAATACTAATAGCAACAAAGCAATGGGAAAAAAAAAGACAGTGAAGTAAAGAAAACTGTCAAAATTAAATTAAAAGGATGCAAACCAAAAATTGTAAAGAAAGATATAAACTTGCACAGGAAGCCAGCTCTGTGGCTGTTTCTTTTCTTGCCTCTAGTTTGCGAAAAGCTTATTCTTATTTTGCATAGATAATTGTTATAGATAGAAAGAATTTAAGACCTGAAAAATATGATGAATTTTCTTCTGCACACCTTTATTTCTACTCTGAACAGACACCTGAGACAYCAGCAGACTTGATGTTAACACATACCAAGTGTTTTCTGTGGCCTGAGTGACACAATGTGACCAATGTTTTGAAGATCTTTCAAAGTCAGAGTTAGGGTCATTCAAGTTTAAGGAATCACCCTCTGATGTGATTAAGACAGTCAGTTTAAACAATCCTGAGTTTTAGAGAAAACAGTGTAAATTCTATATTATTTTGTACCTGGCAAACTCAAGGACAGTTTTGAAGSTGTCTAAAAATCATTCCTTGCTGAGCTCATTGGAAATAGAACATTGAATGATAAAATTCTGCCACTCTTCATCAGCTGGAGAGCAAAATCATTTCCTTAGATTCTGTGTCCCAGTGAAATACTGAAATGCTGAATTGCATCAAGGAAAAGGAAATTGTTCTAACACTATGTTTCACAGAGGATAAATGCTGTGTGCTATCAACACAATGAAACTGTCTCATTGACAGAAAAACAAGAGGATATAYATACTGTAATAAAGAAAAGTAGTTTTTGCAAAGAATTTACATCTGTACCCCAAAGATTACTTTCACTCATSCTTCATGTCCCTTCCTCTTAACAGATCACATCGACCATGAGATCACCTGATTTGCAAGACCACATTATTCATACATAAAACTTATCAGAATCCATATGCTAAGGAGTCTCCTGACCAGCATTCAGTTTGTCTTTTTTTTTTTTTTTCCTCTGAGAAGGCTGTAATGTCAGTTGGGTGAGGCAGCACTTTCCTCCTTTTGGGGTTATATTACAGAATCATAGTATCATATAAAAGACTCAGACTAGGGCTGAGCACATCAGAAAAGGTAAAGGAGAAGGGTGAAGAGGAACACAAGCCTGATTGTATCACATTAATTAAAGAACTCATAAGGCAGTTCATGATTTCCACAYTCTGCTCCCATAACAACAACCTCTTKATTACCTAAATTAAATATCAAACATGTAAAATATAGAAWGAATCTTGAAAATCTGAACTGGAATACAGGACTTTTTCAGAGTCTACAGGTTTTCAGATCTTTGCTTGATAAACACTTGAGAGTTCTTYTTCCATATAGTGGCACAGTTTTATTGAGATGAAAAATATCTTGCTGYTTAAATGCTTTACRTTCTTTATTGGTTCTGGTTTTGTAGCAATGACATGTTTCTTGTTCTTTTATCTTCTCCCTGGGTTTGAATCACTGCTGTACCTCTCTAATCTAAGACTGTAGATTTTAGTAATGCAGCAGTTCCATTACCAACAACTATAATTGGAATTATGTCTCTATCATTTTAATGGTGTTGTTTTTCTTCYGTGATACTCCTGCAAATCAATATTAATGTGAATATTTAAATCTACAAAGTCTGCACTTAGTCTATTTGAAGTATTAGATGAAGCTTGCAAAGCTGTCCTTTTATTCAGTTCCTCTCCCAATCTAGTCAAGTTAAAACCATAAAARAGTGTCAGATTTGTGATTTGTTCTAAAAGCTTTTAGCTCTAATAGCTCAGTGTTGTATTTTAAATTATAGTTTTTTGTGAAGCAGCGAACATATGTGCACCTGTCATACACAGGAAATAAATGCACCATTTGAGTGAATGGCAGAKTCTTATAGAGAGTAAGAGAATGGATGAAAGTTGGAAAATACATTTAATAGGTACTTTTTCAGGGGCCTTTCCCCTGCCTTTAATGTCTCTGTTCTTTCTGGGAAGGAAAAAAAAATCCACCTRTTTTCTGAAGCTTTTTTCATCTTTCTGCTTCCTTTTTCTGCCTCCAGGAAATACATTCATTCCTTAAACATGCAGGTGAGAAAATATTGAAATATGTTTCAAAAGCAAATACTTTATTATTTGAAAGTAATCTTGTCCAGAAAATTGCTCTGGACAAACTGTTTTATACACAGGTATAAATCTTTATTGCATTTACTGATGCAGAGGTTGTCACCACTTGTGMTCAGAATGACATTTCTTTCATCTGAGAAAGATCTTTGGGTTTTTTGGAGGACATTTTTACTGTGTTTATTTAGGGAGTACGACCCCTTAATTCTCAGTTTGAGTCTGTCTTCATGGATTCATTTCCCCGTTACAGCCTACTCTAGTAAAGTCTTCACTAAAAATTAGGATTTGTTTCCAACATATGAAGGAACTAAGGCATCAAAATGSCTGGAAGTTTTCTTGGGTGTGCTAACATCTCTGCAAAATTAYTTTGTAAGCAAAACCAGCCATGTTCAAACATATCTGTGCTCCATGGTTCATTCACCATATGCCTTGGAGGGCATAACCTGTACCTGGCTCCTCAAGATTAGTGTCTTTGAGCATTTGGGGAAACACTCAGAAAAATGGAGATGTTTTAGGGATGTTATTACTGCAGTGTCCTAACTTCTTGCTAATCTCAGTAAGCCAAGGATGTGTGAGTTTCTGTGCTGTGAGTTCTGGGAAGAATTTATTAAGAGAAACTCAAGCACATTAATGGCACTTCTCTTTCTTCTAATGCTTGGCTTCTAGGGAACACCARAGGGGACTAATCCAGGCCATGTGAAATCTCCCGCTTATTTTCTTTCTCCACGTAGTAGCAAGGACTGAACGTGATGGCAGATTCCTTGGCTTCCTCTCCTTCATGCATAATCTCCTAAATGATGAACAGACATATACAGTGCAATATGAGACAGCTAGGGCATATCTATAGAGAACTAACTTTCCTATTTAATTTGAGGTTTACCGCAGGCAGCATAATCTAGGTCTTCTTTTTATTTCAAATGTTACTTTGTAGGAATACTAGCTAGTACAAATACTACTTTTCAAAGAGCATGYAATATTTTCAAAATGTAATTAGAAGTATAAGTTTACATTTAGAGTATTATCTACTCCTCCCTATYSTATTCACAGTCTGTTTCCTATTAGAATCTGAAGTGCATCATTGCATTTAAGTGCTGCTGTTTGTTACAGATAGTGGCATCTGGAAAGAATAGTAGTATAGGTAGCAGCTGATAAAGTACATAATTAGCTGACTTCCTAAGATTCAAAGGTTAGTAAACTTGCTTTCTGCTTTCTTGGAGGATGTAAAATATGTTTCACCTTATTTCAATGGTTCAATAACAGTGCACATCACTTTTTACTTTTTCTTTTTTTTTTTAATTTAATTTTATCAATATAACACAAAGTGGTTGGTTTTTTTGGGTTTCTTTTTTGGTGTTTTTTTTTTTCAATACAGGTCATGCAGAACATATTAAAAAACTGTAACGACAGCAAATAAAGCTCTGCTTCCTTCCATGGAAGATGTGCATTAACTTGTCCATATAATATTAAAAAATAACRGACACCAACCCTCGGGTTTCTAAAATGTTAAATATTTAATGATTCTGTAGGGGCAGCAGAATCTAAACAAAATTAGTACCAAAGTTGGGCAGTAGGGGGAACAGGAACACTGAATTGCCTGCTTTTCACTTTATGCTGGGAGGTAGAAATGTACCTGAATTGTTGCAAAATTAGCAACATTGCCTAATTATTATTCTTTAAATTATAAAACACAGGTTGCATGCATTCCTTTTTTATCTAATCTCTTATTTTATATACAGAACTACTGAAGCTGAACAAAACCAGTGAGATAAAATTAACACACAAATTGTTTTTTCCTCCCTTTGGGGTGAAAAAMTGCAATTTACAAGGAAAATGCAATTATGTATAAATATTTATGAAACAAAAAAGTCAACTAACATCATTGGGGTTTTGTATATGAGTGAACTAGCAAAAAATAATACCAAGTTAGACTATTTGATTAATTATTAACATTTTCATTRCATCCCAATGGGGAACTTTTTCTGGAAAAGGAATACTTTGCTATTTGTTATTGTCCATAATTAATTTTTAAGTGGCAAGCTAGAGTAAGAGTCAAAGAAATTTAATTTTTAATTAACCAATAATAGRGATAATTTCTATTTTTTCTGTCATGAAAGCAGTGGAATTAAAGGTACAATACAAGGACATGTCCACCCAACAGAGTATTGTTTTGCAAGAAAGAAATTAAGAAAGCAATGAGCATAAATTATATGCTTTATCATTCAGTGGGATGAATCCMCTCTGGTTGTAGGTTTAAATTATATGACTCTTAGTAAAATGGTACCATTTTTTGTTTAATGAGCTATCTTCAATTCTATTTAATCATGTGACTTGAAAACTACGGAATAAAATCATTCATTCTTAAAGCACTGGATCTTTGAAAAAATAATTTGACTGTGTAACTGAAAATAATTARGTGTAAGTAGAACCTGCAGTTCAAATCCTTCTGGTTTAGTCTTGATACACCACTTAACACTGGGTTTTTCTGCAAAATAATGTGTTAGATTTCAGTTTGAGTTTTATGGGTTTATTTCTGCGTTACTGAACTTGATGAGAGGCTTCTGAAAATCCCAATAATAAGTTGATAAAATGATGGAAATAGCATAATTTTAAAACGAAAAATGGCAGCAACAACAATGAACTTGTACAGAGCAAAATGCCACGACAGCTACATGATAGTTTACTGACACTTTTTAAAACCTATGAATTGATGTGTTATAAGGGAAATTTCRGCTCTGCAACATAGCACAAGCATTACACTTAACTGTAAACGAAACCAAACACGTTAAGCAGTGATCAACCTCTAAAACTGCAAACAATGCTGAGTGTGCAGCAGGAGGCAGTTATAAATGCTTATATCTCAGTTTAAATACCTAACTGCTAAACTGCCTTCTACCACTTTATTATTTAGTTAAAGCCCCAAAGCTTTTTTATTTCTCACACTGCTGAGGTTTGAAAGAAAGCATTAAGCTGCCTTGAACTGCAGACATTTTATAGTACAAGGCAGTGACAACAAATTTCAGATTATTTTTAGAATTTTAGAATTTAGCAGATTTTAGTTACCTTCACAGCAGAGGTAATTATCCATCCAGAAATGAACTTTGAAAGGAATAAAAAGAAKGAAACAATTTCACCAATGTAAAGATAACATTTTTCTCCCTCCATATCTCACATAAGATCATGGAGATACAGTAAGTGTAGGGTCAAGTGTATCTTCCGTGTGTGTGTGGCGGGGACAGAGCAGACTACTGAGTCCCTTGAGCCTACAATGACATATTGAAAAGAGATGCAAGTTCTTGTACTCATTCCCAAAGTGGGGAATTCTCTGAACTGTCTATCAATTTATAAAAGTACATTTTAAAAGGGCAAATCTGTGTCTTAAAGAAAATTAGAATTTTTAAGTGTTGCCAAGCATTCCAATAGAGAAAAATCATAATTTTATTAAATTACTACATTAGGTACCCAGACACGTTTATAAGGAAAAAAAAGTACATTTTTTAATGTGGAGCATGTTTCTATTCAGAATTTATAATCAAGATAAATATGCATCTAGGACAAATGGGACTTTTCTAATTTCTAAAATGATTTATTTTGTATATTTTTCCCCCAGTAGATCTTTGAAATTGCTGAATGATATTCCATTTCAGAAAAGTTTAAGACTGTGTGGTGTTGCTACTATTGGCTTTTTTTCCTTTGGACTTGAAAATGTTCTTTCTTTTTTCTGGTATGTAAACCCTGTAAAAATCTGATCTAAGAAGAATACAAGTTTTGCAGTTCAGAGATTTTGAAGACTAAATGGGCTAAACATTTTTTGCTGTGCACACAACTATGCACACGTTAATCTTTCACCTCCAGAGAGAGCACACTCATATTCTCATGTGAAAAAAAACACAGTAAATAGTTTCCTCTCGCCAGACTTCCTCATCTTCTAAAAATTACATACTAAAACTTACATATGGCTGATAGCAGCAAGCCTCACTCTACCTATCTCAGGAAGCCACAGGCAAGAAGCAATTTTACAAACTGGTCACATGAGACACTTCGGGTCTGTTAAAGGGTTTTTTGCTCCACTGTGGGRTACCGTGGGCTATCAAAATTTCCATGTCCAATCTCACTATTCCTTTTGACTCACTTCTTTTGACAGGAATGAAAGTACTGATGACTTTTCTATCCCTTGTACAACCAGACATGGTTATGGGACCCACATAAACATCAGGAGCTCTGGGCTGTGTGATTTTTGTAAGTCTAAAGTCTAACTGTCACTRCCCGCAGCGCACTGGTGCCGCGACAARCTGGGGACTCCCCCGGGCTCTGGCGCTTYGGACAGTCACCTATGGCCAACATTGGAAAAAGGAATGAGACGGGTTCTTKTCCAGAAGATCCAAGAGTCCATTTATTAACAAGAACAAAAATTATACACCGAAGCCYAGCAGAAACATAAACTTGCAGCARCSCTCGGATACAACGCAGGGACAAGAACCCTAACAAGAGTGGGATGGCAGGTTTTATAGRGTACATCCAGGGCGGAGTTTAGKGTCAGGGTCCAATTACAAGAGGAGCAGGGACTRCAAAAGGGTGGGCTAACTCAGAAAAGGGAACTTAGGGGTCCCARTTGACAGGACTGCACCCCACATCTCTGCCTCTTGGGGCGGAGGCAGTCTGCCACATCTAAGCACAACTTTTGGGTAATGATTTCACATGAAAGGCAAGGATCYTTGTAGCCCTTACATATGAAAACCATAAATTGTGCATAATAATTTGTATCACATTGTTTCATCCTTTTACATCACTCACAGTTAGTGACAAGACAACTAAGAATCTAGATACTCTATGTGCACCAAAARCATTGAGTAAGATATCTCAAAAAACACAGCATCTTTACAGTTTCATTTTTCATGCCATRTATTTTGCATATTTTAACAGATTTTTTCACAAATTATCTGAATTATATTTCTGAACAATTCACATTCATATGTTTTATGAACAAAAACAATCTTCAAACACAAGATCAGTTATTCTAAATCAAACTTATTTCAAGATTCTTTTTCCAGTGCTACCTAGTAGTAGAAAAAACTGGCCTCTTAAAGGGTATGCATTTGTTATGTGAAGGTTCTCAAGTAACTTTTGGTTTAGCAATTGCCTACCAACAGCTCATAGAGTATAATCAGCCTGACATGATTAGTCATATTCAATTTTGCCAGTATACAAAGTTAAAAGATTACACTTTTCTAAGGGTGATTCTGTTTTTCATGTCTTTGTTTGTTGGTTCGTMTGTTTGCTCAGAAGATTCATATTTCCTTTGTTTAGCAATAAAAGAGAAAAAAGTATGTCTATGATTTTTATTTTTCTGAAGCCAGTATATTTGCAGAACAAAGAATACTGACTTTAAGATCATTAAATATCTTTCTTTTTTTGTGCTCTGCTCCAGGAAATGAGCCAAATGCTCAGACCTCACCATGTGTCCCTGGTTAGCTGCTCTTGTACATTAGGCTAAGCACATGCATATCTGTCTGACTGCATCAGGGCCAAAGTGCTTAGCTCTAAGCAACTGCTGACATCCTTTATATGCACAGAATGCAGCACTGAAGCACACTGTATTCTGTGGCWATGGACCTCTCCTCAAACTGTCAGAGCAAATAAGCAAGAACAATTCRTTGAAAGTACTTTTCATTGTCCATAGGTACAATCCTGTATTTGATTTGTGGTTGTAAAGTATTTTATAAACTTTTTTTTTCTGATATAACACTGACTGACAAAACTTCTGTTTCCACAGATAAAACAGACAGTCCAAAAAATGTGCCAAGGTATTTGGGAAAAGYAAATACAAAGGATGAAAATGTAGGGAAATTTAACACAAAAAAMCCCCATATCTAGTGTTTTCTAAATTCTTATTCATCCATCTTGAAAACACATAGAAAATGTTACAAATTTTTCCTAGTTTTAAATGAAAGTGTATTTTAAAATTAAATCATTATAAAGTTTGTGAGCATAAGGATCTAGAAATGTCAACAATGACACAGAAGAACGGGTATAGCAGTAGCTTCAGAACAAACTGAAGTATCTTTCAGCCTCTGAAAAAAATATKATTTGATAAAGTATTCAAAGATTATTTCTATGTAATCTGTACTGAAGTTTCATAGAGTAATAGAAATTCAAGTCTGTAATACAGGACTAAAAATAAGCCAAATACATTCATGAGGGAGGACATTTCTGTCGTTCTATTCTTTTGTCAGCCTTTGAAGTCATATTTAGGAGAAATGTAAATGAAGGGAAAAAATGCTAGGATAGAAATTGATGCATAAGTTGGCTTTCAAATGTACAAACAGAAAGTCATGTACAAATAGAACTTCAGTTCATTAAAATTTGGGGTTTTTAAAACTGGCTGCTGGCTTGACTCAGTTGGACTTTCTGTTTCAAGAATTTGGAATATCCTAGTCAGGAGGCAGGAGAGCTTTAATACCTGAAAAGGAGGGTGACTTTTTTTTTTCTCTTTTTTTTTTCTGTTTTCTCATATACAATTCCATTTAAAGAAGTTACTACCTCATGCCTCTTTTTTCCCCCTGCATCTTTCACTTAATTAAAAGAGTTGCAAGATGGTTCTCTACTGTTCCAGTATTCCCTTGCAAGTTTGCTTTTGCACAGGGGTTTTTTCCTATTATCATTGTTMTTCTGTCTCCAGGACTAAAATACAGCAAAAGGAACACAAAAGAGACACATTGGTTCCATGAGAGCCATATTCAAGTCCCTTAAGAGCTATAATTTGAGCACTATTGCCTTAGAACATCGTTATCTGAGGCCATAAGTTTTCTGCATGCTGTTAGAAGACCACAGTATGCATTAAACAGTATTCTGGTTTGTTTCTTCAGTACAGCATGCAATTCTTGAAATAGAAATGCTTGACCTACAAATTGAAACAGACAAACAAAAATGGTTACAGTTATTTAATACTTTTTGAATTTTCAGTTAGCTAACCAGTTTTACATCAAGGAAGGATTTCATTGTTAATTTCTATAATTGGCTGGGGGGTCTTCTTTCCGAAGGGTCAGCATGAGGACACGTTCATGGTGACATTTTTTTCCAGATTTCCAAAATAATTTACTGCAAAGCAGTGCCTTGGTGATTTTTGAAAGCCAGATGTGGCATATGAATTAAGGCTAATGTCCTATTAAAAACACTGAGAATAATTGGTACTGTGACTTTGACAGATGGCTTTGAAAAGAGAAAATTGTTAAGCTGTATTTAGCTAAGCATATTTTGCCTAACTTTAATTTGTATACCTCACAAGTGTATACATGTCAGATTAAAATAGATATATGTAAATAAGCAAAACTATGTATAAATAATAATCTGCTTTTCAAAGAGAAAATTTCATTTCATATATGGGCATAAAATCAGCATCCATCTTAGCCTAGAAATGACCAGGTAGGTAAGTGACTTTTGGTAGGGGGAAAATCAGAGAGATCAGGCTGTGTGAGGCTATGTGATAAATGTGGCCATCTGTGGTTCATGGCAACAAGCTAAGTTAGGAAGTAATAATTTGTGAAAGTGGTGGCCCTTTGGTGGAATAYCTCCCTGATGTAATTCGCCCACGTGGCCAGCGTGGAATAAGCCATGTGGGTATACATCAACCTCTGTCGGGCCAGCCCTCCAGAGATGGCTTAATAAGAGCRAGACAAYTTCTCCGGGCGTGCCATGTAACAGAAAAGGTTTTAATAAAAGGAGAAAATAATAAACAATACAATAAAAATAAGAATAAGCCGTAACAGGTGCAGAGATGCAGCACCATGTAAAGCATCCCCGAAAAAGCCTCGAAAAGCTTTGTGCAGTGGTTTAAATGCTTAATGATGGAGGCAGTGCCCTTGGCACACTGCCCAATAAGGAACAGTTACATTGTGACAGACAGGGACAGAGACTTATCCATGTCTCTGCTCTGGCCCTGAGCCAATCATAGYTTAGAGTGTAGAGAACTTTCCAGGGCTGCTTTCCTTTTAAGTCTTATGGTAAAATGAAATATATTTTCTCTATAAAGAAAATATTTGCCTGGTCCAAAACTGCATTCCTACACCTCCCCTAATGCCTGACTCTCTGAAGATAGCTAAGCTTGGGGTAGAACTGGCACAGAGAGCTAGCTGCCATCTGGGCTGTGGCCTCCTYGCCCAGCTATAAGGACCACCCCTCTTGTGGATGAGAAGACCTTCCTTTTGGCTTCTTCTTCCATAAATATCTGGGTCGATGTCTCCCATTGACACAGAATATATGCTGGGGAGCAGAGGATGTGTGTTACCTGCCAAGCACCTCTCTGGGGCCTGGGGATGTGTCTTTGGGAGGTCCCCCAACTGGACCCACTCTGGGTAGCAGGTTGGAAGACAGACAGGGATGATGATGTTGAAAGGGAGCTTTGTTAGCTTTAGAGAGGAAAGGGACATTGTAGGTACATGTGTTGTACCAGGCATGGGCTTGTGTTRTGGGTAGGAGGGAAGAGTGGCTGGGAAAGGCCATTGATAGATATCAGTGGTCAGAATAACTCCCCAAATTCCTTGGGGCTTGGCTTTCACAGTCAGTCCCTCTCTGCCCCACAATGTCCTGTTTCACTTTCAGCCTCTGCCCCAGCATCGGGGCTTTGTGTTTCATGGCAGGCAGAACAGTGATGGGTAGTGAGCCTCCCCACAGTCCCTGCTCCAGCAGTGCCATGTGAGGGATCAGGCCCATAGGGAGAGGACACAAAGAGCTTGTCTGTGCCAGCGTAGACCCACACCATGGTTTGTAGCCATAAATACAGTTTTCTGAATTTCAAAATCTATGAAAGTAATTTTTTTCTTTTTTTAACTGATATGAACTAAATCTCCACACCTCTAAGCCTGTGAGAGAAAAAAGAAATAGAGTACATAAATGGTGCTGTAATGCTATTTCTTTGAATGTTGCAATAATACTTATCTTCTTTGTGGCTTTGTTGTTTGTTTGATTGATTGTTTTTGTTTGGTTTCTTTTTTGTTTGTTTCAGGGGAGATATTTACTTTTTTTCTGGTCCTGGATCATGAATACTACAAATTCTTTAGTTACATAGATATGTGTAGAGAATTATGGGTTGACATAAAACTAATTCTAAATGGCATAGGCTCCAAATGATGAAATGAAAAAAATGGAAAAAAAMCTAAATTTAAATGGCTACATCCACACTCAATTTGTATGAAAGGTTGATAAATATCAACAGAACTTCTTGATTATTAAATATTTTTTTTTATTTCAGAATGTGAAATTTGCAAGCAGAACTTTCAAACAATTATAATATACAATTTAGACATATTTTCTTATGTTTTTGTTCTGCTGCATCTTTCCCACTCCCTTGTGGATATTCCACTTATCAGCTCACTCTAGCTCTATTCAATTATCTTCAGATAACCTGATCTGTAAAAATGCTGCCAGAGGTTTTCTTCAAATATTTGTTTCAAATTTTATTTTTTTTTTTTGCTGTAAACTGGGATTACATGAATATTTGATAAATATGCAAGAGGAATGTTCTCCTAGATAGTAAAAATTTAAAGAATTTTACCAAATATTTCTATAAAACAACTTTTCATTTATTAACATGAATATTTACATGAAACATCTGCTTTTTTTTCTTATTCATGCAACAGGAGATTAAGTCTTCTCAACATTCCTCACAATCTCACTGTCACCTTCTTTCCATTAGCTGGGCAATTCAGAAGAGGAAAAAATTAATTTTAATTATTTCCTTGTCACATTTGCTTTCATAACTYTCATCCACTCATTGATTAACATTGTTTAAAATTTATTTTAAGGATGATCCCTTAATTGTTACTTGTTATGGGGAAAAAGGAAATCTGGAGACACCCTGACTCCAGAATTCTGCTAGCCAAGAGAAAAGTCAARGGGGAAATCTGAGGCTGCACAGCTGAGCCCATCCTATTACTTTGTTCAGAAAAAGCATTTCATGGCTCTGTTTATGTTGGCAGTTGCYTAATGGGTGATAATCTTGCCAAATCCTTTATCTTGAAAAATGTTAATTTGAGGAATGGGGCACTGAATGGAATCAAAGCAATTTCCCATTTCTAGCTCTAAGATGGGATTTACTAAAGTGTTMTAAACTATGCTCCTTTTGCATATCTCTTGTGGGAGATATAAAATTTGCCATGTTTCATCCCAACATGACTGGCCAAAACAGCTTAACATGTAAGAACTCCTAGAGATGCATTTGGAATCAGCCTATTCACRAGGGAACACATATTTGATAATTAAGTACCATTAAAATGAAACAAATTATCAATAATCCCAATCATATACAATTTRCTTTTCATTAAAAATATGATATTGACTGGATAACTCGTGCCATGCAAAACAGAAGGGTTACATTTTTTGATGAAGGAATGCAAATTGAAAAATTTTTATTTATGCCCATCAAAAGATTGTTTAGCATATTGCATTGTTACATTCCATAATAAATACATAAATAAATAAATAAGTAAACWATCAGACCCTCTACTCTTTAAATGCATTGTTTTCATTATTTTTTTTCCTCAGTGTGAAGTAATATCTGGAGATTTCAATTCACTCTTTCCAARTGAAATGTCTTTGAGGATGTTGTCTGACACAGACACATCAGACTTGCATATTTATCTTACTCGGCTGCATTCCCTCTTTCTTTCTGAAAAAAAATGGAGTTGCAGCTTGTAAACAAATTGTGTGGTGTGAACCACCTAGAGTACCTCCTCTTGCCAAAGGAACAGCTTATAGCACTATAACAAATGTATCAAATATTTCTGGAGAGGATATAAGTTCTCATAAATGCTTGGAAGACTTTTTTTCCTATCTCTGTGCTTTGCTTCTTTCAACTGCCAGAAAGAGATTAAAGAAAAAAAAAAAAAAAAAAGTCCAACAACCCAAAAACCAAAACAAACAAAAAAAAAGCCACAAGGGAAGAATTAAACTCTACAGTAACTCCAGGTTTTTTTTAGTTTCTGCTCAGTTGTTTGTTTAGAGTATTGTATCTTTCAGGAATGCARCAGAGATATGTTTGTGTGATTTATGCCTAATGCTCTGATAGTCATTTGAGGTGCACTTCCAAGTTGTTCTTGTGTACCTTATTCTTAATGACTCCAAGAGCTGTATGTTCTAGTAATCAAGCCTTGTTTATCTAATCATGCACTATARAGTATGCAGGGCATACTTAATATAAAAATGAAATACAGTGAAAATAGTAATTTTTAAATTTATTTTGCTTCTGGGTGTGCATATTTATTAAAAAGAAATTGAAATTAACAAATGGAAACTAAAAACAACATCAGAAAAGTGAACATAGTACCTTAGGACATAAATATATATTCTACTAAAATTCAAAAATGTGCATACAAAATTCTGCCCTAGCTAAGTCAAATCASTTTTCGTTTAAGTCAATAGACACTGTGAGTGAAGGTCTAAGAAAAAATTTGCTTCTAAATTTATCTCTGTCCTACCAAGACAYAGTAAAACACAAGATCTATTCACATCAAGATGAACAAAACAAGTACTCTAGGACCTAGAATTTAGTCATCTCTACTCCCCATCACAAACTACTTTTCCTTAGGGTTAGCCTAATACATTATACATAACACATAGCTCACAGAACTTGCAATGACCTACATAATCAATCATTACCATTTCCATTTTTGTTATCTTGCTMACACAAGGAAAAAAGGTCTTGCTTTCTCTGAGCTTTACATGAAGATCACTGAAATCCRTGCAAGACTCATGCTGACTTCASCTGGATAAGAATTGGCTCTGAATGAGCCGTATTTAACATCAGAATAGCTTAATGCTGCACTAAAAGGCACAACTATGGCTCACCCATCCTGATGATYCTGGTTGCTTATGTGCCAGAATCATTCCCAATTTAAGCCTGCTGCAAACCATTCCCAATTGAGAAGATATGGGAAGGCAAAGGTGGGGTGTGGGAATACTTTCCAAGGAGTCCCTTTGGTGAAAAACTTGCAGAAGCACCACATGGATGGATATGTCGCCTTGAATCAGAGTAGCTTTGGAGAGTTCAGCAAAACTGGAGAAAGAAAGGAGTGGGTAGGTGGGTTGAAGAAGGAACCAGGAAAAATATTGCTAACTTTTATTACTTCCATTGCCATGAGATACATTCCATGGTGYGCTTTTTTGTGATGGGTGTAATTCCCATTATAACCAAAAAAGATAGAGCTTTTAATTYTCTCTTTAGGTTTTCAGTTAAAATCATGACATTTATAATGAAACTCAATTTATGTGYAGAGATAATTTGCTTATTAATAATTGTACAATGGGCTTATGTTGTAGAAGCTGCCACTCCAAGATGTTTTTGAGTGTCTAACTTCTTTATTTTCTTCACTGTGCCTCTGTTCAAATATTTAGTCCTGGAATACTGAAATCTTTTCATAGTATTCATAGATGCTCTATCCCTTCAAATTTCAGAAAAACAAKGTTTATATCTGTGAACCAGATTAAAGTAAAAGAAAAAAAAAACCTGTTGGAAAAGGGAGAAAATACTCCACATATTTTGAAAAAAATAATTGAAAACATCTTAGTAATCCTCTTTTCTCTTAATCTGAAAAATCTACCTGGTTTATATAATTACATTCTSTTCAAGAAAACTACAGATTGAATTTCTTCAGTAGAAACTCATTTTCAGAGGAAAATCCAGGATWTTTTTTTCTGCATGTTACATACTCCATATGACGGATGCAGTCATCTGGAAGGATTTTCTCATAACTTTCTTTCTATTACTCTGATCTATAGGGTAACAGAAAGGAAAATTAAAACTGAATSTGCAGTTTTAACATTCCCCTGYGGCCCATCAACACTAAGAYTGTGATGCAGAGGTGACAAAACAAAGCCTTTGGTATCTGGAGAAAATGAATGCATGGAACCAGAGGTCTCAGAGAGAGGAAGGGCATGATTCAGTGGAAGCTGTAGATAAGGTGTGAGCCAGAACTTGAAGTGACAAAAAGGATTTTAGATCTAATATGAAACTTTAGTAGGAAAGCTAGGCCTGAGAGAAAGATAGSCATTAGAAAAAGGATTTCAGGGTCAGGTGAAAGAGAAGAAAAATAGTTAGTACAGGCTGTTCTCCAGGACATAATATACAGCTCTGTTCTAGTGAGGTTAAGTGTTCCTTTACAGTTTATTTATTGATACGTGTATCCATTCTAACCTGTCTGTGCAGAGAAAGAAAATCCATTAGTGATATCAATTAGTGGATGAATGCCACAGGTATATATTTTGGGGCTACTGACTTCAGTCTTTTATATGATTTGTGCAAAAGTCAGCATTACTGGACTGTGTGCCATGCATCTAAACTCCTGCCTTTTACAGTTTGTTCTTTAAAAGGTTAGAAAATCACACACAAATAATCTGTGTTATTATTGTTCACTTATTACATGCCCAGAATATTTAATGACAGGTTAGCATTGGATCCTTATTTAGTTCCCTTGCACAYGAGTCATGATACAGAATACATCTACTCTGATGATATTTTTCTTCTTTTATGCAACAGTTCTCATTGTTATTTGATACACAATATGCTTCTTCAACATCAATGAAGTAAACAAAAGAGGTTCTTACCTCTATCACCTCTACTGTACAAGATGGATGATCTGGATAAAAGAATTGAGCCCAGTTTCATCAAGTGTGTGGACAACCCCAAACTAAGYCCAATTGTAGAAGATTAAACATGGCCAAGTGCCAGTGCACTCAGGTCACAATAACCCCATACAATGACACAGGTTGAGGAAAAGTGGCTGGAGTGCTGCTCAGCAGAAAAGAACCTGGASATGTTGATCAACAGCAGCTGAACATAAGCCAGCTGCGTGCTCAGGTGGCCAAAAGAGTCAAAGACATCCTGGCTGGTATCAGAAATAGTRTCYGGCAGGACTTGCCAAATTKTTGTCTCCTTGTACTTGGAAMTGATGAGGTTGCACTGAAATCCTGTGTTCAGTTCTGGGTCCCTCACTACAAGAAAGTCGTTGAGGTGTTGGAGCAAATCCAGAGAAGRGCCATGAARTTGGTGAAGGGTCTGGAGTGCAAATCTCACAAGGAGCAACTGAAGGTACTGGGTAGTGCCTGGAGAAAAGGAGACTCAGGAGTTTTGACTACAGCTACCTGAAAGGATTTGTGGACAGGTGAGGGTCAGTCTCTTCTTCCAAGTAATAAATGATAGGACAAGAGCAAATGTCCTTGTGTTAGGCACCGTTTAGATTCAGCACTAGGGAACATTTCTTTGTGGAAAGGTGTCTTAGTTTAAGAAATTTAYATGGGGTGGAAACTCCAAAGTCAATTACTTCCCTTTTTAGTTTTTTGCTTCTTCCCTTTAAYCAATGAGGAGACAAATGTGAGAAGATATAAKTGAAAAAAAAGTTTACTRTGATTTACCAGRGGAGGCAGCAGYGCCACACCCCAGCTGTCCACAAGCAAATTTTGCAACACCTTTCTGGTCACTCTTGCCATGGCAATCCCATTTCTGGAACCAGGGAGGAGGTTTCTTTCAGACCTTTTCACTGCTGCTCCTCAGGACAGCTACAACAGGACATCAAACTCTCTATGACTTTTTCAGCTATCGCCCCAGTTCCAGCCATTCCTGCTGACTACCACACCCCTGTGATATACCACAGTATTCCATAACCCCAGCTGCTGCTGGAACTGCCCTCACCAGGAGAGCCCCTGTCAGGTGAGACACCAGGCATCACTGACTCTTGTTTTTGGAAATAATAATTGGTCTCCAGRTTTTGTTTTGTTCCTGGTCCCTTTTGGGTATTGTCTGAGGAAGAAGGGGGTTTGGTAATCACAGAGGCTTGTGTTTTTCCTTTGTTATCTCTCTCCACCACGTGTGTGCACTTCTCTTCCATATTGCTTTTGTCTTCTGGCCCACAGAGCTGCCTATGGACGCCACCTTACTGGGGGAGGAGTTTCTCTGCCAGCTTGTTTTCTTTGTTGCCAGGGAGTCCCTGGGATTCAGCACCTTCCTATCTAGTTGCTATTACAGTTATCTTGGGTGTGGCTGCTTTGTGTTTTAGTAAACTGTAAACTGCTATTTTTTCACTTGTRTCGTCTTACATTTGTCTCCTTATTGGTGAAGAGGGTTAGTTAAAAACTGAAAGGAGAGATTTGGAGTCTCCACCTCATATAATTGTCTTAAACCAAGACAAAAGGTTTGTCAGGAAGTGGTTGAGTGATCATTCCTGAAGGTGTATGAAAGATATGTAGATGTGGCACTTAGGGACATRGTTTAKTGGTGTACTTACCAGTGCTGGGACAATGGTTGAACTTAAAGGCCTTTTCCAACCTGGATGATTATGTGATTCTATACTATTATCCTTGTGAACAGGACATGAATTTCCTCTGAAACACTGGGCAGGAGACTCAAGCCAGACCTCTTTTCCTCCTTCCTCTCAGTACACACACACACATACATACACACACACACACACACACATGCACATTCACACACAGGTTCTCCTTCCCTGTTCTTTCACAGGTATATGAGACAGGCAGGCAGAGCCAAGCAGATTTGCTCAGGACTGAACACAGATCAAGGAAAAGAAAGGGACAGTGCCTTAAAGTGCCTAAAGTGTCTGCATATACCCTAACATAAATATTCAGTATTCAAATATAGAACTGAAATAAATGAAAACCGTGATCTGAATACAAATGATGATATAGAGCAGATTCATTTTCTTAACAGAATATGAAAATAATAAAAAACACCTCACACACTTGTTATTATTGTGAAATTCTCAAATGTAGTAGCAGAAAACAATATCAGAGATTGGGTAATATAAGAGAGCCTGTGACTGCAGAAGAGAATATTTTTGCTATATTGAATGGGAACCTGTAGACTTAATAAAAGGACAATGTGAAATCTGAACAGCTGCCACTTAATTGCACACTATTTATACAGGCTGCTGAAAGAGGGTTTGGTCCTGTGGAGTGAATAGCATGAAAAATGTGCAAATGATTATACAGGGAGTACTTTTCAGTCTATTACTAATCACAGAGCATGGAACCAGACTGAATTAGTAGAAAAATRGGTTTGTTTCTTTCCTGTTGTGAGTCTATCTTTTCTATTTTGATAGGAGAGTCAAATGTTGTGGCAATACCTAAATTCYAGTCTCCTCTCCTCTCCATTGCATAAGAGGAATTTCTTAAATGAGAAGAGATTTTAAAAATACTTTATGGTCTTCTTTGTTACAYTTGAAATAAGGACAGACAAGTAACCAAACTGTAGTCTAGCTTTAAGAGAAATTAAAATGAAGTTAATTTGTCTTAGAAAKCTGCACACCTACTTTTAAAACTATTGCAGATTAATGCATTAATTAACTCACGCATGACTTTCAGAGAAATCTGTATTTCAGTCAGGGACCCTAGAGGGAAAAGCATTTCAAGGTTACTGTGTGATTATAAAATCTTGAAAGTTTAACACTCCCTAAAGWTATTCCTCTTATCTAAAGTGAGGGGAGTACGGCTTTCACTGTGTGTTCATGAAAAAAGGTACATTGGATCTGGTCTTCAGTTCTGCTATAGAGTTCCTCAAGATCTGATTTAAATGGAAATAAGCAGTAGATATTTGTGTTTTATGTTTACATTTATATTTATTGTCCTAWAATATTCTAYCATAATGTTATTTCAKAACTGTGTTGAAGAAACCCTTTRCAGAACACCCAAAAGTACTGCTGATATTCCATAAATTTTAGCCTAGGGAAAATAAAGAAATATCTTAAATTATTATTTTGGGAAATTCTTTTGAGGTTTTATGTTGCACCCATTATGCCCCCTTTCCTGAACTCTATCCATAATTTTTAAAAATGAAAATATGCTGAAAAAGAGTTGCTTTACACATTCTCACAATTCTTTGACCTGTTGAGCATTTTAACTTTTAAACAGGCTGAMTTAGAGATAACTTTGCTACAATGAAACAAGTTTTCTGACTGTTTTATATGACTAGTTCTACTGATTTCAGTACCTTATGTATGATGTGTCATGTAGCTGTTTAATCAGTACTGAGCTGAAATGTGCTTGAATTTCTCAATACGCAATAGGTTTTCAATTTGACATGAGAGAGATTCAGATTAACCTGCACTTTTTAAGAAAAAGATAGGGAAAGAATGTCCTTGATAAATAGCACTGTGACTTGTGTCTGAAAATGACTTTCTAAACCCTTAAAAAAAATCAGGATAAGGATTAGAAAAGCAGTATGGAAAAACTGATTTGYAGTCTTAGAATAACTTTAAATCTCTGTAGTCCAGATTTCATAGTTTTATTCCACATTTAGCTGATGTTATATTCTCCCAGTAAAAGCTGTAGTGTGTTCAAATAAGTTAAGGTCAATTCTAATCCACTGCTCTTTCTTTGTTGAGATATGGGCTCTTCAGGAAAAAAGATTTTGCAGACAYAGTATGTGACAGGATGTCTCATCTAAGACTCACATGTCACAAAATGGGTCAAAGAAGCATTGCACTTGCAGTATCTTCCTCTCATGATATCCCCTGAGAACATTTTGACACAGCATAAAATGGCAGCTATTAAGATGAACAATAAGATTTGCTATGTAAATCTGTACTTATCAACACAACAGTCCATAAGCAGTTTCTAGGAGAGCAAAGGTAATTCATATATGTATGAAGAGTTCCTTTTGCTGTGCTGTTTTAAGGGGATCATGCTACTCTTAGCTTGGGAAGGTAGTGACAGTAAGGCCATGTTTCCCATTTCTGCTTAAATAGTTTTTTAATGTGATCTCATAGGTGTGCAAATAAGTGATWGTGGTTGTGGTTGACAGAAGGACTTATATTCTGGCCATTTGAAACACCTACCCTTATTTTGTTACAGACAGTTATTTATTCTTCTCAATGGCCATGTGTCCAGCTTTAGGACTTCACTAARCAAACCTTTGATTATAATAAAGATGGTGGCTTCAGATCTTGACCTCTTGAGTGCCAYAACTATTCAGACAACAACATCTTGGTAATATCATAGAATCACTGGGTAATTCAGAGCAGAAGGTACCTCAGGAAATCTTTATTCTGACTTCCTGACCAAAGTAAGGTTGACTCTGAGGTCTGCTTTCAGGTTCTTCTAGCTTTATCCAGTAAGCCTGGACTACCTCCAAGGACAGCCTACACAGCCTTGCTGGATAGTCTGCTCCACTGCTTGGCTTCCTCATAGCAAAAGTTGTTTCTTTTATCTATTTTGAGCATTTGCTGTTTCAGTTGATATCTGTTGTCTCTTTAATTCCATGAGATCTGTGTGCCATTGAAGAACCTTRTTTGATCTTGGCAGACTCTCTGCAGGTATTGTTGGGTCTTTAGGTCCCCTCAGAGCCATCTCCAGGCTGAACCTGACAAGCTCACTCAGCCTATCTTCACAAGTTAARTGCTCCAGCTCCTGACTATTAATGGATATATGTCTTGGGCATAGCAGTGTCTTTCTTCTACTTGGTACYGTCAAATGGGTTGCAGCATCAAAATCAAGATTTCACCACAATGCCAACCATTATTAGCCCCTCCTCTAATGCAGATTCACATTATCTCTCAGCCAATCTGCCATCCACCCCACAAGAAATCTTCATACRCCCAAGCTGCTCCTTCACATGAAAGGAACACTCATTCCTCATTTTCTTTGTTCATCATTCTTTGTTCTAGTCTGTTATTGCACCCCAGTCTTGTGAGCTGTTCCATTAAAAATTTCACAGATCTGTGACCTGAGGAGTTCTAGTTCTTCCTGCATGTTTCTCAGGCTACATACAGATGTTTGAGGTAGATTTCCTTTCAACCTCTCTGATAATTCTGATTTCTCTTTTGTTTTGATATCCCTGACTTCTCTCTTGCTTGGATATCATGGTTTCTTCATTGACTATAGAGTTAATCTCTCATCCAGGTGTTTTAATGTCAAAAAGAATATGAATGCAGATGTCACTTGATGCACCAAAATTTACAGGACATATTTTGCACTCACAACAGAAAAAAAAAATCCTGCCACAGTCTTAATTTCTTAGTAGCAATTAGGTGTCCTTGGTATCTCACAGCATCYATGCTAATACAATCAAAGGCTTGACTAATATTTTAACCAATTAAATGGAAGTATTCTACTATGCCTTAAAAGATATTAGCCACTATTATATTGCCTGTGGACTTGCCCTTTCATGACTTATTAATGTCACTGGGAAATTCTTATATTTTAATATTCTCTTATTGTAATCTATTACTGTGGGGGATGAAAAAGAATGAACAATGAAAATAAAATTATAGCAGGAAATAAATAATTTATATCTGAATGTTAAATGTAGCAAAATGAGAAAGAACAGAATGTTTCATGTAAAGACAGAACACAATGAAGTCTCATTTTTAAGTACATGATGTTTTGTCTGTTCCTCATAGGRTAGAGAATCAGTACATGAGCAATATTGAAATGGCTGCCAATTTTTAATGCACACATTGGAATGGGTCAAAATAACARCATATTGCAACTTCTCACAGAAAAGAGAATAAATTAGCATCCAAAGACTTCCTCAAGTGACAGAACTTGTTTCTATAAATAGTGCTTTAATTGATTTGGACAMCACTGGATTTCATGGTTATTCTCACAGATAATGGGGACTCAGTCAGTTTAGTAAAGTTAGATGGCTGTTACACTCACTACTACAAACAAGAACATAAGTGAATATTATTCCTGATAGGGAGATGTTATTTAACAACTGTCATAACTGTTCTGCAAGGACACAGTAGCCAAAAGTATTCTCTTACAATACATATTCAGAAAATTCCACTTCCAGAATGAAAAAGCATGCAACTGCACAGCTATGAGAACATTATTTCTATTTTTAGTTCCTTTAAAAATACTTTAAAAACTGTATATAAGAAAAACATCTTTCAGTTTCCTCTTCATGATTATCTCCCTTAATCCTTTCACTCATTTTATCCACTTGGCCATAATTGTCATGCTATACTGCAAAAAAATATTTTTTTTCCTCATTTCATCCATAATCTCTCTTGACCATGGCATCTTTAAACTAATGCTCATTAGAAGGATAAAGTAAGATATCAAAATTATCAAAAATTCATGCGTAAATTTAATGCATTTCACTGCAAATAAATGTAAAAGCTCCTATTTCTTGTCCCCAAGAAAGGCAGAAGCTAAAAAAAACTTCATTTTTTATCTTCAGAAAGGATATCTAGCACTTGAATTATATCTTATTTGGTAGATGATTGGTGKAATTCTCTTATGCTTATTTTTTGTAAGTATCATCTACTGGTGCTCCATAGTTGGCCCATTTGTAATAAACCTTTTTGTTACTCCTCACCATCCACACTGAAAAGTATATGAATGAATAATTTCTTATTAGGATTTTGAAATATATTGGAAAATGTTCATGTGGTATGCTGATAAGGAGTAGACTGGTGATCTTGGTCTCAAATTAGTGCAGTTTATGTTTCAAATGCTCATTTACACTTTGTTTTCCACCATGGTAACATCCTTTCAGGTAAGTCTCAGAATTCTAGCTTTTATAACTCCTCTATGTCATCTTCTTGAATCATCAAAAATCACTATTAAGTGAATCACACACACTTCACAACTGTTTCAACATCAAATGCAATAAAAATTTCATGAAGCTCCTTAATTTATGTGCTGAACATTTCTAAATTTAGCACAAAATTCTATTACTATTTTTTGTACTTTTTTTTAATATCTTGATACTTCTGGAATTAAGACTTTATTCTCTGTAGTACTCTTCACACATTCCTGTATACTTCACTTTCCCCTTTTGGTAATAAGTTTATTTTTCTGTTTRCCTTTATCTGCTATTTCTCACTCTCATCAGCTTTAAAAGTGAAGGACTTTAATAAAAGTCCTTCTGGTCTCTGCTTCCTGCTTTGTATAATTTTGTGTTCCTGTGATTCTGTTCTACCCTTTGTGTAGGGTGTGTATGGAAGCTATTACACAAGACAAGGCTGTATTGCAGAAGTTTAACAATAAAAAAGTTGTATCAAACAGCAAAAAACGGAATATTCAGTGCATAAGAACGTTTTTTTCAGATGAAAGTATAATACCCAGTTCTTCAGAACCTCAAGAACAATGAGTAGACTGAAGTTAAACAGACTGCACTTTGCAGCTTTGATACACAAAGTTATTATGAAGCACTTCAGAAACTCAGAATGAAGAATTGCAAGGCTCCTTAAATAACRTTTTTAGCATGAATTATTAAGTCAACACAGAAAAGCAGACACAAAGAGTAAATCTCTGTAAGCAAAYGCTTTGATAAGCTGACTGAAAATGTTCCAAACAATTCCATGCAAGAAAGGGGAAGATAAAGAACTAAATGTCAGAAAGATTATTGAAAAGTAAAAATTAAGCATATGCAAACAAACAGATAACAGCACATTCCAAAATAGTTACTAGRCAATGGAAAGAAGTAATTAGCTAATCAAGAAAAAAATTAAGTATTTTTGACAGTGAACATAATTAAAGAAAAAAAACACTTCATAAAGGGATTGAATTAAAGCTCTGAACAATCCCTGAGAAAACCGGGTCATGCGCTTTAAATCTGCAGCTGGAAATTGGACAATTCTTAAATAGCACAGTTTAAAGGAAACATTACTTGAAACGGGCTATTTTGTTTCTCCATACTCGCAACAATATGTGTTGGAGACTTGTTGCAAAAGCCTTTTTCAGGCTACACTTCCAGCTGACCCWGTGAAAATGCGGCTTATGAGGAGCTCGCTGAATGGCTTGCTTTGAATGTGAGGATAATTCACTATCACTCTGTGATTTATTCTCTCTTTTCCAATGTTAGCTGGGTCTCACAGTTAAAACAGCTCTTGGCACTGACTGCTATTTTGTTCTGTTAACCACAAGATGCTCACATGTTTACAAATTCTGGTTAAKATTACTGATGAGGTTGGCTAATTGCACTTCTTTGGTGTAGTGGCTGRTATATCTAACAAGTCTTACTGTGGGTAGAGTTAGGTGTCTACCACAGATATGTCAGCATTGATATTTCRGTCTTTAAAATGTGAACATTTGGAGTGAAAAACGTTACTTGAATCCATCCTTTCACATATTTGCCTTGGATTTGAAAAGCTTAATTGCTCAAGTGGCTTCTTATCCATGAGTATCTTATTTACTAATTTTTCATTCTTTCTTTTAACAAACTTCCATTTCATTAAGTTGGACTTCTTGGGAATGTACTTCTGAACACTAGTATTTCTGTGATTTTATCTACTTGTCTGTTTAACAAAGCAGACACTGCTATTTGCAGCTGATACCAGTTGTGTGTTAAGAATCATGGAGTGGCATGGCATTATTTCTCCTCAGTCCTTTGAGGTTGTGAAGAACAACTTGACAACYAAGAGTTCTAAAGCAATAGGCAACAGGACATAGGAAATATTTAGCTAATCTTTCAACATGGTGTGACATATCCTGAATTATTTAATTAAAACAAGAAAGATAAATGCCAAATTTTTAGAGGGCATGGATGTCTAAACATTTATATCAAATTAACGTTGCTAAAAAAATTATATTTTTCCACTTTGACACCTCTTCCCCCTCATCCCTTCCCCTTGCACCCTGGAAATTTGTCCTATTTTTCTGAAAAGCTGTTTAATTTTATATGGAGGATATTAGTGAGACAGATAATTTTACTGAAAATCTGGTTGTGTTCCAAGAGATTTTGATAGGAAGGACTCACCCAGAATTATTTTACTTGCTAAATTCATACCAGGAGGTCGCCTGCTGCTCTGTTCTCTTTTCTGTCTCAAGAGCACATATGCTCTCTGATTACCAGCCCTCACTTGGCTACAGTAATTATTCCAGAATTCAAAGTAAAACAGGGAAAAGAATCTTTATGCTGCATATTGTGCTCATGCAGTTCTTATGGAGCTGGTGAAACTTTGGGCTTTTGTAACGTGTGATGAAAAAAGGCTTATTCAGACCTCGTAGCAACTCCCAAGTGACTTTTGCATGTTTCAGAACAGTTGGAGCACTGACACCCCATTGTGTTGACAAATGTAACTTAAATACTTGTGCAAAGCTAGCTGGGCAACTTAAATTCCTTTAAAYAAATTTCTCTCAAATCAAAAGAATTCTGCATTGGTAGAGTCTACATTCTGTTACTAAAGCTGGTGTAAAAGAGGTGAAATATAGTGTGGATCAGAATCTGTCTCTTAGTCTCTTTATGCAGGGGGTTTTCTTATTCTGGGACTTATAGCTRAAGAGGGGAATCCTATTCAGCTCTCTGCTTGTGAGAGATTATTTTAAACAGAATATGAAGGGGTCACTTAAGCAAAAATTAATATTCTTGCAAACTTAAAAACAGGAAACATATATTAGAAATATATACAACTGGATTTATTTTACACTATGTAACATGCCAGGTCTAGTGGACAAGTTTATGGTTTGTTTACTTTGTCTGCSTTTACCAAAAGTTTTTGGGATGTTATTTTCTTCCATAAACTCTGTGGGATTAGTACTTGTCTGAATATTTTGTATATCATTTCTATAAGTTGGCTTGCTTGAAAGAAAGAGTGACAMTTGTTCTGAGTGGGTAAGCCCTAAATGTCAGACCTTCCTTACTGATGTCCATGTTCTTTAGTCTTTTGTCAAAATATGACTGCTAGGAAGCAAAGGTGATGGTGCTCTCCTGTTTGAGAAGTCATGTTATTTCAGCACAGCTTCAGCAGCAATTTTACAAATCTTCTCTGGACCACTTGCACTTGCTAAGTTTAATGGCACACAAAGAGGCTTCAGGCAATATTTGYGCAGTTCTGCAGTGTAYAGTGCAATTATTTGTTTTCTACTGTACATAATAGAGATCAGGTCACTAAAAAGYGAGTAGGCTACACCTTAAMATGATCTAATGTGCTTCCCAGCCCAAAGGAGACACAGTAAGTTTCTGCTGGTAATCTTCATCAATGGGGAATGGTCATGTATGTGTTGAAGAAGTCTGATGTTTATTSCTTTCAAGCTCCAATTATTTGCTTGTTTCTTGTCTATTTTACAGTTTTCAGATAATATTATTCTTCCYATGTCTTTGAACTCCTAATAGCTGCTATTTTAGTATTAATCTTCTCCTGTAATTTTAAATTTATTATATCTAACTCTTTGATCTCATATAATTTTTCACACCTTCATAATGATTTTCTCAGGAAGACTGAATTAACATTGCACAGCTGTGTTACACCAGCTGTGTTCAGATGGCTGCAATCCTATACCCAGGGWTTTCCTGAAACTCAAATTAATTGGCTAAAAAATTTTTGTGTTTCTGTTTTTGAATGATAAAAGGCAACAATTGCAGTATAAACATATCCACATTTGTAGATCCTTTGGTAATCCTCCAAAGGAGGGACAATAAATAAGTGAATTTAAACTAATACCTACTTCTTGAGTAAATTGTTTTGAAATATAAAGACTGCTTAAAAATCATGGTTCTATCTTTAGAAGTTGCCTCATATAAATAAATTTTTTAAAAAATCAGATCAGTAAAGAGAAAAATTTAGAAATGTAGAAATGATAACTAGAAAATTATAGATGCATGCTCATCTGATAAGCACAAGCTGTGATATTTTTTAGATAAGACARTTTCATAGTTGTCTTTGTGCTCTCTCTAGCAGTAGAATTCAGATTGTTCATGAACATTTTGAAAGCTCTCTACATGCATCATATAAAAAGGAGGCAAAATGAATTCTGATTCATTTTAATTCTGGTTTTCTTGCACATTCACTTTCTATACAATTGGGATTATTCTAGGCTATTCTAAGGAAACATAATTTAATTTAAAGCCAACCTTCTTCACATTTCTGACACATTCTGCTGTCAAAGAAAATTGCTATAAGCTAATTAATAATGGATATCCTTGTGAGGTGGAAAAACTTTGTACTGAATAAAATAATGGAATAAGAAAGCTGCTTATGTATGAGGTTCTACACTCCAACATAATTTCATTAGCTGCTGTGCTTCTTTCAACTGTAGAAAATATGGAATATTTGCTGCAACATAACATTAATTTGCATTTTGAAGAGATTCTAAAGGAGAAGTCCATCCAAATAYTACTGTAGTTTTCAAACTCTTTAAAATAAAAGTGGTCTGAAAAAKGCTGTTGAATCATGCAAAGGCATTTAGTACAAGTGTTCAAAAATAGTGTAAATTCTATACTCCTTATTCCAATGCTGTCTCTGCTGCTAAGTGAAAATCTCCTGTCACTTGTTTGAGTCATGTTCATTTAATTTAATATAGCTGATTGCAGGGTGATTATCAACATAACCAAAATAATGCAGCACACAGGTTTTATTACACTTCCCCAGGAAAAGACCTTTTTAAAACTTTGTGTAGTATTTTGCAGTCACTGCTACATCTGCAAATAAAAAGAGCTAAATTTTAAATGGCTTATTTGTCTTTTTTTAAAAGGAAAATGTGAATCTAAATGGTCTCACTTTTTTTTTTAATTCCATTGTTAATCTATGAAACTGTTTTGCTGTCATTTGATTCTTAGTCATTATCTCTTTGTTACTCTTGGTTCCACAATTTTTATGTCTTGATGTTATGATGCTCATATTTGTCCCCTGTGCTTGCATATCATTCAAATGTTAATGTGTGAACAGATTATGTGGTAAACAAGCTTTAGGAAAAAAATCCCACTGTTTTTGTTCAGTAATAGACACATCTTCATATTAATTTATTATGCATGTATTGACATATCTATTTTTTATATAAATACTTGAGACAGTAGTCTGTCAGAGATACCTAACTGGTGTCTACTAGACTAACTGGTAATTTCCTAGCATAATACTGAATTTTTTTACCTGGTATTTTTGGGTTGTGAGATGAAAAGGAGTAAGGGAAAAAAATCAGGCAAAGTGGCATATTCTTGCATGGACAATGGAGATAGCTAATCACTAGCTGTCTCTGATTACTAATTATTTTTATTTTGCTAGAACTAAAAGGGTGAGAAAATTACAATTTGCTTACAAAAGYCCAATTCTGTCTTTCACTTATTATTCCTGTACAACTTTGAAAAAGTAATTTTTAAAATGTTTAGTTCTAGACACTTGAGGAATGTGTAGACTTTAACTTTTCAAAACCATGTCTGTGCATTATACCTTCAGTTTTCATTAAGAAAGGCATAAAATACACTTCTATTTCTGAATGAAAACATCTATAGCTTCTCCATTCTCTAGGACTTGTTTTCATTAGCATGCGCTTGATATGCTGTGACAGGGCTTCTAAGGATCAATGGACCTTAACCAGAATATTATTTACTTTCTAGCCAGTTGCAAAAAAGGCTAGATATCAGCATTGCAAACATGGAAATAGCTCCAAGCCTTAAGAAAATAAGGTATTTTTGTGAGTTAATGAACATCACAACAAACACTGAAGCTTCTAGCCAACATTCACAGTGAGCTTCCAATAAAAATACTCTAGAAGACTACTTTAAAACTGTTCTGGATAAGAGTTTGTGAATTTTGGTTGGTTTGTGGGTCTGGACCTAAGTATCAGACTAGAACTCTGTAGGAATACATGGYAAACTACTATGCTAATTAACTGCAATTAAATGTAATTAAATGCAATTTAATTAAGTGTAATTAAATCAAATGCACACATTACTATTTAGACTATGTAATGAGAACAATACTTGTAAACAAAATCTTGTTTCAAAAGGCTCTTTTGTCTGTTCTTTTTCAAGTCTGTTAGCATCAAATTGTTCTTGTTTCCTAAATAAGGTAATTTTCTACAGTAATAGGCCTAAGGCTTTAATCACCTCAAAGTTTCCATTTGTGGTTTCATAGCTTAGAGACTTCATTATCTAGACTCTAAATGAAAATTTCAGCTATAATCAGAGGGATTTGAAGATGAAACTTTTTTTCCCTCATATAAAAAACGCTTTTTAAAAATAAAGAGTTCTTATCACATGTAATTGTTTATATATCCACCTACAGCCACTCATGGCACTCTTTGAAAGGAGAAATTGCCTTCAATTGCTTCTGAGCTCAAACTCTGCATGTGAAAAAGGACTCATTGGTACAATACCTACCCATTTCAAATAACCTCTTTTGAAGCATTCTGGTAGTATTTTTTTGTGAAGATTTAAAGTTCTGTACTTTTTTGTACTGAACTGTATTTTCTAAGTAAATAAAAGAGGTGGTGTATATTGTAAACAAAAATGTAGACAGCATAATACACATCTGCAAAAGTTTTAGGTATGCTTTTCTTTTTAATATTCTTCTTCATTAAACATAGTTTCTCTTACAGTTCATGTTTCTGAGRGCAGTATTTTCATGGCAACATGCTATAACACTAGATCTTATTATATTKGGATAAGTTTATAAATGGAAAACCTCTCAGGTACTCAGTCACGTTCTGTGCTGCATTCAGYAAACCCTAAGTTGATCAGGAAGTTTTCAAGAGCTACTCACAAAAGCTCTGGGCAGATCAGCCATCAATGCAATTTTAGTGGACACAGGACATTCCATTCTTCCATAGAAACCATATTTCCATGCTTGCAAGACCAATGCTACTTGGTATAATACTAACTCAATAGATCTATATGAGTGGTATTCTCTGAGGTGGTCATGACATTCACAAAATGTCAGCCTTCACCAAAKAAATCATATTGAATCAAACCCAAACAAATCAACCTTCAGAAAATACAGTTTTAATAAAAGACAAAAGCTCATGCATGCAATAAGAAATCCTATYCTGAAAAATGGAGAAATACCAGAGATTTGGAGGACTTTATTAAAGAACATCACTGCAGCGGATTTCTCATGGATAAGGTTTAGATTTAGAAAGTGGCAAGAACTGTGTTAGATTTAATTTCATATGTTGCATTTGGCAATGAAAGGTTGTCTGGCAGTTAGGGTCTGTTGCTATGGTGAAGTTGTGGGTGCTCCAACATCCCCCAGCAACTGAGTGCTTTACAACAGCTTTGTGTGAACAGGGCATGTCCCAAACAGCTGCGCTTTCTACTTGCTCTGGCTTCCCAATAAGTTTTGGATGGTTAGTTAGACTTTCTCACCCTAAAGCATGTATGCATCACTGGAGTAAAAATGTGCTGTGCTCATGTTGATTCTGCTCCACAAATTTGCTGACTTGTATGAAAGGACTGGTTTTTGATACSTGGTTAATAGTAACCTGGTTAATTGTAATTAAACATGGAAGTCAACACCTACAAATCCTATGGACCCATAGATATCAGTGACCCTAACAAAGAGCAGAGTGCTGAGGTCCCTGATTGATGGAACATTGAAGGGTCACCTTGAAAACCTTTGTGTAACTGATAAGATACACAAAGTGGGTGGTCAGGATAATTGTTGGGCCTATGGGAAATAGCAAACTTTTGGGATATTTGGGAGGGTTTCTGTTAATTTTAAACTTTCTGTGATATGTTTTAAGGGGGTTGAGTGTATCAGTGAGACTCATTACAGAACAATTAAGGCAACTGAGGGATCAGGGGAAAACATGGGGGAAAATAAGTGAGTGGAAATGGGGAAGTGAAAGGTCTGATCAGGTGTAAGTGGCTTGTTCATCAACATAATTATATGGCCAGACCTGTGTTCCTAATTTGTTTTCCTGCATCAGAATATTTGTTTGCTTATGTGTAAGTTTTGCTAGTCAGCCTGGAGCTGAGTTGTCTAGGATGCTAGACATCCATGAGAAAAAGCCAAGATCCAAGCCACTAGCTGGAGAAGAGGCCCATTAATGAGAACTACTACTGACTCTTTTAATGAGTGKTGCCATCACACGTCAGACTTCAGCTGGATACTCACCACAGATATATAAAAGAGAAATTTCTCCTGCCAAAGTAGATTATAAATTTAATTGAGCTGCAATGTCTTAAAAAATAATTGTAAAGGTTTTAAGTCTGAACATCTCAAATATTGAACATAAAAACAGGCAAAAAGTGAAGCACTGGGATAATAAGACCTTACCTTTCTCACCCACGTTGACCATAGATTTTTGTGTAAAATGGGGGCAGACAATGTCAGTCCTTATTTTTAGTTTTGCTTGTTTGGTTTGTTTTTTGGTTTTTTTTTTAGGGGTGGGGCAGTTTTATTTTCTTTTCTTCATATGAGGGACTATTGAACTTTTTCTGTAAGAATGTACAGGTGAAAATGTAGTCTACTGAATCTTGTTTGATTCCTCCATAGTTGTGGCACAGTAAAAAATTGTGTGTTGCATCTGTAAAGAAACTGCTCACTGGTAATATTTCAGTGTTCATCTCTCTCCATTCCATGATAGATCTGTGGAACCACCCATAAGAGGAGCAGGGTGCAGTATCCTCTGTCAGAAAATTTAACTTTTTTTGTATCTTGAATTTTGCATCTGTAATGATATTTATACAGCCAGCATGTAGTGATGGTATCATCTGCTAGAAACAATGTTCATTGTTTAGATCAAACAAAGCATATGAAGTAGGATCCATCTACCCTTCACTTCAGGCATTTTATCTACTCAAAGATAGGACCTTATCTTCATAGAACAGAGCCAAAAAATCTACCCTTCAACATTTGCCCAGAGAAGTCAAAATRTATTCTCTTCATGTCTTTGTCCTTTGACTGTAGGAAAAGACTGTAGAATGACTCATATGGGATGCCTAATTTTTTATTAAGTTAAAAATAAATATTGTGTGGGKTATGATATGAAAATTTGTAGACACAMACAAAAAAAATCTGCCATATWAAGTGCTCCTGTAAAAATGAKAGGTAAGTAATTARTCAGAACTGGAAACAGGGCAGTAAGAATGAGGGTAATAGAAGAAAAGAAAGTTTTTTACCGAACGTGAGAGCCTTTCTTCAGAACAGGAGAAAGAGTGTCAGAAACATGTTGAGGTCAATCAGACCTTAAATTTGAGTCATTAATAATTCCATGGGAAGTATGTTACCAAAAGCTTTCCTTAGACTATTCAAATAATGCCTAGGGTAAACAAATATTTATGCTGCCACTTAAATGTAAAAGTGTCTCATGTTTTTGCTGCATATTTTAAAAAGTATGTGACTTTTTTTTGTAACATACATATTGTTAAAGGATCAATTTTGTAACACCTGTCAGCAAAAGTTCTARTAGTGTTCAGTGTCTATGGGGTTTTTTCCTCATTTTTGAATTTAATCTCTCAGGATTTGGCCTACATTTTGTCATAAATGAAAGAAGTTCATGTTTTTACSCTCTTAATAGCAGAAAAATGCATTGTTTTCATTCTTAGGTAATTGAGTGTTTAATCCATAAATAGAACTGAAATTCGTGTTACTCCTTGAAGTAAGCAATCAGTGGTRTAAATGATAACTTCACCTCTGCAGTTACAAGAAACTGGAAATGGAACAACGTTTGAAAAGCAAAAGTTAAGATCAACTGTATTAATGCAATAGTAATATTTCTGGTGTAGTGTGTGAAACAAGTATCATTTATGTGAGAACCTCTCTTTAAATTTAACTGATGCACAAAAAAGGGATTGACTGAAGGTAGAAAACCCATTTATACATCAAAATACGAACTTCATGGTGAAGAGATAATTTTTGGGGGAGAGTGTGAACATGACAATGCAAAATTATGTATGATGTAGGGCTAGTAATAGTAACTGTTCATTGTCTTCCAATGTAAGCACTAGGCAACCTTAACAATATTTGCCAGCTGTCAGGTTAAAAAGAAACAAAAGAAGATGGCTTCATGCACAAGAGTGGCAGAATTGTAGGGCTAAAGGAATTTCATTTTTATTTTCTCTTTTAAATGTAAACAGTGCAAGTGAAGCTTGGAAGAGAAAGAAAGAGTATCCTGCTGAGGATTAGCAATTTGGCAAACTGTGGCAGTTTAGAAAATCCCCAGAGCAAGAAATAGCTGGGACATGGGAGTGTAGCAACTGGGCTCATTATTCAGTGCCATGTTCTTGCTCTTCTTTCAAAATAAACCTTGGGCCAATATTTGAGACTGTTTAGCTTAGACCAAGATCTGGTCCCTTARCCTGAACTATTAAATCTAATGGGTTTGTAATGTGAGAAAAGAACCCCAACATAGTTACACTGATGAAGATACAGCAGCTTTGAATTATTCATTACAGCTAAAACTTGATACATTATGTTAATGTATATGTTATATGTGTGTATACAGACATATGTAATGTGAACCTCTTTTAAAAATCATTTTTACACAGCTATATAAAAAGTCTTAGATGTTGTTCTATCTTTTTAGTAATAAATTAGCATTCTTATTTCTTGGAAATATTGCAAAATYTTCCTTCTAGTCATGCAAGTAGCTCTATTATACTCAACAGAAAAGAAATCACTCAAGCTCACAACAGAAATCAAAGGAGATGCCTGGATAGAATTGCACCAAATAGATGGCTTTTTTTTAAACAAAGAAAGCAGACAAGACGACAAAGTTAGCTCAGTGTTGAAGGTATTTTATAAAGAGCTAATAAGATCTTCCACAGCTAAAATCATAGCTGTGGAACTTGAACCACACATTGACTGTCATCATCTGAGCTATTCTAATGGAAGTGAACAATTTGGTCCTACGAACTATTGCCACTTAATACTGGCTTGAAGCTGAATCAGCTTTGTGAACTTTTTTTTTTTTTAATTAATTTCATAATCTTGTGAGAAATTGTAAATAGTGAAAAGTCATGGAAAATTTAAGCAATACATAAAAAACTGAGGAAGACCCCACAATGATTTTGTTTTTAACAACAGGTAAAATATTTTCTGCAGGGAATTATTTTTCTTTTCACAATACATCTAGAAATTCCTAACATATTTCCACTTTCATTATTTCATTTACTTTTGCTATTTAAAAGTGATAGAATATATATAGGAATTTATGTGTGTTGTAAAGGACTAGCATAAAAAAGGTGATGTGTAGTGATCTGTAGGTATTACTGTAACTATTTCTCTGTGGAGAGAAACCCTTGAATTACACCACAATTCATAAAACAAGCTTGTAGATGACCTACTTTATCATTCTTTCACAAAAAATGAAAATTCAGTATTCTACTTTTAAAATAGGAGTGGAGAAAAAAAAAGATCTATGGACTTTAATTTGTAGTTAAAAATGTCTGGTTTCAATCCCATTCTTCTGACATTTAAATTGGCTGCAGAAAGTTTATTTAATTGAAAGGCCATTGCAAAACTAATTGAATATGTGTTCCATTAAGCAGTAATGCAATTAATCTGTCTATGCCTGTTCATAAATAAGCTCTGAGAAAAGTTTTTTGACCCATTTCTCTTTCACTTCACAGGCACATGCTTTAGAATGTCTTTGGGATAATTGTAGAAGGTCCAATGAAGAACTGCAAATAAAAAAAGATAATAAAAAAAACTGTTTAAGAATTTCTAAATGAATCAGGGGAGATGAAGAGAGAGAAATAGATTGTACCATCACTATCTAGAARCAAATCTAGCTCTTCTCTCACTGGTGCTGTAAGTTTGCCTTCTATTACTTATTTTGCCATTATCAAGCATTAGATAAATTTGTGGTTTGCTTTCCAGTCAAGGGAAGTTTTACTTGGTAGCTGGCAGACTTGCTATGTTTTTATCCTAGAGACTCCATCTTTATAGAAAAGTTCTTACTCTAAATGCAGGCTGTTCTCTCTCCCTCTTGGCTACAAAGGAGCTTAGGATAACTAAGATAAGCCCAGTTGTCAAATTTTGAAATGTTGAAACATGAGATGAATCCCTCAGAACAAACTGAGCTAATACCACGACTGCATTCTGACACGGGCACCAGTATAGGAATCTTTAGTTTTAAACATATTTCTTAAAATGTTGCCAGCTTGATTCCTATTTACATATTTATAAGGCAACATCCCCAAGGGTGGAGCATAATGTTAAACACGTCTTAAACAAAACATTTMATTCTGAGAATTGTGTTCTTGGTTTCAGAAAAGTTCTGAATGCATGATAATTATAGTTTAGACATAAATGAGCAATAATTGCACAAAATAAATTTCCTGTTTCAATTATGTAACTAATTTATCTCAAATTGCAATTTCTGGAAGCATTTTGTGTGTAAAAGTGGAAACTGAAGGCAAAATGTTTTCCTTTCCACTACCATCTTCTCAATATTTACAAGCGTAGAGGAATAGTTCACAATTTTCATCTCTCAGTTTGCAGGACCAAATCCTTGCTTTTCTCTGTTTTGGGCTGGTTATAATACAGAATATTTTAAAGGACTCCTTTATGTTAGGGGATTGTAATATATGATTTTTTTCTCTGCTAATAGATTCAACTGCAAAAACTATCTATGGTCATTGTTTTGATATATAGTGATTATTCATCYAGGATCTCTAGAACACTKTWTAWAWKWWARRA
>CADDXX010000155.1:1468774-1487324 GCA_902810485.1 Alauda arvensis
ATATRRKWTKTKYTWTTTWTWTTTTTTTCTGCTYGTCATAAATAAAATTAATATTAATCAAATTAATGGGGTGTGATTTTCTCACATGTTTGTGTGTGAAACAGATTTTGAGTCCTGGAATTATAAAGATTCAGTTGTGGATTTGTTGATGACTTTTTTTTTTTTCTTTTTCAGCTGCATAATACATACTATATAAATATATATATATATATTCTTTTGATGTATATGTATTAATTTTATTTTCTAATTTTACAGATGTAAAGAAAAAAGTCTAGAAAACACATATACCATTAAAATGGGTAAAAAAGGCAATGAAGCATTGTTTTAATGATATCAAATTTCTTTTTAAGCAAAAATTCCTTTTAGAATGAATTCTGGTTTAGACAGATACATCCTTGTTGAGGTAAACAAAGGTGTTTGGTGTTTTTTCTTTGTTTTATTTTGCAGAAAATTTCTCAATTGTTTTATTTATGCATTTATATTTCCCCATATGCTAGCCATGTACTTTCAGAACAACTCCTAAACTTACATCCTAGTTGTTACATTTGTTGTTTGGTTTTTAAATGAATGTACATTGTGCTGTTTTAGCTTGCACCTTGGAAAAATGGTTCCTTTTTCTTTTCATCTTCATTATATTTTTCTTACATGAACAGCAGAATGAAAAGATTTTGTGAACTTGATGTTGGTCTTCAAGAAGTATTTAGTTTGCACTATTTGAAACTGCAAACTGAATTATTTTGGAGGAGAATTAAAATGGGTATCATCTACATATAAATTGGTTTTAGAACCAAAGGGGGCCTGCAGTCAGTATATATTACAAGATTCTATCRCATTGTCTAATGGATTAGATTTTATTAAGTACTATAAAACAGCATGAGATGTACTCAATAGAAAGCAAATTGAACTGAAACAGATAATTAATTACTGCAACTCCTATTTTTTCAACATAGTTTAGGCACAAATGAATTTGTTATACGTGTATATATTGCATATTGCTTCATAAACCCGTCAGCATAAACTTTTTCTTACCTAAAACAATCAATATGCTTTTCATTCAAGGTTTTAACATTTTAAAAACACAATATATGTTTTGCATACACAGAATCAATTTTCCCTGTTGAAATTAATGGAGTCCTTAAAAATTTCCACATTAAAATGCTTTTCTGTCGTTAGTAAAACCATCACAGATATATATGCTATGGAGTCCTCAAATACCTCCTAGATTCTGCTAAATAATGTCCAGTGTGAAGAAAAATTGTGTTACTAAAACCAGCCATAACTGTATGCAGACAATCCTTGGGGAAAGATACCTGAGAATCAACTCAGGTTCTATTCTGCTGATATACATAACTGTTGCAAAGTTCCTGATCTTGCAAAGTTTTTGTTTAAAAGATTTGGGAAAAAAATTCCTATATTCTACTTAATACTAATYCACCATCTCTGAAAAAGGAGTCTGAAACCTGGAAGACAGCTAACTTGCAACCAAATGTTTATTACCATTGGATGGCTTCAGTAGAAAAAGAAGATTTTCTGAGAGAGCTTTCTAATGAGATCCCAAGCTATTGAAAAATTCAGCACTCAAGTGAAATTCTTACACCTTAATGTATTCAAACCATATATAAAGCAACAGTTTTCCACATGYCCCAATTCCTTTCTAGAGTCTTCATCCAATGGAGCAGTATCTCTCTGTCACTTGTGGCCATCTATCTATGAGACTTTCTACAAGAATAATTTAATAAATACCAATGTTCTATTGACTTTTGCCATTTTGGAAAACTATGTTCACATGCTGCTCCAGTCCCCATTGTTTTGCTTCCATATTTAGCCTGTCATGTCTGCATATCTTAAAAATTGCTTTCATGGTTGTGAAGCTACAATCCCTGTTGCTTCAATCAACCCCAGATTTTTTGTGGTGTCTTCGATATAAAAGTTCCATGGGGAATTAGGAATAAGTGAGTAAGAAAAAATTTTTAATGGAAGACTGTTTTCTTTCCTTCCAAWAAGAGAGGGCAAAATGGGGGAAAACCCAACCCTTCCCCATCCCCCAAGAAAAAACCAACAGGCAGAAAAACCAACCAAACCAACCAACTAATCAAAAAAAAACCCCACAGATCAAAACAAATAAACCTCAAAATCAAACCAAAACAAAAATAAACAAAAATTAAAAGAAAAAGCACTAAAAAACCAAAACCCAAAAAACAAACAAACAGAAACAAATCAAAAAACTACTGAAAAACAAAAAAGAAACAGAGTGACTTTGGTTGATGTTGTTCTAAAACCAGCATTACAGMTGCATTTCAAGTGCTTTCTTTCACAGCTTCCTGACTTTATTCAGTCATGGAASTACTTAACAGAACAAATTTACCATTGAGAAAGGAGTACAAAAGTCRGTAATAGAAATTTCAAACTAAGCTTTGTCATCCAAGAGCAACACAAAATGACCTTCAGAATCCCTCCAGTTTTGCAAACATGAAACTTCATGGTTTCTCTGCATATATTCATTTAAAAGTTTGACATTTTTTGAAACTGACTTTATTTCTGTGAGTAAGGTGGAAGTCTTGCTCAGTGTTTGCCATTTCACGCMTGAAACACCTTTCCTGATACAACAAGGAATCCTCTTGTACTCAGCCCTGAGGCCACATCTCAAGTYCTGTTTACAGTTCTGAGCCCCTCACTACAAGAAGAACATTGAGGTGCTGCAGCAAATCCAGAGAAAAGCAATGGAGATGGAAAAGGATTTGAAGTAAAAGTCCTAYGAGGAGCAGCTGAAGGGGCTGAGTTGGTTTAACCTGGAGAAAAGAAGGCTCAGTGCTGACCTTGTTCCTCTACCACCTGAAAGGAGATTGCAGCCAGCTGGGGGTCAGTTTCTTCTGCCAGGCAGCCAGCCTGCAGTGTTAAGCTGTACCAGGGGAGATTCAGGTGGGACATCAGGAAGAAGTTTTTCACTGAAAGAGTGATAAGTATTTGGTTGGGCTGCTCAGGGAGGTGGTGGACTCAGTGTCCCTGGAAAGTTAAGGAACAACTGGATGTGGCATGTAGTGCTGTGATTTAGTTAACAAGATGGTATTCAACCAAAGGTTGGGCTTGATGATCTCAGAAGTCTTTTCCAAAGTTAATGGCTCCATGCATCTATGATTCTGATGAGAGCTGTAATATTTTTAAAATATGCTTGCTAGCTACACTTGSAAGAACAAATACTTATATGGATAAATAGAAGAAAGGTAAAGAATAAAGGACTGAGAAGTTGATTTTTTTTCTTCATAATCCTGCCTGAGCAGTGGGACTCTGAATAACTTGACCTTGGTCCTTCTTAGGTCTACCTATATCAGTGTCAGAATTAGTTTTTCTTTGCAAAAGATGGCAGGGAAACACTATTTCTAACTTAAGAATTCACCTTAGTCATGACCATAAACTMTTCAGAAACATCAAGATCTATAAAGAGGATCTTATTTAGTCTTTTAGATAAAAAGTACAAAGTCACAAACCCTACATGCAGATTGCTTAACATTTAGAAATGTGTTAACTTGGCATTTACTATAAATCCAGCGGTTAAGTTCCACACACTTAAAAGATTTCTTGAGGATTCTTTCTCTTATGTTGAGCTTTTAAAATCAGATTCAGTTACAAATGAAGTGATATGAACTACTATAGTAATGATTCCTGATTTCTTTGTTCCTCCTTCCTTTTGCATGATTTGTCCTTACCACTTCTAYGCTCCATTAGCAAAGGCATTTCAAAAMCACATTCTGCTAAACTTAGCTGTTATAACTGAAATACCACAAGTAGAAAATCTTAAACATGGGTAAATGATTCTCCATTTGCTGTAAAAGAAATTGTCTTCTGACAGGCTTAGAATTTTTCGTCCTCAGGCGAGGTTTCCTCTCACTAGAATAACATACATTATTGACATTCAAATGTAGGCTGACAGATGTGGGTTTTCCATAYATCAACTTTGAATGTCACCTCTTTTCCACAGTGATAATTGAAGTCCCTCATTTCRATAGAAAATTCTCAGTAGATCATATTGTAACAAAATTAGCTGGAGTACAAATAAAACTACTTTCTTTGTTATCTTCTAAAATAAAAAGATTTTTTTTCTTTAGAACCTATTATATGTCTTTGAATAATGTGTTATCTCAGCAGAGCTTCATTGTCTTTTTTCTCTAAACTTCAGCAAAGTCAGGAGGCAGTTARCATTCTTTGAGTCAAATTTCTTTATGACACATTCTTTATACATCTTGCTATAAAATAGTAGAGACATTTATGAATAATATGAAGTTTTATGTCAACACCTTAAATATAATGCTACAGTGAAAAAATATGTTTCATATTTTTCTACAGTAGACTTTTTCTCTATTTATGTCAGAGAGAATATATATATATATATAAATATACACTCAAACAAAAAAATGTAAGGACAAAATTAAAACAGGAAATACAGTGAGAAAAAATTGCATGGAAGCTTATTGATATAGTTAAAAACTAAGTAAAAGGTGGTGCAAGTGTGAGTTAAAACTAATTTTCACTGGATARCCATGATATCATGGTCTTTTCTATACCTTTAAGAGGCCCTCATCCTGGGTTAATATTGAGTACAAGGTGCTCCTAATTMATGAAATAAGGACTCTCCTGTAAGAGTTGCTCTACAGAAGTTGAAAACTGTGTATAGCAGGTGAAATTAAGAATTAATTTCAGAATCWTAAGTTGACCAGCGCTAAAGAAGAYCTATCATCCCATTTATTATGAAACTCTTAAAARTATGGGTAGGTTAGAACTTTCTTTTTACATACTTTACCTGGGCAACTAGCTGATTACCTCTTTCTACCATGATCTGTGGTTTATCAAATTGTCAAAAGCTTGAAGTTATTTACGGTTTTAAATTATGCATAGATGCCTTCAGTGAAGTTCTCAATTTGCATATTATTTGGAATAACACATTGTTAATATGGAAATGCTGAAAATCTCCACTTTGTGTACTTGGGGGCTCAGCCCTTTTCGATTTTCAGTGAAACAAGAGATGGTAGTTCTGCATCACTTTAATTTTCTGCTGCTTCTCAATGATCTCCTTGTAGCTAAATTAAGATTTTGTTTTTGGAAAAGAGATGCTGAAATCAGGAATTCAGCCCCAGTTAACTTTTTTCTTATGGAAACATGTAATCTGCATGAATTATGCATCACATTCATGGTAGTCTGTGAGACAGTTTTCCCCTAAGCACAGAGAAAACTCAGGATGAACTTGTTAARTTTCATCATTGTAAATGATGAATACCAGAATAAGCTGAGTTGGAAGGGACCAYAAGGATCATTGAGTCCAACTCCCAGCCCTGCACAGGAYCATCCCCAAGAGTCACACCATGTGCCTGAGAGCATTGTCCAAACTTCTTTAACTCAGTCAGGCTTGGTGCTGTGACCACTCCCCTGGGGAGCCTGTTCCAGTGCCCAACCAGCCTCTGGGTGAAGAATATTTATCTAGTGTCCAACCTAAACTTCCCCTTGACACAGCTTCAGGCCATTCCCTCAGGTCCTGTCATTGGTCACCAGACAGAAGAGATCARTGCCTGSCCCTCCTCTTCCCTTCAAGGGGAAGTTGTAACTGCAATGAGATCTCCCCTCAGTCTCCTTTTCTCSAGGSTGAGCARACCAAGTGAYCTCAGCTGTGCTTCCCAGTAACTCTAGTGCTGCATACAGGGTAAGCATTTCACATGTATAATACTAAACAATATAGAAAAGAGCCTCTTCTCTAGTGCTTATGCCAGCTGTCACAGTCTGGCTRTGATTATGGGATTAAACTGTCCCAGCCTCTGAAGTAACAGCATTCAACCTTTTATGAATGATCCCTGACCTGCACTTACCCCCTAAAATTGCCTGTGATTTGTCTGGGAGGGTGACAGCTGGCACTGCCCAAAAGCATGCTGGATTTCTATCCTCACACCTGAACAAATGTTCRGCCATTTGTTTAGCTGAGCAGCCGTGCCCCAGCCCCACCATTGCTTAAAGCACCCTCTAGACATAGCTGCAGGTATTTGCTCAAATAAATAAAGCTGCATTGTATAAAATACCATGTGAAAGGGATCCTAGCTTATGACAGCTTGCTGTGTGAGCATGAATCACAACATCAGGGACTTAGGCATGGTGCATTCCTACTTTCTTTTAAAAGTTTTCATAATACTCAGCCTGGAAGAGTTGATGCAAGAAAATGCATTTTCCTTTTTTAAACTCAGTTAAATTATCAATATGTACTGATTTCTTATTTGATTTTAAAAYTTTATTGCTGCTTTGTCTTTCACTTCTTTTACCCTGTTTTTTTTCTCCCCTTTTGCTCCATGCCATTATTGACTGTTCATTAACATAAATTAGCCATTTTTAGTACTGTCTTTCATTCATGCATGTGTTTCAAGGAGAAAAGAAAATTCTTTTTATACAATTAGCTACATAAATGACCATAAACCTTATCTTGAAGGTTTTTTAAAAAAAAATTAATCCTCTCTCCCCTACAAAACTGAAAATCAAGCCTCTTATGACAGAAAACTCTGAAATATAAGGAAGTTGTCATAATAATTGTAAACCTTGTGATGCTTTTTTCTGAAATGTGAAATGTTACCGTAATAAAGCAACCATAGCAYAGTTAAATATTAAATACAGTATAAGATGATTACTTCATTCTTCCATACCTATCTTACAGTCAACAAATAAAAAGGGATTTTTCTTTTTGTACATAATATTAATGACTGAAATGATAACRTTCAKCATGAKAARTCAAGTATGAAGTTTTAAGTTGTTTGAACTTTTAGAYATGATCTCTGAATAAAACACTTTAAGAATGCATTCTTCAAATCCCAGAAATTATTGTATCCTGACACAAGACATTGCTTTGAGTGACATGTGAATGAAATTACAATATGAAATCACACTCCCATAATCCATAGGTCTACAGATATTATGCTATTTTTAAAATAGCATAAAAGTTATAATGCTAAGTTTATATCCTCAAAAAATCCTCATAMTACAAGTTGCCATATAAGTTAGAACTTTAACCATAGAATATTGATAAGGTTTTATAAAGTTATAACTAGATAAAGATTCAGATAAAATTTAGATTGAACTTTTGTTAAAATAAATTTTTTATATGTTGTAAGTAAGGGCAGTTTTTTCTCATGTTTTCCTTTCATTGGTTAACATCAAACTGGAAATGCACTTGAAATTTTGCACTTCAACTTTTCCCATGGGAAGTAAATTGGCTGCACAAAATTTTTGCTTTACTAAATATTTTCAGGCCACTGGTCTTCAGAGGCTGTCAAGTGAAGTTCAAATTGCTACARGTACTTTAGGAACAAAGTTGTGTGTCTTTGTAGTAATGGAATTTGCTGRGTTATCTCCCCCTTTTGATATAATACACTGTAATTATTATTATATGTTTAACCTGAAAGGCAATAATCAAACAAATAGACAAACTGAAGCCACACACAATGTGACCAACCTGTGTACTAATATGAGAGGTCTTGTCCTCTTGAGATCTAAAGAGACAGGAAATGTTGGATTGTATTTTCTTTGTGATATTYTTCCCATGTCTTATTTAATATGACCAGGAATTCAAATGATTGTAACTCATGAAGTTGATAACTTTTGAATATATTGATGATTATTTAAATTACATTTTAAAATATTATTTTTTCTGATAATTTTGGGCAATTTATTCTCTTTTTACATACAYAGACAAAGTTTTGTCCCCTTTCTGGTTAATATTCTAGTTTTATTCTGTCAACATATCAAAAACATTTTAAAATTCTAGTTTACACATAAYATTTCCAATAAAACTGCATAAATAGTAATTTTTTTCTCTTTGTAGGCAATTACAAAAAATACTGAAATGCCATTGAATTAAACAAATTACTTAGCTTCTGATTTGAGCTCTGTATTTTTTTAGCCTGATTAAAGACAGAATTCAATATGAAAAATTAGTATTTTGACTTGCTAAATTTCCTTTCACATTAATAATCAAGCAGCATGGATTAATAAAGGATATGTTTTGGCAACAGATAGCATATATTTTTCCCCATTATACAAATGGCTCTAATAGCATAAAAAATGTGTGGCACAGTAAAAATTTAAACTGTGAAACCAATTAGAATTTTATTTCAATATTAAAGTAAATGGATTTGATTTTGTTATGGTCATTAGACCAGCAGAACCAATACTACATGGTCATTAGACCAGCAGAACTAATACTACATGCAACATTTACAGTCATGCTTACAGTTAAGCTTGTCTTTTTTGAGGTTTACTAGTTGTCAAATCCAGCTAAAAATAGTTGATGTTAACCATTCAAGTGTTGTCTCACTTGAACAAGTGCTGCTTTGAAGAACGCTAATTTGTAGCATACATCAAGATGTTTGCAGGCAGTGATCGAGAAATTAAAGCAAAATCCAAACAACAACCCAAAAAGGAAACTTAAAACTTCCCAAACACTTTGGGAAGTTTCTTCCTCAACTCTTGACTTGGAACTGAATGGAATTTACATTTATAAAATATACAATTCAATTAAATAYAGTACAGCATAAATATTGGAATTGAGTACTAATATGATGGTGTCTGTAAATTCCACAACTCTGAGGTGTTTTAACTGAGAAGATAAACTCCAGCAAAACACTGGGACTTAGAAATTCCTTGATATCGACAAAGTATATAAACATAAATTCTGTTTTGGATTCTTCACAAGCTGGCTGTCAGTGAATGCAAAAGATGCTCCAAGTTATTCAGGTTAATAAGAGCCAGTAAGAGTTCTTTAGAAAACATGTATCTGCAGTAGTCTGTCTGGGTCAGTGTTATCAAAATATTGATYAGCCCTAAAGATTTTCTGATATTTTAAGCATCTCTGAGTGTTCGTACAAGCATATCCATTGGACTGTGTTTTCTGACATGAACTTTTTGGTCCAGAGTTAAATGAATCATATTCTTTGAAKCACATATACCCAGATGTTTAGGTTTCCTCTTTAATGTGCATTTCTTTTTCTTCTGTGAAACTTATTTGCATTCTACACTGYGGTTGTAATTCTCATGTTGAGCAATGCTGGCAATAGGTTAGGCCAGCTTGTTCCAGCCAAACATTAACAACACAGCCAATTGCCAGACTAACTGTTAAAAGCATTTTCAGCCAACACATTCCTTACCCCTGCTGATTTTTCTCCTGGGGGCTGAGGGAATTTGGCTCAGTGGATGRTTCTTTCTACCAGCATGAAAACTGAACTGTTCTTGTTCAGTTCTCATATTCAGAACTGGCTCATACCTTGTGCATAGTAGAATCTAGCTATACCAAATATTTATAAGCCTTATTAAGGTAAATCTTTATTTGTTGTTCTATATATAGTGCAGATGTAAAAGAACACAGAGCATTTAATAACATGCACTAAGATTCCTTTCTTGAACTGATGTTCAAATGCAGAACTTGTTTGCATTTGTGCATTTTTGTGTTTGTTATTGGGGATTTTGTTGGATTTTTCTAAGCTTCTGAAAATGTTAGGTAGCAACCTAGGCATGAGAACATATGAACTACTTAAAAGGCTTCTTGCAAGTTTATGTATGTTTTAGAATTTCATTTTTCCAACCCATGGCAACTAAATAGTCTTATCTTCCCATTTTTATTTTTATTTTTATTTTTATAATGAACATTTATATTTCCTCTTGCATGATATTTGTACTTTTAAGTCTCTTGTGTTATTTACTCAGATAGGTGTTCATTTGCTGAATTATCTTCTTTTGTGATTCCCATCAACTAAAAGAGATAAAGCACTTACCATGATAGCTTCTTGGTTTTAGCTTGGTAGTATATTCTGAGCCAATTTTTTAAAACTTGCTTGATGGTGCATACACCTAGGGCATTCTAGTCTCCCCCACAACTTGTGAAAACCTTTTGAAGAAATAAAACCTTGCCATGCTCATATGAAAGCTTCTCACTGAAAGTTTTTTGAGATGTTCACTTCACCCTTTTCTAGCCAAAAATGGTCTTTGAAGTGTGTTTTGCTTCAGTTACTTTTCAGAAAAAGGAAATTAAATGTGAAAAGAGGTTTAATGCAAGCACTAACATAGGACTTCCCTGCCTCCCCAAAGGAGTACTTCTTGTGAGCAAAACTTATTTCCATTCCCATTTCTAGTGTTTTTGTTCAAAAGAACTGTCACTATGTTGTTATTCTTTAGAATTCCCACAGCCCCTGGAGCTTTCTTTGTCAATCAATCCATGTTTTAAGCAATCTTGTTGATGTTCTGTGACTTCTACTTATCAAAATATCTGTAAATACCTCCTACCTGTCTTGTACTTTAAGATATTTAGAAACCTGCCTGTTAATATTTGTGCACTCTAAGCAATTTGGGAAAGGGACAATGTTCCTTTTATTTRTGCAGTATTGAGGGTTGGAGAGGGTTGGAATTTCTGCCTTATGTAATTTAATAAAAGTTCAGGCATGAATAAGAAATGCTGCACTGAGCATTATTTCCATAATATAAATTATATAAATATATAGACATGCACACATATAGAATGTGTGTATGCTTTAAGGTAATTGCTTTCAATATAGGTGGCCATTATTTCTTTCAATGTTTAATGTTGTCTTTGAAGACTATACTAGCATAGAAGAAAAAACAAAGCCCATATTAACATTAAATGGATAAAAACGYCTTTCTSTGTGTGTGTGTGTTTGTGGTAGATTTCTTTTTCTCTTTTATCTGTGAGGTTCTTGTTGGTTGGTTTGTTGATTGTTTTTATCATGCTGTTCTTGGGTTTTGCGGGCTCTTTGTTTTTTCAGCCTGACAGTCACATTTTATCTTTTTAGTAAATGCACTTTCTTTTTCAGAAAATTGACAAGAAACACAACCCTAGTAGTTAATGGTTGTTATCATTTCAGTTTTACATCTGACAAATTTTCTTCTGAATATTCTCAAGGRTGATCTTTGCTGTCTTTGTCTACCTTGTGCACATCTCCTAAATTTGGACATAGTTGATGGACATTTCCAGTATCTTGACTAGGATGAGATTTTCACCCACTTAGATACAAATTCATCTCATTTCTGAAAATGTAATGAAAAGCTGCTTTGTGTGATTGAGCAGTAAAAGAAAAAAAAAGAAAAAGAAAAGGCATCAAACCATTACTATTTAGGCTTATTTATTATTTTTCGAGAAGGAAGTGGAAAAGTAGGGGAAAAGTCTCTTCAGTGAGAGTGAAAGTATATATATATATAAGAACTTATTTTTCTCCTCAGATAAAGAGATGTTCTTTATCATTTATATTTTGTCTCTAGTGAATACTTCTACAATACAAYTGGGAATTGTAAAACTGCRGASAAAATTCTCATGTAATTTTAGCAGAAACTCAACTTTCAGCAATATGTAACCCTKTTTCTATTATCCTGTTTCTGTTTTAAAAACTGAAAGGGTGTTGATAATTTCTGCTTGTGCTATAATTTCAAATACAAAACCCTCAGCTTTTCAAGACTACAAAAATGTTTATATTCATAGTAGTCCAAATTCCAGGGAAAAAGACAAAGTCACACTTTGAAGAAAGTATTTTTTTTTTTTTGCTAGAAAAAGTTTCTTGTAAATTGCAAGACAAAATTTGATCTGCATAGAATATGGAGAAAAACCTAGACATGTAGATAATCTTGAGAAACCAACTTAAATTCATGTAGAGAATGCTTCTATGACTAACACCTAGATACGGATGCCAGAAGGATCACTTTAAACTGGTATTGTAGCTGTAGAAAGAGACCTCAGATCCTSWCCCTGAAAGAGCTGCTCACTGGGGATAGYTCATTTCAGGTAATGTGTGGACCCAGTCCCAGAAACGTTTCCTTTCTGGTGTTACGCTATTGCTGAGAAAGTGAAAGCAGAACTCAACTGAGTTGAGGATCATATAGAGTCAGAGAGGGGGGAAAAGAAAAAACAAATGCTTCACAAGACTAAAATTTGTGAAAAAAGAAAACCAGGGAAGACATTTCTGTGGAATACACATGGGGGAAAAAAAATTAGGGTAATTTGGAGTTCTTTAAACAAAATCAAGGGCAKAAGTGCAATTATTTGAACCAGCATAAAACCGGCATAGTCATGAGAGATCAGCTGGTCTGTATTGAGAAATCGTGCAAAATGGAAAAGTACTGAAAATTTGARCTCTAGAGATGACTATTATAAAATAAACTTTGTTAAGTCATGKAATAAATGATGGTGAAAATGTATTAAAAAAATCCCATGACTTGGTACTATAGAAATGGTTTCTCTACAAATATTTCTGGAAAATGCAGACATGTTGATTTGATGAAAAGCAGGAATGAAAAAGAGTGTTGAGGAGACAACAGGTTTATTGTCTTTTAAATTCAGTCTTCACAAAATAAGCTGGCTTTGATGAGCTAACTAGCAGTACCAAAGACATAGTGGTAAAACAGGCAAAAAAGAAGTTTAGAGAGTGCTTACATAAGTTAGATATTATTAAATCAGTTCTGACTGGTGAAATACACAATGGAGTTCTGAAAAAATACATGTTTTCTTTTAAAAACTATGGAGGATAGGAAACTGTTCTAGGAGACTAGAACGAAAGAAACTTTGTGCATATACTAGAGGGAAGTACATAAGAAATGCAGGCAGTTGTTATCATTCAATGAAATAATTTTCAAGCAGTTAGATGTCAAGAAAGAAATAATAACCAGTTTAGTTTATTTTCAGAAATACATATGATCAATATATTTTTTGTTACATTTTTCAATCTAAACTAAAAAGTATCAATCCTTATAAAACTTTGTTACCTGGGAAGTAGGAGATTTTACAAAAAGAGACATAAGAAAATCAAATTATTTCAGATGGGAGAAGAAAACTAGAAAATTTGGGTTAAGGCTCTTGTTGTCAATTGTCAAACAAAAAGATATACTTAGTTTTTATAGGATCCAGAGGTTTTTTTCCTAGGTCTGGTACTATCTGATGTTTTAATTAGCAACCAGGGATAAAGACATAGGAAATATTCTTGTTAATTTTCAGACAATTCCACCTGTGATGGACTTCCTCCATGTTAGGTATTGAAATTGAAATATAAAATGATATAGAAAATTTGGAGACATGGTTGARAAATTAGGCCACAGTCTAAGAAGGTAAAATAAAAAATTCTGTATTTAGGTGCAAAAAATCAGCTACATAAAACCAAGATGAGAAATGGCTGGTCAGGTGCAATCCTGCAGATTAAAATCAACAAAAAAAGAGCACTGATCAACATTGTCATAAAGTTATAAGAAAGGTAAAATACCAAGCTAGAAAGTAAAAGTGGTTTTGTAATCSTCCTGTTCTGTTAGGTACTGGTATATCCTGCACAAATGGTCTTCCCTGAGTTTTGGGCACCATATTCTGAGAATTCACTCCACTGGCAGAGTTTGGAAAAGAGGACTTAAAATTCGGAGGTCACTAGAAAACATTACCCATGCCTAAAGCTGCCTTATCTTCTCTGGATCAGACATGGTCACAGACGTGACATTTGGAAGAGAACTTTAAAAGGAGATCTATTATTTCTTCCCAATATCTAGAGAAAAAAGAGGCATTTTGTTTAGATTTTGGAAAAATCCACATATTTTAATATCAAAAATAAGTTTAAAAGAAAAAGTACAGCCACATGTATATAAAATGTAAATAAGACACTTCTRTTTTTATATTATTGATTTCTATCATCAATTGCCATAAGAATGTTCTTACATAATTTRAAGTGTCAAAAAATCTTTTACTTTATCATCTTGAGGGCATAAATCCTATTGTCAAGATATCACTTAGAAAAATAATCAGATACCACAAACGCTTGCCTGAGGTTCTGCATGAATAAGAACCTCTGAAATGCTGATGAATTTCAGAGGAGAACACTTGTCATTTTATGTTGKTCATTGTCATTCAATATTAAGAGCTTTTAAAACATTCATCTTTTCTATGTGTRAAAACACACATGAACATTCAAAACTACCATTACTTTGAAAATATATTTAAAAAWCCAAGCTAGTTTGTCTTAGATTAGAATGGTAAAACATTCCATTATTCAATATTTCTTATGTCTATTTTATTGAAATTTGTCTTATAATGGGCTAAATGTTGTAAAAGCATGAATTGTTATTTTTGCCTACTTCAGAGCATGGCTTCAAACTAGGTGTGCTACTCCATTTTCCATTTAGCTTCTATAGTCCAAAGTCATAGCATTAACAGGTGACTAATAGCACTCAGTTATGGCATCTGCCTTATTTTATGGTGATCATGTGGTCACTGCAATGTTCATCCRTTTTAGCAAAACAGGACAGTTAATTTTTTTTCTCTCCAAGAAAACAAACCAATTAAACTGTCCACTCAGTCTAGCTGCATTTGTACACCAAATTAATCCTGAAGTAATTTTTGAGGTTTGGAAAACTGAGTCCTTCTTGCAGCTCAGGGTAAGCCTTTAGCTGTAGATGTAAGTGTACATTCAACATTCACASTGGGAACTAGTTTCATTAATGAAAACATGCAGTCATCCAAARTGGTATTCATGTTCTTCTGAAAGTGCTTGCACTGTCTACCTCCCTCACTTATGATGAGATAGTGTGGTCACTTTTAGCCTAATAAGCTTATGTTTTCCAAAGTCATATTCAATGTTTGCAATGTAATAAGACTAGACAGTGTAAAAAAAACATCAAAAAACCAAACAAACAAAAAAAAAAAGAGTAGTAGTCAATGTTATGAATTATGTGAATTCTGTTCAACATTGTCCTAACTAGGGGGCAAAGCATCTGGTTCCTCATTCTAACTCATTCACAAATGTGAATCTGTGGGTACGCCCTRGGAATGGTGTAAAACCCAAGATGTCAGTATGACTTCTGAGAACAGTATCCAGACACATTATAGCAGAGATCAAACAAATTAATAATATTCACACCTGCGCTGGCTGTAGATGGCAAAGTTTTGGTAGCAGGTGCTCCAGGCAARAGGCTTTTTTATCCTGTTCTGTTCCTCTGTCCTGCTGAGGATGGGGAACGAGAAAGGCTGGGTGAGCATCTGCTTATTGGCAAAAGTGCCACCACACCACCATTTCACCCCTGCTAAATTTCCTTCATGCTTAATGGATCACAACAACTAAGAGTTTTATGGTCTTAAACCAATCAATTTTTCCTGGTTTTCTATAAGCGTTCAAATCTTTTTTGCCTGCAATTGTAATACATAATTTATTTCCACCGTGTTTTGCTTCATTTCCTTAATAAATGATCCCTCTCTAAAATGAAAAAAAAAAATGGCAAAGAGCTTATGTAGCCTCATGACAATTGAAAGGCTATGCTATAATAAGAGCAGAACTGGGGACAAAATGCATGTGATCCCAAGACAAGAACAGGACTAAAAATAGGAAATGGATATGAAGTTAATTATTTCTCCTTTTTTTCATGATGCTATCTGACTGCTAATTTCTGATGTCATTTATCAAAAACCAAAGTGGAGCACAAACAACTTTGTTACTTGTGGTGGTTGTATTCAACCTACTAAAACAATGTATTGTGAATATTTTTAAACATTTTATTTGATACCTATTGATGTTACTGGAGGTGGGGGTGGTGATCAACAATAAACAACAAGTCTAATTAATAAAAAGTTGGTATATCTACAAGGAAAATACCAAATCCTCTGTCATGTTGTCATGAGTCTCACTACATTTAGCTGCTGAAGTGTGAAATTCCATAWTGTTCATTTTAAAGGCTACCTTTCAACTGCTGGCTGAAGAGAGATTGTTTTCAAGGGAACTGATTCCCATGGAAGGTAATGATTGAAATTTTTTATAGACAGAAATACAAGGTAGGAGTTAACCATCTCTAACCTCCAGGGATCTCTTATAATAGAGCTGGAAGCTCAAAAAATCTTGTTCTCAAATAAACCTTAATTACATAAAAATTAATGGAAAATATTTCAGAATTTGGTTTATGTTACTCAAGTCCARTGAATCTGAAGTGATATTCCTTTTTCTTTTCCTGTCAAAGAATGCCTTCTCCTGGTAAAACTTCAYGTATTGGGTCTAGCTGAGATGGAATTAATTTTCCATAGCAGTCCCCATGCTACTGTGCTTTATCCAGGTAGCTAGAAAGGTTTTGTTAAAACAACCAGTCTACTGCTGAGCAGTGCTGGCACAGCTCTCTGACACTGCCCCTCAGCAGTGGTCAGGGGGTGGGAAAAATCTTGGGAAGTGACACGACCAGGACTTCTGACCCAAAGTGACCGAAGGGATTTCCATRCTGTGTGGTTACTGCTCAGCAATAAAAGCTCAGAGAAAGGAGGAGGAATAGGGGTATTCATTATTATGATGTCTGTCTGACAGGTAACTGCTATGCATACTGAAGTCYTGCTTTCTGGGAAGTGACTGGACATCACCTGCTGATGGGAATTAGAGAATAAATCTCATTTTCATTTGCTTCTGCAGGCGACCTTTGGTTTTCCTTTATTAAACTGCCTTTATCTTGACCCRTGATTTTATTTCCTTTTTATTTTCGCTTCCCTCCTCCATCCTGCCTGGAAGGAGAGTGACAGAGCAGCTTGRTGAGCATCTGGATCTAGCCAAGGTCAACAAACCTAGTTGCATTTTTAACTTTTTTGAAACATTTGTCAATCTTCTTTTCCCTYGTCAGACTTAACAGTGGGTTGAAACACAGCCGATGGTTTTACAGCCAAGCACATAGATAAAGCAGAGATCTCCACRTTTGTGTAATTAATTCAACACAGATAACTTTGACTGCCCTAAAAACAGACTTTAAACTGATAAATCTGAAAATTTAGTTTGACAACCTTATTTCTGCTCTGGGCAAGGGCAGTTTAAGTCATGACAGAGATAAGGGATGAAAAACCACTTGAATTGACTTGACATAAGCGATAAGTGCATTTGCTGGAATGTTCATTTTTGATGTCAGCATCATTAAATAGGTTTTGATCACTATAAAGGTGTGCTCACTGAATGAGAATAAATACTTATTATTAAAGGTATCACAAAAACACACAAAAATATGCTGTAACAGACAAAAAAAGTCTCCTCAAAAAATGTTAGGTATATGAAGAAATGCAGAAAAAATATTTCTTGACAATATCAGCAGCAGATTTTTGTTATTTTAGTCTTTGTTTATTTTTAAAACAGAATTAAACCTAGGATGTTTTACAAATTCTGTGGCTTCCTCCATTCTGGAAGTGCTAARAGGATAATACTATTGGCAGTACTAAAGACAAAGAAAACCTGTCTCTTTATGTTTTTCTAGCAGTTAGTCATACTAATAATGCAACCASTGTAGCTTCCTTTGTATTTATTTTAATGCAGCTGTCTATCCCTCTYCCTGATTATTCCAGAATTACGTTGAAAGATTATACCAAATTCTGACAATAGGTTCTGCAGGGCTAGCTCATGTTATTCAGAGAAAACATATTCAACCACAGTAAAATTATGCCTCAATCTAGGATTTGAAGGAAGAGAGAACAGRATCATTATTCTGATATAAAATCTTGAATGTCTGGAATATAAATTAGTGGCTTAACAGGTCAAGAAGACTCATTCCATGAAACAGGTAACAAGTTTGGGCCAGATATTTGGTCAAAAAGTAAATTCCTATTTGTAAAGTAAAAATTAAAGTTTTAAAATATCCCTGTGTATATTTTGCATATTTTTGTAATAACTTCCAAATTTTTTGTGTAGGTTTAAATTTAGCAACTATCAAAACAGAGTTAAAGGCAGCAAATACTAACACAATCTAGTAATACTGTTTTCTACACTTATATTAATTTCTCAACACTGATGTCCTACTTTAACATATTGAAACCTTTACCTACAAAAACAACTTTTGGGCTTTTTAGATATTTTGCACATGTATTTATTTACAACAKTACCCATGGGCGCAGTCCAAGAATTTGTTTAAAAGCTACAGCATAAAACCTTTGTTTGAGACACTCTTAGCTATCATGTAGTTAGATGGACAATAACATGATCATTGTAGTTCTACTTATTTCTGATTAAAATAAATGTATTTTCCCCCCAAAATCCTGTAAATATATAGAGTAATRTTTTACACTTGATTCATTTGCAAAGAACTCTTGACCGCTATGAGTTGGAAAACTATCTCCTTGATTTCAATAACTTGTTGGAACTTTTCAGTTAGGAAAGTTTACCTTTCASCAAAATTTCTTCTTCAATGACTTTATAATATAGACATCTGTCCTGGTTTAGGGCAAATCTGGGAGGAAACCTCTGAATGGGAGTCCCTCTGGGAAGCAAACCGAAATGGCTCCTCCCCCTATTGGTTTGGGGAAAAATCTCCTTAGAGATGAATGGAAAAACAATTTATTTAACAAACGAAGTGCTTACAAACATAGAAATTAATAATATGAAACAATAAAACCTGGCAAAATTGAGAAAGTCCTTGCCATGGGAGCTCGGCTTGCTCAGGTTGTTATCACTTCCCTCCGGTGCTGGAAAATGCCGGCCTGGGCCCGGTGGCCCCCTGGTGTGGAGTCCTGGTGCTCTCGCTCTCGTGGGTCTTTCAGTCCAAGAGCAGGTTT
>CADDXX010000155.1:1487465-1559265 GCA_902810485.1 Alauda arvensis
GTGCTGCAGACGAACAGTCCAGGAGCTGGAATGTGGAGGAGGAGCTGCTTTTCTGAAAACAAACTCTGTGCTTCTCTTTTCTCCCCCTTCACTCTTGGAACCAGTCTTAAAGGTACAGAACACAACATCCAACACAGACAGAACAGATGATTTGGGGATACAAGCATCATAAAGTCATCCTAAGACAACATCTAACATTCTGATTTGATTCTGTTCATTATTTGCACTTGAATAAGACAAGTGTAAATAAGCAGCATGATACAGAAAGTTGCTGATGCACAAATTACTCATTTAATGAATACTGTTAAGGTTACAAACACAAATTAATAATGCTAAATTGTAAATGTAAAGTATATTAGAGGACTCAATAGGCAGTATAATATTCTCTAAATGAATATATTAACATGTTGATAAATTGCAGTACAATATTCTTCTTTCTAATTCTCCTTCRTACTTGGGAATCTTGAGGCCAGACCTTGATTCCTATTTTCAGATTTGGACCCCTCACTAGAAGAAAGACACTGAGGTGCTGGAGTRTATCCAAAGAAGGTCACCAAMRCTGGTGGAGCTGGTSATGAGGAGGCTGCTCACAGAAGTGGTGGAGTCACTGTCCCTGCWGGTATTTGAAAAATGTGTGGATGAGGCCCTTAAGGACATGGTTTAGTGGTGGACTTGGAAGTGATAGTTTTATGTCTGGACTTGGCCATCTTAAGGATCTTTTCTGCAACAAATGATACCTGGATTCAATGATTTTACTCCTACTTAGCATAATACCTGAGACTGCATTCTGGAAAAATTGTTTTAATTAATATCTACTTTCAAAAATTTTATATTTTCCACCTGGATTATGTTAACTTGAGGTTTTCAACYTTCTTTTCCTAGTATTTACAACTTTTCCTTGCCTATCYTGCAGTGTTATGGACCTTGATCTYTTTTCCCATCTRAATACATTTTTTTTTAAYTATGTGGTCACTCTGACAGGTCCTACTGTGAGATTCTGTTCAACCTCATTTCAGATCTTTGTGCATAACTTGRTTTAATTTGCCTTCTAACTAAAAGTTACAGATAAAGTTTAATCATGTTTTGTAAATTCATTTACAATGGGAATCAAAAGCACATTAGCCAAACATTCTGCCATTACCTTGTTTGCAGGTTAGTGCTGAGAGGAACAAATATTTGCYAGTAATTTAGTGTTATTGTTATTTTTCAGTTTAGCACCACCTGAAAATTTCTTGCATTTAAAGAGCCATCTAACAGGCTGGTGCCTTCTTTTCTCCTCTGATGTTCCCTAATTGCTCTTTTTTCCCCAAAGTGTAGTTAAAGAAAAAATTATGATTCTTCATCATCATGCGAATAATATTTTGCAATGATATCTCTGCCAAATTGCCTTGTTTGAAAATKGAATTGTTCTGATTTTGCCTGCAGCTAAAATTCATAGGCAACAAAATTGTCCTCTTAAGATTTCTGGATATTTTTAAGCTKGTTTTACAAATTTATAATTTGAAATAGATTATATCAGGTTGGAACAGTTCCATTCAAACCTTCCATTACTTGTGTTCCTTCTTTTTAGGTTGATTTTTGGACATTATGTCATAAATTACAGAAATAAAAAAAACCCTGGAGGTCTAGTTGCAATATATTTGATTGGTTAGTCACTGAAAATGTTAATTCAAACATAGATTCTGCTTAATACTCTCACTCTATAGCTGCTTCACTTTTTCTTATGATTATATTCATTGAATTTGAGTCATTTCCCCACATGCATTTCTAATGCTCTTTCAGTAGTTTTAGTGTCTCCATTTCTTCCCAGTGCAACTCCAAAAAGCACAATCCTCCCACAGATGCAGTGACATTTCTGCCATGCATATGCCTTCATCTTTGAGACATCTCAGTTCCACCTTCCTCCCCTCACTACCTTCATCTTCTCTTCGCATATTTCCTTAATGACAATAAAAATAAAAAAATCCAACACTGTTGCTGTTTCCACCAAGCAAAACATAGATTAATTTACGTAATCTACCATTTACTTTATGACACATCCAGCTGATTGCAGAAGGAAATACATTCCCACAGTCAAGGTYAATTTACTTCTCCAAGACAGGGCAATTCACAACCTTTTCTGATAAATCTTTTTTTTGCAATTAATTCTTTGAGCTATGTCACTAGCCCCATCATGGTGTTATTTCTTCTCTCTTGTGATCTGGGTGAAAAGGTTTTTGTAGATAAGAAAGAAGATTGCATTGCCAGAAAATTCCTCCTAGAACCATAGAGTATCCTTAGAATATTCTTTCTAAGTTGAAGTTGGCCAAAGGGGTAAACTGGTCTTAAATTCTTCCTATCAGATACTAATGTAACCCTATCTCATTTTTCTCTGTGTCTGTGTAAGAGATTTATACTTGAATTTTGTTATATTCTAGATGTTTTTCTAGCAAAGCAAGCTTTGGCTGTCTCTGYCCATATTTAGTCACAGTCTGTAAAACTTGGAATAAGTAATGATTATATGACATTCAGAATAGTAAGACTAACTGTACATGAAAGTTTGGTTTTTATCTGCTGCCCTTAGCCTAGAATACTTYAGAATCTGAGTTCAATCCATGAGATGAGAACTTCTGGCTTGTTTCTGCAGAGGAAGGAGACAGAAAATGCTTCAGGCTGCCTGACATGAGTTATATATTTTGGTTTTAAAACAGCATATGGGCTAGCATTTCTGAAACATAATTTCACAGACTTTCTAAAAAGTTCTTGAGTTCTAAAAAAATTTGAAGATAACAGTTCCCTTGCTTTGCAATTTTGAATGTCTTTAGTCATCACCAAGTAAATATGTGTTAGTATTTTCCCTTTCCTAAGCAGTGTAATTAGCATAGCTGGCTGTTAGGAGCCTCATTCATTTAGTACACCCATTCTAAAAAGCTGTTGTGACTTTATCTGGCAACTGCTAKTCAGGAAATTTAACAATTAAAATATACTGTATGTGTTTTCCAAAGCAGTTTGCAAAGAGCATAATGAAAACAGTTCTTCAYAGAAAAACGTTGTCAGACTAGTATGTGTCAGACCAGCAGAAGAAGTTGAAACTTGTGTGATATGCTGTTCAATAAGAGTTGAGAAGAACATTTGGTTTTTAGAGTACTCAGCAGTGAGCTAGGAACAGAACACTGGATTTCAACACCTTACATGTCCAGCCCATATATCAAGCTTGGCACTTCTGTGATACAGGGGAAAACAACTTTGTTGGCTCAGAWTAACTCTAGGGAGCTGAAATGCTGCTAGTTATCAATGTGTGTGCAATGACCAAAAATTTGTTTCAAAGACAGTGAAAAAAAATATGAATTGTAAATAACAGAAAGGTGTAAAAAAGTCCAACTGAAGCAGGGTTTAAAAATCAGTGAACTGTTTTGCRATTGCACTTCTAGGCTATCCAATTTGAAAGTAAAAATAACAGTGTAAGTTCTCCACATCGGGTTGATACTCTGTCACAGGACACATATAAAACCCACCAATTTTTCCCCTCTCCCTTCCTCTTCTAAAATTCAGAATAAGTAATTTAGTTCTTCACAGGTACTTACGGTTACACAGATTATTTTTTTTTTTTTTTGAGAAAAAGTTTTCCCCCATTTTTAGTATTGATGGTGATATATAAAATGCTAAATCCATACCTGTAGGAGCATGTACTTCTAGAAGCAAACACTATTACTCTCTATGAAATCAGCATGTAACTGGGAGAAAACACAATACTCTAATGTTTAATGAACCAACCTTATTATTGAACAAACTCTTTCTACTCTGGCCTCTGGGCATAATATGATGCAATTTATTATAACACAAATCCAGACTGTTTTATTCGTCTGCTTCAGTGGGTAATTCCTTACTGTGAATAACAAAGGTATGGARCACAAAATAAAAACTATAAACTAATGGGCTTTTTCTTAAATTAAGGCACGTYGTATTTCTCAGATGTAGAATAGGAATGCAGTAATAAAACTATAACTCCCCAATTGATTGAAATAAATAACACATAAATGATGCATAAGTAGAGAAGAAGCAGGTGGATTACAGCTATGAATGCAGTGTAGTGAAATGTTCGGATTGGCAATGACTTGTTCATGTTCTATATTTGTCTTCTGTGGAATATGGATCAATTTAATTCTATAGAATAAAATTCATTTATACACAGCACCTATGAGTCCCTTGAAGTCAATTTTTAATGACTGGCARCATGATGCTCTCTGCTAGAAGCTGCTTTGAAGAAATATTCTCCAAGTCCATAGAAGTGAAGGTTATTTCTTTGCAGGCATTGAGCCCATTGCTCTCTGCTATACAGCACAATTATGTACCTAACGTGGGTTCTCTGTGGGGAGAAAAAGTCATACAGAACACTCCAGTTATTAATTTCCAGCGGTGCATATACTACATATTTGAAAGCTGAAAGAGGAAMGTTCTTATGCAGTGTACTGAATCTCAATGGGAARACATGTGCTTGTTTTAAAAAGATAMACTTTTTAAGAKAAGTAATTTTAGGAGCATTACTTGTATGCTTATTTTAATCAATTGTAAATACTTATCTTTCTACCTGCATAAAACATAAACTAATTAAATATCCCTGAGCAGTTGTGGGGAATAGCCTGACTTTAATTTAATAATACATAAAGAGTACTTATATTATTMTACTTCCATATATTAATTATATATACATTTAATTAAAAAAAATTCCTTGCATCTACTGCTAGTTGATTTCTCAATTACCAATACATAACTGGTAACAATGAGTGGTGAAATCTCACTTTGTATGAGTAAACAGTATAAGAAGAGACTTCTGATTCACAAGCCTAAATTTTGGGAAAATGACACTTTTGTCTGGGATCATGGTTGAAGGTTGGGTATAGAAGCACATACTTAAAGATTTTTATTTCAAAGATTTCTCGGACAACATGTGCTTAACTTAACTTAGCCATCCAGAGCTAGACCAGCAATGCTTGCCAGTCTTTACAGACAATGAATAGACACAAAGAAGGAAGTTTCAGTATGTCTAAAATARTATTGAATTTAACTGATATGCCAGATAARATGGAATTATTTATTTCAGAGATTATTCCTCTTGTTCTAAATTTTTGCTTCATGGTGTAATGGAAGAGCATTATGCAAAAGGAAAAAAAGAAAAGAACTTTTAAATCCATAAAATTGGAGTATTACGTTTCCAGGAAATACAATATTGTCTTTTTTTTTTTTTTTTAATTTCTGAACTAGTTCTGGCAAAATGGAATTTGCTTATTACAGACTTCAGTCTGCATCTGACAAAAAAAAAATTGACCAAACTCCATGATCAAAGCTTCAAAAGTTATATGGGCAGCTGGTCAAATAGGAAAACTCTTCTGGAATTTCCAAGTCTGTTTCTCTGTACAGCTCACTTACAGAGCAGGTGGGTAACACATCTGGGGGTTATAAATAAAATCCTAGATCATATGGCATTTTCAGATTTGAGAAGCATTAAACTATCTCTCTGTCTTTTCTTACTCAGTGATACCGATTAAAAAACCACAAAACATAATTATAATGTCAAAAATAATATCAAAATACTGTGAAATTAAAAAAAAAGATCAATAAAGCTTTCTAACATAAGCACTATCAGATTTGAAAACAGTAAAAATAGACAAAAATATGTACAAGACACAGTATTACCTTTAGCCAAATCAAATTTTAGAACCAGAAAAATAAATCTTTTTATTTATATCATGTCACTTATTTTCCATCTATAAATTCTGTTGATTTGCTATTTTCCTTGTATTTTGGGTAAAGAAACCAAACAATCTAATTCCACTAARTCATCTCTCACAGGGAACATTACACTTTGAATTTTTAGAAAAGGGTCAATATAAAGTATATYATTTAAAAGTTTTGAAATTATTTAACATGTAATATTTTACAGATTTTGAAAATATTTATGCCCTTCTCTCTAAAATAAATTTGAATAATATTGCTTAAAAATGTCAATAGAGAGAATGGTCTTGGCAAATTGATTAYTTGGGGTAAGTTCACCAAAGCTGCYTTCTATATTAAATTTTTCAAGCACTTTGCAAAGGCAATGAGACATATCCAGCTGTTAACAGATTATGGAAAATCATCAGTGGAAATTTAAGAGGACAAAAGCCCTGAAAACTATGAGGAGTTTAGTTTGGCTGCAAGGCATGGGAAACATGCTACAAATCAGCCCYTAAGTGCTTCAGTCCTTGTTGAAGCCTAACTACCAGGTGATAAGTACTGGAATGTATTTTTCTTAACTGATCAAAGTTATCACAAGTTGGGAGAAGTTTTACATTTGAAAATTWGATTTCACACACAGATTCTGAACGATTGAATTGATTAGATTGTGAAAAAGCCACCCAAGGGAAATACCATGACCACTGTTTGACCCTCGTTGCAATGTCGCTACAGAGAACTCAGAGAACAGGCTGTGTTAGATGACTATGTGAGTCTTTTTCTCCATTAATTTCAGCTGCTTTATAAAGTCTGCTGTATTTGCTAGCAACCTGACCATTTTTAATTCAAACATATGAGGATTTATTAATCTATCCAATATCTTTGTATAAACACCATTTCCCAAAGATGTGTACAATAGAAATGTAATCATTTATATAATATCAAATAAACCCACTTAATTCTTATGCTGAGAAGATGGTAAATATTAAAGGCAGTTTTAAACTTGGAATTGCAGTGGGTCAGTGTGCATTATCACACAATACTAAAGGTCAAAATCTTTCCAGAGTACCTGAAGTTAAAAAAGTTGTTGTAGTTTGAGCTGTGCCCAACAAGGATTAAACAAGTGTTTTGACTTCACTACTCACATAAAGCTCCAAAAGTAMAAATTAGCCTTGAGTTTTTAAGCCACATACTAAATTCTGTCTTGCTGTCCCTGTAGTTTTTAGTAGCTTGCTGTTGTTTAAGCACAGTAGGCAGCTCAGTCCCACGCAGGGTCCTCTATCCCAGACAAATCCAGTACACAACCTTACATAACTTATCAACTTCCCCTCAACTCTCACTCTCTTTTTTAAGAAACAACCTTGATGATGGAGTGACAATGCCAATGAACAAGAGAAGGGCACAGATATAATTTRTCTGGACTTCTGTAAAGCCTTTGAAACAGTCCTTCTCTCTCCAGTCCAGACCAGGACCCTAATTTTATCTAATATCTTAATTAATGACACAAATGAAGGGATTGAGTTCACCCTCAGCAAATTCACAGATGACATCAAGCTGAGTGGTTCAGCTGACACACCTGAAGGATGGAAGACCATCCAGAGAGACCAGGACAAGTTCAATAAGTARGCCCAAGGGAATCTCATGTGGTTCAACAAGACCAAGTGTAAGGCACTGCCCCTGGGTCAGGGCAGAATTATTAGAGGCTGGGGATGACTGAGATTGAAAAGCAGCCCTGCAGAGACTGATTTGAGGGTGATGGTGGATGACACTTCATACCTGAAGTTTCTATCTAAACATAAGAATATGTCTGATGAAAATGCATTTTCTTTTCCTACAAATATACCACTGTSAGAAGGTGAAATTCAGATTTCATCACAAAGACTAATTTTCTTACTCACTACATTCCTTATATCTCCTAAGAGGAGTAAAGCAGAAGTATTGCATCCTTTACTTCCTTTGTAATTGCTTCCAGTAATTCAATATTTATGTTTTGCCRTTTACCTTCTTTTTCTGGAAGGATTTTTTTTCTACTTATAAGAATTAAAAGAAAGGAAAATCAACAATATCAGCTGCAGAAAGCAGCTACTTTTATATCCCTAGTCTTAAATTTGAAGCTCTTATCAGATCTCAATTTGTTTCTAACAGATGTAGGATTATGTTACATTGCACTTATTGATTTTAGCAACTTTTATATGCAAGTACTGCTTGGTACATGATGTTGCAAATGCACTGGCTCATTTTGATAAAAGGYGATGAAAAACTCTCCTTGTATTGGATCAAAATTAAGTATAGTGAACTTCCATATTTTAAGTTTCTTYGTATTACTTGTGAAAATTTAATAATGCTGATGATATTGTGGATGGGATCACTGCTGCCTGCTGAGCACAGGCAGAGAAAGGTTTAGGTCTTGAACATCTGTTGTCACAAGTGTCCATGTAGCCCRGTGTGAAAGCCAGACTTACCTTGATCTGGGACAGTTTAGCCTAGAGCAGGCTTAGGGGGGGAACTCATCAATGTATATAAATACCWGAAGAGAGGGTGAAAGAGGACRAGGCCAGGCTCATTTCAGAGACAGTACAGGAGGCAACAGGCAGAAATGTCCCACATAAATATCAGGAAACATTTACTATGAGTGACAGCACAGGTTGCCCAGGGGGGKTATGGAGTCTTCAYCAATAACYGGAGTTTTWAAAAATTTACCTGCTTGTCGTCCTGGGTAACAGCTGGCTCTARGCAGAGCTGCATGATGAGGGGATAGACCAGATGACCACCAGAGGTCTCTTCCATGCTGTGATWCTGTGAGATTCTATGAAAACCTCAAAGAAATACCGAAACTTGGAGCATTAATTAAAAAACAGTTTAACAGTATAAARTGATAGCAGCAAGCGAGAAAATCAAAATATTGCACTAGAATACTCCCAAGACTCTTTTACTATATTCTGGTAATCATTGCAAATAGGAATTGTGCAAAAAGTTCCCATACACTGGTATAAAAACACTTATGGCAATAAGGCTATCCTGAAACTACATCTTGAAAGAATAAATTATTTTATTTCTCCTAAAGATTATTTTATTTCTGAAAAATTATTTAGATTTGACAGTAGTTGACACCTTAACTATAAGTTCCTTAAACTCACTGGGTTTAGCAGAAATAAAAAAATATTTCCTGTTTAATGGTAAGGCATAATTTATATGTTTTAAGTTATAGTGAAATATAAATAATTCTAAGCTACAGTTAAGAACAGTAATACATGCTTGGCACATGCACTTTCCTCGGAAAAGGTGTACACTTTCATGATTGGTGAGGTTTTTACAATTTTTTCCTGATTTTTGTTTTGTTTGCTTCCTTTTTTTTTTTCTTTTTTTCCTCTGACAGGAAGTGTTTTAAAAATATTAAAAATATTTTATGGGGTAGTCATTGTATACTAACCAGCTACTCTATTAATAAAGAAGAAACTTTTTCTTGAACATCAAGAGATAATTTTTTCTATATCATTACAAAATAAGGCTGCATTCCTTAGTCTGTATTGCATCCAAATACAATAATTTACTTCTAGGCATTTTCATTTTTGTGAGTTGAAGACAAAAAATGTCCAGAAAAGAGTAACTAAAAGAGGACTACAAAATTATCAAAATCTTATCTTTACATTTTAGCATTTTAYTTAATAATTCATCCATGTTTGCTTATTATGCCACATGTTTGCAAGAAACTTTTCACTTTCCTCCTTCATCATGTTCCTTTCATTTGTTGCTGCATTTACTTTCAGGTGTTTTTGCCAGAAATTAAGCATATACTTTATTTCTTCTTATAAATTTCTTAAYATGGTGAATTTTGATCAAATTTTACAGAAATGTAGGAAATTGAAAATTTGTTATATTTTATGACAACACAAAAAGGTTGTGTAAGTAAAGTAGAGTGACCTTTTTCGTGTATTTGGTTAAGCATTATGTCGAACAACAATGAACACCAGGAACCTTGCAGGGTAAGGCATAATTAGAGACATCAAAACCACAGGAAAAGCCAAATCATTTGTTGTACCATAGATGTTAGGAGTGCATCCAGCTCCTAGCCCAGATTCAAAGTCACTCGAGGAATCTAAACAAGGGATGACTTTAATTTCACTACCAGCAAAGCAGATTTACTTTTTCAGAATTCATCACTAGTACATGATACTGAAACACCATTTTAGTTTTGCCAGTCTTACATACAGAGTTTCTTTTCCATTCTAAGTCAGTCAACATGTTAAACTTTCCACAAGTARCTAAACTGAAAAACCAAAGCAAAKCAAAACAGAATCATCTTTTCAGTGCTGMATTATGTATCCACTTTAAWTTTGRCAGMTAAYATATCTTATGAGAACTTGCTTTTGTGTTTCCATTTTTCACAGCTTCTTAAAAACTATTTACTGTAAACCTTACCAATCAGACTCTTTACAGCATTATTTTTGGCCATCAAAAAACCYAATGTGATCTGTCAAAAAAGCAAGGATTATGTGGTATGAACTCTAAAGTGCTTATTTTCATCAGTTTTCAATAATCCATAGACATTTTTAAACATGTTGATATATTTGGTTTAGGTTAGCAAGATAAAGAGGAAAGTTGCAGTTCCACAACATTGCTGGCTCGAAGCTCTCCAGTCTTCCAAAACTGTTGAAAAGACAGGGCAAAAATGCACAAAGAATAGAATTCTAATAAGTGGTACACCACTGATACACCATTAATTGATAATGGCTTCACATACCTTAAACTGTATAATCGTGGAAATCAGGGAAACACCTTTCTTGGTGGCATTTCATTATCAATAATGTCACATACCAAATAAATATTAAGAAAAAATGATGCCTAAGACTTGCAATTTTTACTGCTAATAAACTTCTAAAAATTTAAAAATAGTTTCTGTTTTCTCACCACTTAAAAGTAATGCTGGTTATAAAGTGCATTAAAAAGAGCTTGATATGKCCATGTAGAAAGTGTCAGTAAGTAATGACTGAATTCTCACAAACTCATTTCTACAACACACATAATAATAAAATATAGAGAGAAACAATTAGGAAAAAACAACAACCCAACACCATGAACTGTGAATTACTAACTTAATATCTATTTTAGAGGACTAGAATGTTACTAATAATTAAAGGAATTATACAATGCTATTTGCAACTTCTGTATGCAACATTTAGAAAATATGTCATGATCTGAAGTGGCAAGTTCCCAGATGGTATAGCAGAACATATTGACCAGCCAGATGAATAGAAACAGGTTTGGAGCATGTAAGAGGAAGTTTATATGGAATAATAATCCTTATTATAAATTATTTTCAGAGGATTGTGCATGAATCAGACRTTTTCCATATAGAAATAAATATTATTGTCATCCTCCTTTTTGTGAACAAAATACAAAAAAACCTTGGGTAGTCCTTTGACATAACACTACTGTGATTTGTAATGTCTCACTGWGGTTTCTTGCATAGCCTAAATGTTTAACTCCTGAAGTTACCAAAAAACCCAACCAAACAAAAAAAAACCCTTCAGAATCTCAAGAACAACAGTGCACTAAAGACTTAGCTCCGCTGTAGCGGAGACTCTTCAGAGACAATAGAAAAAAATGTTGCCTTATACTTAACTAAATTCATCATTGCTTCTATCATAAAATTGAATGAGAAGTTATGACAGGAAAATAAAATTTATCAATATAAAGAGATGTATTTAAATAAAATAAAAGAAGAATAATAGTCATAAAATGTTAAGGGATTGGAATGTAAGCTAAARACCATCTAGTCTCAACCATGCCTGACATGGGCAGGGACACCTCCCACTGAATGAGGTTGCTTAAGGCTTTATTCAAACTTGGTTTTGAACATTGCCAGGTTAGGTGCATTCACAACCTGCTGAGAAGCCTGTTCCAGTGTCTTACCACCCTCACAGTGAAAAATTTCTTCCTAATAGCTAACTTAAATTTTCCCTTTTTCAACCCATTCTACTATCTGTACAGTTCCTGAACTAGAGCCCCTCTCTATCTTCCTAGCAGGCCCCCCTTCATGTACTGGAAGGTTGCCATGAGATCCAGACACARTCTTCTCCAGACTGAACAGCYTCAACTTTTTCAGACTCTCTTCATAGAGGAAGTGCTCCAATCCTTTTCTTTGTGGCCTTCTGGGATTGCTCCAGAACAGTTCACTGTCCTTAGGCTGGGGACATCAGAAATGTACACAGTACTCCAGGWGGGATCTCAGGAGAGCAGAATAGAGGGGGAGAATCACCTCCCCTGACCCACTGGCCATACTCATTTTGATTCAGCCCAGGACATTGCTGACTTTCTGGGCTYTGAGCTCACACTGCCAGCTCATGTTGAGTTTTTCCTCAACTGTCATCCCCAAGTCCTTCTCCTCAGGGTGGTTCACAGTCACTTCTCTGCCCAGCCTGTAGATGTATCTGGGATTGCCACAGCTCAGAGTAGGACCTTGCACTTTGCTTTGTCAAACATTGTGAGCTTCACACAGGCTCACCTTTTGATCCTGTCAAAGTCCCTATAGATGGCATCCCTTTGATCCAGTGTTGACTCTACCACACAGCTTGGTGTTATTGGCAAATTTTCTGAGGGTGTCAGACCAGTAGTGTTACTTTGGAGATGGGCAACAGTAGAAAAAACAGTTAGTTACTGAAAATCTTTCCAGACACCTTTTAGAAACGTGAGTARAGCCATTAATGAACTACATGACTGCTCAAAAAAAACCAAAAAAATCTTCTGCAAATGCAGAAGTATAAAGTATTTAACAGAGATTAGAATTATAAAGCGTGACAGCTGTACTCAAACCTGAAAATTAATTTCTGCTACACAGACTTAAAATACTAGAGCTGCCTAAATTCAGGTCTGTTGAAGTAGTTGGCTTAAACTTTTTCCAATGAAAACAGAAACCTTATGATAAAAGGTAATCAGGAATCAAACCAGACAGTAAGGTCCAAAGCATATTTTTTTTAATAATTACTGATAATTATTTTCTTTCTGCATTTGTAGAAATTAAGTTTTTATGTCAAAAAATGAAAAGCAGATAATAGCATACTTGAAAATCCTCAGCATATGGAAATCAGTAGCAAAAAATTTTTCCTTTTAAAATATGAATAGAAAAGTATAAAATAAATTTCCTGTGAGTCAGAAGGTGTAAAAATATCAAGTAAAATATTGKTTTTTAAATAGCAGGTGATTGTACACTCTAGGAATTATTGTGGTAARAGTGGCTAAAAAGATAACAAACAATAATAATAGTTGTGTAAAAAAGCACAGATTTTTCTAGGTATTTTACAATATTTTAGTGACTTGAGAATATGGTATATATAGAGTATAAAAACACGAATAAGCCATTTATGACTCTGTAAATTTATTTTTTTAGACTTTTTTAAATTGGTGTAAATTCTGCCAATTCTGTCAATATTTATGCTCTTGATTCCAACAAATGATCAAATATAATATATATATGTACAAATAAATATATAATAAAAAACTATATAATGAATAAATACAGGGGCGTCTAGGAGCCATACTKCTTTCAAAGGAGAATTTCAGGGTCTGCTCTAGCTGAAATGAAGCAATAGGTATCAAAGACCRCGAAAACACAACCAGTCATGTTCTGTCTGCTTTGACTTGGAGTCAGTCATGATTAAAGTTTCGATCACAGCATTTCACGTCTAAGATAGATGAGGTTACATTTTTCACTCATGCAGATTTGTGCAGACATTTTTTTTTTGAATGCTTTCACACTTGCAAATTTTGAAGCAGAATTTAGCTCTCACAGATCCAACAGCTGAATCAAGAACATAGTGACAGATTTTAAGCACTTGACAGCATGCTACTGCTGCAGAGAAATTCTCATAAAAGCGGTCMACCTGCAAAGGCAATAACTGAAAATTCCAAGGAACAAGACACAGCCATGAATGCTACCAAAAATTAAGTTTCTTTTTAAGATTAAAATATTGAAAACTAAAGCCTCAAACCAGCTCTTATTGATAAAAAAAAAATGTTTTCCTCATGGCATAATAAAAGATAGAAAACAAAATGGTTTCAGTGAAGGCTTCATATTACTATATAAAGAGAAAATCCAACCAGTCATAGCTGCTATTTACTGGTTATTAACACATTCRCAAGGTAAGTGCCACTGGACAATCAGGCTTGGCAGATGCAAAGTTTTTTTCTCAAAGTACTCCTGAGGAAACACTGTTGTAAGCTGGAATTTTCCCTTCTGCTTATACATTTTCAGGATCCAGTGAACSCTCTGAAGTCTTCCTGAATGCAAATATTTCTGAGGGTTTTTTCCTYCCTGGAGCTCTTGTGCACTCACATTCAATTGTTGTGYGACGATATATTYCTCCTGAGGTCAGATTTACCCTTTTCAGAAGGGGCTGYAGTGCTGATACCAGGACTGCTGGCACATTTGTGRCCTATCTGTAAGCAAGGCTATCATAATAACCTTCCAATGCTGACAGAGCATTGGAATGCAATAAGCACTTCATAGTTGCTGTATTTCTTTGCTTTACTCCAAGGCTTAATTAGTCAGATTTATCTCCTTTTGAATTTTTGCTGTTATTAATGGAGTTGTTGTAGAAAGTTATTTGATGGAAGACTTTTCAGAAACAGTCAACTTTTACTTCAAGGGGAAAAAAAAACAAACATGCTTTTCTACCTTAGCCGTTATAAATAACAAGGAGATTGACATTTTCTTGTCACTCTTTTGTGACTCGTGTACACCCAGAAGATTTAACCTCTTTTAGGTTATATAAAAATATAGATAGAAAAAAAGATATTTAACAGTTGCTAAAAGCATAAACAGTGAAGCATAAAAAAATGAAGGGAMTTGAAAAATGGAGAAAGGCAGCCATTTTTGTAAAGAATATAAAGGCTACTTAACAGTACCTCTAGTTTATATTTATCTATCCATCTCTCTAAATGTATATGTGTTAGCATATGTGTCTTTGTGTGTGTAGCTGAATAAGATGTGCTCCATGAAAACAGCTAAAATATTCCAACAAATGATGGGCAGTCAGTCCATATGACCAGACCAGGGCAAGTCTAAAGTAACTCTTGCTCCACAAATGTGTTAGGATGCCCATCAGTTCCCCAACTCCTGACCTTCACACTTACTTAGGCTAAAGCAGAATCAAAGTGGAAACAGACAAAATGCTACAGRAAAGTCTRGKAAGTGGTGTGGAATAAATGARGAYAGGGGAAAAGGAAAATACAGAGRGCAGAACTGGGAATRAAGKAAATCCCAACATCCTGCATTCTACCAAAGGAGATTATATTTTTARAGATGAATGATATAGTCTCTTAGTGATGTTGTTTATTGATTTTGGTAGCTTTGTATGCTTATTGATWAATAAAAAAAATTCAGACAAAAGGATTTTTACCAGACCAGTTCCTAGTTAGCTGAAGTTTCCTCTGATGAGTGAAAAAATTTAATTCCTTTACATCTGATTAAACACATACATATGTGCAGGGTCAGGGGACAGTGTTTTATTCCTGAAGTTTACTGCAAATTAAAAACCTGTGTTTATGACAACACTGGCAGCAAACATATTTTTTTTTTAAAGATTCTTGAGCAATAAGTATCACTAACTGAATTGTTTTGTAATTGTCTGAACCATTTAAACATTAGAATAAGTCATTAAAATAAATATAATTTGTTCAAATGAATAATGCMTTTACTTTTTTTACAGGAACAGACAAATTATTGCATAGTTCAGGGGAAAATATAATAACAAAATATGTAATAAACTGATGCACTGGACATGGAAATAATTATTTTCACATCCATAGAACAAGAAATATAATCTCCAGAAAAATTCATTCATGATCCATTTGGGGGRAAAAAATAAAGAAAGCTAACAAGGGCATTATTTGAACACTGTAAAGAGCCTAAAGAAGTATTATTACTTTTTCAGCAACTTGTACAAAATTTATGCCATTATCCTATGAGGAAGGTATAGTGGAACCTTGCTTAGAGGAAAGGAATTAAACAAGCCCAGGAGGAAACTTCCAGCTCCACTTCCAATTTACAAACTCTGGCAATCTGCACCTCACATTCCAGTGGCATACCTACCTATGTGACACTTGTAATATTGAACTTTTCTTTTTTTGTTTCATTATTTCTCACAGAAAAACACAAAAGGTTTTCTTTTTTTTTACTCTTTCTAAAACAATATGAGAAAACTTGAACTCTCAGTTTAATGTCACTTCATGTCACAACTATTTCCCACTTAAGCTAAAGGGTAAATAAAAATCTTTACTATCATTAAAATGATAACACCACTTCTACTTTTAGTGCAATAAGAGTCCTAGCTACTACAGCATTAAAAATACAGGTGAATAGGCTTTAGATTTTATCAAGACTAAGTAACTTAGATATCAARAATTTGAATTTTCAGTATCTAGAACATTTTTCAAAATTTTTTTTGGGTTTTTTTTTCTTTCTTTGTTTTGTAGTTTATTTTTTTTCCAATATGCAATGAGTGCTTATTTTTTTTCTTCCCAAATCAATAGCTACTCCATATTAATTTGTTCCTGTTAATCAGTTATCTCCTACAAAACTGTGTATGGGAGTCAGAACATTTCTGATGTTTAATCTTATGTTTATATATTCTTAGTTTAACGTGAGACCTTCATAAGACTGGCAAGGTGATTTTAAATTAAGGAATCTGAAACACTGGGATACTAGAGTTACTGCTCTACTTGGTCCACCCAGTCCAACATGTGAAGTGATACCAAATACCCAACTTTAAAAGACAAAATAATTTAWAAATAAARTAATATGAATACTATTGCAAAACRTCTTGTTGCTTTTAATAATTCACAATGATATCTTGAAGTGCAGTATATTTTTTTTTCCTTTTAAAGTAATTATATATTCAGATTCATATAAATTCATATACTGAGTCAATCTTAATCTAGGAATATGTTTTCAATAATTTTTCATATACATGAGGATTTTTAAAGAGTAAAGAAAGCAGCAAATCTTCCTTAATTTTTTTTAACCCACAAAGCACAAAAAAACTCCCAACCTCAAAACTTTAAAAGAAAGAATATAAAATATTATCTGTCCATTTTTGACATAAATGAATAACAGGAACTTGTGCAGCAGTTACCATTCTACCTAAGCCTCCCCATCTTCACATTGAGTCTTCTAGATCCCTAAGACATATCCCTGAATTGTTGCCCTAAAAATTGAAGCAAAATTAATCAGGGAAGTTTTTTTTTTTTTTCAAAATATTACTAGTCTAGGAGTTATCAAGTAACTTAYAGCATTATTATTAGCAGTGTGATACATGTCAACAGCAGCTAAACCCAAACAACCCACCCCCTCCAAAAAAAATGTGCCAAAATAACACAAAAAACCCAGACACAGCCAAATCTCTCAAGCACCATAGAAACCGTGAAAAAACCAGCACATTTCATGACTTCCAAAGGAATCTAACACATCCCATCTGCTCTCATTTAAAATTAATTTAATGCTGTGAAATGATTAATTGAGAATTACCTATGGACTCACAGCAGTKGAACTGCAGCTCTTTAAAAGCTGAAAATAGAAACCAAACAAAGTTTTCTCATACAATTTAAATTATTCATGATCCATCTTTATCCAACGATAGATCAAATAGTTCATTCATACACATATATTTTCAATTATTTGTTTGCAAGCAATAATACATAGGCTGTGGGGGAGGGGGCAGGAGGAAGCTGAAAAGAAAGATCAATTTTTGTTATAAGCTGTTTCTCAGAGTGTCATTTCATTCRGATCTCTGAGACAATATTACTAGACTAAGTGCAAAGCTTTATATTATAGTTTTCTTTGTGTCAATTTAATATAGTTGGCTTGAAAAATATTCAAGTCACTTCAGTTCAACCCTCTTAGTAGTAAAATTCAGAAAAATAGATAAAATATACAAGTCTTTCTGAAGACATTCTTACTAATTAATGTATTTTTCAGACACTTTGTGGTGGACTGTATACTCCCACATACTACCTGCAGGACCTATGCTAGTCAAAAATCCTCTCTCCTTTACAACTGCAGTATTAACTCTTATATTATTTACGTGGTTTATTAAAAAAGGTCTCACTTAATTGTAGTATGCAATATAATTAAATTAACTTGATTGCACCTGGCATAAAAAATACACTATTAACTATTTATGGTTTTGAAATTTTCCTTTTTGTAATAGCTTCTCAGCAGTAATATTTGGGATGGGAAATCTTTCTATAAAGTAGTACCAACCATGACAATTCAAGGCCAGGTTGAATGAGACTCTGAGCTACCTGATCTGGTGGGTGGAATGGCTTTCCATGGCAGGGCAAATGATCTTTTTTTAAATGATCTTTAAGGCCCTGTCCAACTCAAACCATTTTGTGACTATGTGGTTGCATGCTCCTTTGCATTCTTCTGTTCAGACTGTAAAACAGGAAATAGTATGAAAGCTGCTCCTGAAAATGGAAGTTCATTTGTCTTTGACTTTGTGACCATAGTTTCATCTCTAAAAGCAAAGCAACAATAARAACTTCTATATTGGAAATTCAGATTTAAATAGGTATATCACAGACCACTGCATGGGATTAAGTTTAAAAATAATCTGGTAAATCTGGTAGTATATTAATTTATACAAAACATCACTGCAGTACAAAAAAGCGATTTTTTTCAAGGTGGCTACTTCAAAGTTGGGCCTTACACACCAGGGTACAGAGCAAAGTCCAACTGACCACATGCAYAATCCAGTTGTAAAGCAGCAGTATATATATATTCAGGATTATAACTTTAGTCTTGAAATTGTATGTCAAGTAGAATCTATAAAGGAGTAACTTTGCATGAAAGAGATTGACTCCATTACATGGACTGTAAATATAAAAATGCATATTTGGGACATTTTAAAGAGTTCTAACTGAAAGATTAGAAAGACTGTAGGAAACCAAGCTGATAAGAGTGATCAATACTTATGAATATAAATGGATAGTGTATAAATGTGTCAGTAAYTGACATTTATACGAGTTACTATGGTCACACATGGATTAATGTACACACCTYAAATACCAGAGACAGAAGAAGTTTTAGATACATTTAATCCATTAGTTATGGACTGGAAATATAAACATCTGGTTGTCATTCACAGAGGCACCAGTGGGACAGAAGCCCATCACACATTTCTGTAAGATGAAGATAAGTAAATAAACCACAGCGATGGAGATAAGCAGCTTTGATTTCTGGAGGGCTTTTTTCAGAACAAAAAAAGGTATTGAGAAGCAATTAGTTGAAAGATAAAGCATAATTAGATAAAAAAGSAGAAAAATAACCCCAAGCTTGATACAATTTAGAGCTCAACTGAATTCTGAAGAACTTTCCAAGCGGAAGATCTTATTTCACAAGTGATGAGCACTTCTGTACTGCATAATATTTCCCCTTATTTAGACAACATTTTGATTAACTAACCTGTTTTCCCAACATGARCAAAATTTAGGATTGCTAATTACTTTGAATTAACAAGGGCAATTAATGTATCCATAATACACAATAACTCCAGGAAAGATGTTGAAATTWTTTTTACTTTGAATTTAGGAATTAAGAAGACTAGGTGGAAATTTTCCATTTTCTGACACATTGCATAAGTATGTTATGCTAATTCTATGATAATGTTTTCCTAATAATTAATTACAGTCTTATTTTGTATCAAGTTCTACCCTCAGTTAGTTCACTGATGAGGAACTCCTCACAGGATCRGGAATTGGAAATGTTTGCATCCAGTTGAGGCCATAAGCCATAAATCTTAGTGAGATTAATGAGGACTAGATATCTAAGTACCTTCTAAGAGGTGTTGTAAGGATTCAGATTGTGTCTAATTGGGGCAAAGGGGTCTGGTWCAAAGCTTTGAGTTACAATACAGAGCACTAGGCAGAAGTGTTGGCTCATCTGTCTGAAAACTACCATGATAGTGAATAAAAATTAGAAAGTTCATCCTGCTCTCTGTAGGATAAAGACAGGCAAACTTTGAAAAGAAGTGAAAAAAAAAATCAACAAAGAAATGTGATGCAATGCATTTTRTAAGACTAAATAGCCCTGCCTCTTCTGGGGAAGAAGTTAGAGCTGGCTGTGCATCCTGTCATTCATCCCTCCTGTGATCTAAAATGTGAGAGTAGCCTACCCTTCCATTGCTGAGAAGTAATACTTTATGCAGAGGACAAATAAGGACAAGAAGGACCTTGATTAGCAGAGAAAGAGACACTGTGTCACACATAGCTCATTATCTGAAAAAAAAAGCGCTTCTTAAGGAAACTCAAAAAACTACCAAATGTGACTTTTTTTTTAATGCAATGATGTAAAAAATGGATCCAGAGTCATTTATTTAAATTACTGGTTGCAATTATTTCACATATTAATAGTTTGAGCTATTATTACTATGACAGTTAGGCCTAAATTCATTAAAGYGCATTACRTTTAATTTARAAGATAAAAGTATGAAGTAGAACATATTTGCTGCCAATACTTTAAGGAAATCARACTAGTGAACTATCAAAAGTCACTGGGTATGCAGACAGAAGCAGTCTGTCAAAGTGCTAAACCACTCCTGACAGCATCTGCTCCTTCTCCAGGTGCGGAGAGAACATTTTATTTATTCTAAGTTTTCTGAGTAAGTCAATTCATTGACTAGTATGCTCAGACTTGGGGAAGCAAATCAGAAAGGAAAAAGAAGTAAAGTAACTAGTAGGTTATTCATGCAGACTGAGAGAGCAAAAATGATACATACTGGTTCTAAAATCTTAGAATAGTGAGCAGAACTGGTATCTGATTCTCCATTAATAATCTAAACATACTATCAGGAAAACTGAAAACCAGCTGCATTTCTACCAARTTCTTTAATCCCAAAAGATAACAATCTTCTCCTCAAATGCATTTTTTTGCATATTTCAGGAACTTCTTATGCATTTGCTTGTCAGTCTTTTTCTTAACTTTGAAAATAGATTTTCCCCCATATAAAAAATGGTTGCTACTTTTAAGTAATACTGAAAACTTATGAATGATATTGATATCATTTCTTCACTGAAGTCCCTGGCAAAGATCCCAATGAATAACAGTGTTAGGGCAAGATTGATTTCAAGAGTTTGTAAGAATTAATTTATTGAAACATGAATCTGCTGATGCAAAAATGTCATATAAATTTTTAACTGCAGTATTAGTAAAGGAAGAAAAGTTTCCTATTCCAGAAAAAAGACATAAATTTCAAAGGAAAAAAGRAAAAAATGTTCAGTTGGAATGGGGATCAAACCAGGATGAATAGTCTCACTCWTTGAAAGCTGCCAAAATRCCCAAGCCAAATAGAACTTTAATCTMAAGTGAACAGGAAAAAAATAGGCAACTCTTAGAAGTATATCTAAARACTTGTTGAGAGCTGGAAAAACGATGTGAGCAGAGAAAGTTAAATGCTGTCACAGTTTGTAGAAAATGATTTAACATTGCTCTAGTAGAATAGTCTCAGATGACTAATAACTTTCACTGCAGTACACTGAATACAAACTTGGATCAGGCCTGAAAACACCACAAGAGCTTTGACATTAATTAAGGGTATTTAGCATTGATCTTTAATAAAGAAGTTCATTTAAATGAGGGTTGAGAAGARGTTATTTTGTTTAGATACCAAAAAGAACTGGGAAGATAAAAGCTATGAACATCCCTTAAAGCATCTTCCTTCAAAAGAAAGTTTTGCTGTGATAAAACCCCAAAGACCCATAAATAATGTTGATTTGTGRAAGACTCAATAAGAGAGAAATACAGTGTGCCTGGATGGTAAGGAATTTCAAATATTGAGAGTACTATGATAAGGAGTAGTTKAAAATGAAGAAACTTGTAATGAAAATAAAGGTAATCAGTTGTGTACTGATTCAAGAATTTGTGCCAGTAGACTCAAATCTGGTTGTCTTCTTTTCCAGAGCACAGAATTTAAATCAAGAATATAGTTAAAAGCAACGTGTGTGTGCAGAATATGCTTCTTTAGCATTTTTTTTCCATACAAAATAGTGGATTTATACCAGTGCAATGACAATGGTTCTTACAGGTATTTAGGTTTGARTACTATTGGTGTTTTTATTGTAAAGCTGAAAATCAAAATAAATTAGATATATAATAGCAACATACATGATCACAGCAATGCCATTGTGCTTTGTCTATTTCCATTCTATTTATAGCTTCTATTTCATTGCACTATATATTTGATACAGCTTCCTTTTTGTTATYGTAGTAGCTGTCATTTATTTCTGCCCTCTTAAAAGGAGACATTTCAACTGTGAGACATATTCCTGAACATTACTGGTAGGCTTTGTTACGTTTTTTTTCCCCAGCTACTTATATTGTAACTTGTATTAGAAATGGTCAGCCTCCCACTGTCCACATCTGCTTTCAATTCACAAGCAGTTGGTGTAAGTCATGCATCATCAGCATTTTGCTTGCTTGCCATTCTGTATCATCTGGGAAGCCATTATATGAAGTAATAGAAGCAGAAAATAGGTACACTCCCTCTTTAAATTTTCAGCAGGGATTCTGCTTTTTGTAACTTCTACAAATTGCACCATTAAATTGCATATGTTGGCCTGTTGGGTGCCCCTAATTAAATAAATAAGGAAAAGAACACAAAGACTTCATGAACTGACTATCTTACTAAAACTTCCAGTGAAGTAAATGAGCTTCCCAACTTTTTTTTGTCTCAGCTCAACCAGCTCAAAAACTGGTAAGCTATGCAGAARCACAGTTTATCATGCCAATTAGTGACACAAGTGCATATTGCATGTAACAAACACACAAATTCCAATTAGTTCACATAGTTTCTTCTTCAAACATGTGAGTTCAAAACCAATGCAGTCATTTCAAGTAATYGTTGAAGAGAGAAGGTAAATTTCCTCAGCAGAAGAAAAAATGGAACAAGCAGTAAAAATGGGGAAAAAATAGTACACTATTGTCCTAGTTTCAKCCCGCATAGTTTATTTTCTTCTTTGTAGCAATACAGTGCTGTTTCTTGAATTTTGTAAGAGAATAACATTGACATCACAACGATGTTTTAGTTGTTCCTAGGTAGTGCTTACTCTCAATCAAGGAGATTTAAGTGTCCTATGTTCTCCTAGAAAACAGCTGCACAGGAAGCCAGGAGGGAGCATGGTTAGGACACCTGACCTGGACTGGGCAAAAGGGTATTCCATTCTACAGAGCAATTTGCTCAGTGAATAAACTGGGAACAATCATCCATGAGATGCCAGTCAGTGCTTCGGGGCAGAGTGGGCATCAGCCAGCACATGGTGAACAACTCTGTTGAGCATCATTTGTCGGGTTTTTTCCTCAATCTCTCTCTCCTTTTCATTACAATGATATATTGATGTCATTTTATTATTATTGTTATAATTTACTTTTGTTTCCAATTATTAAACTGTTTTTCTCTCAAGCAATATGTGTTACCTTTTTCCGATTTTTCTTCTCATCCCTGTGAAGGGGCAGGGGAATGAGTGGATGAGTGAGAGATGGTTTGTTGTCAGTTGGGGTTAATTGATGATAATTATGGATTTGCTTATGTATCTCCTTAAAAAGTTTATTTTTCAAAATATCTAGATTGTTCGCAACTCATAAAGAAACAACACAAATTTAAACTCTGTAAGAAAAAGAATTGTAGTGTTGTTATGTGAACAATTCCCTGATACAAAGTCTGATATATTTGCTTTTATTTGAACAAGAGTAGAGAAAAATACTGGAACATGTGTGTATTTTCCTTCTTTTTCTGAGGCCAGAGAAAGGAGACCATAAATTGACCACTAAAATACAGTTGTAGAGAGGTACTTATTTGACTCATATGTTCGTATTTGCTGAAATAAATAACTTCAGTAGATAACTGATCCATTTGGAATACTGGGACAGATGGGGGAAAGTGGCATGAAGGATGGAGTCATCAGCRCTGAACCCTACTGCTTTATGTATGTATATTCAGCAAAATTTGAGCTCTGAGAACTTTTTTAYAGCACTACAGCAACATTCCTAGAGATTTTCAATGGAGAAATTGGAAATTAGAAGCCTGAAAGAAATTATAAATGAATGTGATTGGAATTGATATTTAAATTTCCAATATTTCACTATTTATTACTTTTTCAAGTCAGGACACAATGTTATTTTTTCCCCAACATGAAATCTGAAAGAAATTATCAATGAAATGTCATTAMATTCACAGTTGCTCTGGTTTCATAATTTGAGGCAAGCCTCTGTGTAGACCTTGCAGGGCTTTATTCTGTCTGGCTTGACTGAAAATTCTATGTCGAAGGCAAAGCTGTGGCCTGAAAGATGAGCTAATGCTCTCACTGAAGGCTTTGTTCAACAGGGCTTGGCAAGGAAGTATGGATGTCTCTTGAGTGAGCAAATAGCAGAGTATTCTTCTTGCTCATATCACATATCTGCTTGGCCTCAATGTAAACTTCTTAAATAGCAGAAAAAATACATATTTTATAAAAAGCAGCATCTATATATTTCTGTATATCTATCCTTAAACAAACAAGGAGCACTTCAGAAAAAAAGGATTGTTGCCATTGACAACTAAAGTTCACATGATTAGTTGAGGCTGATAGAAATATAAAATTAGGCAAAATCAGTCTCACTGTCAGRGTAACTATACTAGAGGTGTGACTGGAAGGATCTCCAGATATGTTCTGTTTGTGCACAAAATTAAAGCAAACTTGCATAAATTACCAGCTCTTTTTTCTTTTCCTATACTTACCTAGAAGTTAAATTATGCAAGTTATTTGTAAGATTTTTAATACATYYTKTTGCTTTGKTTTTTTGTTTTGTTTCTTTTCTAGGATATAAAATTTCTATTTAAAATATATTGACTCATATTTTCTACCATCTATTTAAAAAAGCTCATCCCCAGAAAAATAAAAATCAACCCAACCCAGCAAAACAACTTCCACCAAACCCTAACTAATATAAAAAAAATTAAAGCCCCTTTAACACAATGAATCATAAATCTCTGGTTTTTTAAGTATGGCTGAGAATCTTAAATATGAAACTAGACATACTTAGGCYATGCCATCAAAAACCCTCTAGTCCTAATATTCAAGTAGAACTAATTGTCAGTGAAATAAATAAAAACTGGGTATCAAAAATCTTGTTTTTCTTGCATATTTCATGATAAATTTGTGCTAGTTCATTAAACATTTTCATCATAATTTTCTGAAGGCTCTACTATATTCTATGTATGCATTAGTCACAATGATATCATTTTTTTTATATACTGTTTTTGAGACCCTTAATTTATGGCCTTTTCATTTTAAGATAAAGYATATTCCTAATAAAGATAATACACCTTCAATCAAAATAGCTTTGAATTATTGAGTTTAATGGAGTTTAACTCTTTTGATATTGGGTAGATAATATGATCAAATAAATGTACAATTTTACATAATTAAAAATGCACTCTAAATGTTACTTTTGTTTAGATTGATTTTGTGATTAGTTTTTTTTTTCAAGACTACTTTTTATGAGGTCATTTACAGACATAATCGTGACTAAATGTGACTTCTTTTATAGCTAAGGCAAATGAAGCATATCTTCAATTAGAAACTTTTGAAAATGTACTGTGGTAGCCTACTGAGAATGGAATTGCTTTTCTTCACAGCTTCACACCCACTCCTCTTTAGAAGATCATGGCTGTAGATAAGTGCTGMAAGTGCAATATCCTTCTCTTCAAGTATTTTCAGCCACTGGGTACTTCAAATTGCCTATCTTAAGTGTAGTTKGGGATATTTCACWAATATATATGTGCTYGCTTTACTTTASGTATTCAAATTACTTTTCCTAAGTTTTCCTGTAAAGCATAATTAAGTAAGTATAGCTGTTTATGTGGACATARCTGTAATGGTTTGCACTCTATATACACACACAGAAGTAAATTTTCAAATTGTTTCCYATGATCCAACAGGAATTCCCTCTGCAAAGTGGACAGCATAGTTGATCCCAGTGTGGCCACAGTCCAGTAWGCTTTTTCTCTTTTTCTATATGCCTTTATGTAAATTATTTCAAATTCTGACTTGCTGTATATTAATCATAGTAATAAAATGAATGTGTTTCAAAACCAGAAAGATTAATTATAACTGAAAGATATTTAAAAATTAAAAATAAAWCAGACTTTAACATTACGGTGTTTTAAGCTCTTATGACAGGCTTGTACTGGCAGTTGGAATCATTAAGACACAMTAAGACATACTAAGATAAATTTAGTGTCAAGAAACAAATTACAATTGAGGTCCAAAACCCCACAGATGCTCTCATAGAAGAATTACGTAGGGAAGCTTTCAAAATTTGTTATGAATAATCATTACCTAAGGTTGTATAGAGTTATTTTTTAAATTCCAAAGGCCAAATCAGTCAATTGCACGCATTTTCTCACTTTTGGTTATTAAGCTTCTGATTTTTTAATTTTTACCRTTAAACAAAAATCTTATTAAAGCTATAAAGTGCTCAAAAAATCCCGAAGGCCATTCTGATCAACACTTCATACTCTAGCTTCATACTAACATAAATAGGATGATGTTTGAACCTATTTTTGTGCATAGTAGACCCCAGTAAAGATACAGGAAAAAAAAACCTATTGCCGAAACCTCATCTTTCTTGAGCTGCATGCATTAACTTCATTTCATCCATTTAATAGCTGTGATTTTCCTGATTAATTCAAGGAAATTAAATTATTCAAAGTTTAATACTTTTAAGAGCCACTTTTTCAGGTGGCTTTCARGTGATAATCATGTCTTAGCTTGATGATTATAGGATTTGTTTAGAAAGGCCTTTTGCTGTGTAGTAGCTATTGCAAAGACTGASAGCTTGATTCTTAATGTTCACTCTGCTCCTGTTTAGGGTGAAGACAATAAGGTTATAATGAGGAGTGAAGGACTGTATAGAAATGTTTCTAAATATTTCTTAGGAGAAGCAATACTACCAGGTATTTAAAAATAAAAAAAACCAATCAAAACTACTGTCCCCGTTAATTCAATAACAAAAATAAAAGAATTATACCTTAAAGACACTTCTGGGTTAGATAGTTCTGTTTGTAYACAACCATCAAGCACTGCTGAAATCATACATAGTTTAACTACAAGAAAACATGTGAGCATATRCATGAACAATTAAATAATCTAATTCCCAGAAGAGTCATGGATTCTTAAGCACATGTATGATGAATCTCACCAATGTTCTATGAAACAGGTTTCTAGGGTAGGATCCAAGACACACTGATTTTCCTCAGTCTTCAATACAATTTTAGTGAAGCCTTTGAAAAATATGAAGAGCTCTTGCTGAATTTCATCTGGAAAAACGACATTGTTTTTGAGCGCAATTTTTTACAACTAATTAGTTATTAAAATACTGGTTTATTGATTTTTCTATTTTTTGAAGCATTTATGATCTATCTTTCTACAAATGTGCTTACTGGGTTTCAAAAATATTGTTACAGATGCTGTTGTAAAGTGCTGAAAGCATTGATAGGAATGTGAACTTGAGTCATGTGATTAACAGACCCTATACTTACAGAAATTGGGTTTTAATTTACTATGAGTAAAAAAGAGTTAGAAAAACACGTCTGAAATGKGAAAGACTGGAGTTGGAATTTCATGTGCATTATGAGGAAATCCAGATGCTCAATCTGAACTTGGACACCACAAGACATTCACTGCTGATCAGGAACCCTGGCAGAGGGAGGAAGCTGCCTCACCCCAGGCTTCTGCTTCCTTTGAAGGATTATGCAAATACTTCCCTGGTTTCTGTAAGAGGAAGCTGTGTGCAGCAGATCCACAATAACTACAGTTTTCTGTTTCTAGTTTCCTTTAAAAAATGCTTCTCAATACTACAGGAGCATTGAAGAACCCTCTGAGCTTTGGGGGTTTCACTAGTGGCTTGAGTGACATTTTGGGAAGAAATTTTGCTACATTAGAATGAAAAAAGGAAAAAGAATGATGGAGGGTGGGAAATTGGAGTAGTCTGTCTTTTGAGGAGAATCTCACCATCCTCAAATGTATCATTTTTTAGGAAAGAAACAGTTTTTTCTTTTTCTTTTATTATTTCCGTTTCATAAAGGCAAAAAAAAAAAAACCAAAAACAAACGACAAAAGCTTTATACTACATTTGCCTGAAAAAAATGACAGAAAGAGAAGCAATTATATTGTAGCAAAGTTGAAAAAATACATCATCATAAAGTTTATAATATAAACAAAGTATTAACTAGTCTCTAAAAGTTATGCTTAAAGGAACATTCTAATATAAGCATGAAACTGATAAGTTTGATGATATTTGTGTTCCCTTGCTAATAGAATTATAGCATACAATCCACAACATTTGCCTCAGGGGGAAGAGCTTAATATAAAATGCATATGTAAATCACATAAGGAAATTGTCAGAATAGCTTTACATGAAAATTAAATCACATTTGTTATATTAGGACAGACACAATGTCATTTACCATATGTCTTGCCTTGTGAAATTCAGTCACAGTATTTGGCAAAGCTGAACAGTTCAGGAGCTGCATAATTAATACTTGTCTCAGTGTTTGCTTACAGGCATTGTTTAGGGAAATTTTAACATATATTCTCTATACCTACTCGCTTCTGTAGTGCGTTACCAAGCTATATTGAGGCTTGTATAAACATAAATTGTAGAAGTACATACTGTAAAGATATATCACTCCTAAAACCCTGTTATTTACTAAATAAATCTCCCCGGTTGTTAAGCATTTATTCAAGTTTAATTTGGAATAATTTTTCTGAACTAGAAGCCAGACTATGCATCTGTCATTTCCTTGTCACAAAACACAAAGGAGAAGATAGYATAGAAAATGAGGACTGGGGAAAATAGATGTGGTTAAAACGGAGAAAAGAATAAGATAAGGGATCCAGAAATAAATTGAGAAAATCCAGGGAAATCACTTTGAATAAAAATCAGATCAGAACAAACTAGATCAGATCAGCAAACTAGACTGGAAGATGCATTAAAGTGAAATGAGAAAAAACATCTTTTTGTTAGCCATGTACAGTCCTCACTTTTGTCTTCACCTCAGGTATACTTGTGTGTCATGGTGCAAAATGTTCTTTTGCTAATAAACTCAATAGTTCTCACTTGTTCAAGCAAATAATAGAACAATGGCACAAGTTCACTCCTTATACTGGCAGGTTTTTTCAGATGTATTTTGCAAAAAGCTGCTTTTTGCACATGCTTAGGTATACTTGGAAACTCTTAGCTTAACACCTTCAAGAAGAAAKAATAAAGAACTAGTGTAGTGCCCTGCAAAATCATTCATGCATGAGATAAATTCAGCATCAAGAGAAATACATGAGAATACATTAGTGCACTCAATCAATTTCTTTGAGTTGTGCTCTGGGGAGCTTATTTTTAAAGTGGTGTGCAGGAGGTCCTCAGTACTTACTGACATTTTGCTGAGGTATATTGTTAATAAATAATTTGATTTGTGCACACATGTCCCTTACATGGCTTTAAAGATTTATTTCTTAATGGCTGATTTAACTTAGCAGGTGAATTGAAACAGGGTGACATGGGACCATTGCAGCCAAGTACAAGATGGCAAATTTATCACTGTGCCAGCTGTGTCTTAAATGCGAAACCTCTAAAGCCACAACATGGTCTAATTTTAGGCCTAAATCGGATACTTAAACTAACATGTTAATTTCCATCATGTTCTCCTTCTGGTTTAGCAGGAATAGAGAATTCTAAACAAGAAAAGAGAGCAAAAAGCTCCATTAAAGATTGATGTAGAGACACAATTTATCAGTGAAACTAGAGGATGCAGCTAAGCTCATCAAATCTGCCCAAAGGAGCGTTTTTGCCCTSTTCCTTGTCTTTCCCATGTCAGCACTGACATTTGTCTGACCCTCATCAGTGATCTTGTTGAGGAACTAAACTGATGTAAAACAACTCACTTGTTTGCTGGATGAGTTCTCTGCTCTGAYCYGGCTCACTGAGCAGCAGACAGATGTCAATGCACGTGAGGAAAGTTGGGGGAGCAGAGGAGTGAAGCAAAGCAGATTGATGSTAGATCAGCATGGGGGTATGTGTATCCATGATCTTCCATCATGGAAGTTAGAGTATCCCTCYCATTCAAGCATTCACACTCTTATATGAAGATGAGTTCCTTAATTCAGATCCAAAGCTAAGYTGTTCAAAGGTAGGCTGTCCCCTCTCCCACCTCAGATTTAAACAGATTCAAAAAAGCATAGTTGTGTTTGCTTCAGCTTCCATTGCTGGCCTTGTCCAGCAATGTCCACTTATGTGCTAAACATGTTTGCATTGGTTCCTATTCCTTAAACCAAAAATCCACTTTAACTATCTTTATTAACAGGAATGAGAGCAAAAGCTGTCACAAAAATGCAGTTATTGGAGCCCCCTAACCCCCATTTAAATTTCTTTTTTTTTAGTGATTTCATTCAAAGGACTGAACTATTAAAAAACTATTATTTTTTGGTAAGGATGATTTGCTGAATCATTTGCTGACTCATTTACTGAGTCATTTGCTGCTTTGCCTCTAGACATGGTTTAAATTGTTTTTCTTTTACTCAATAGTTTTCCCCTCTATTCGCCTTATTTCTCGGAATCATTAGAATTTGGTTATTAGTGAAGCTAATAAAGCACCTATCTATATTCCAGAGAGACAGTTCTGTCAAATGAGCGATCTAACAGGTAGATGAAGTGAGGATGCCAGTGATAAATAATTGCTTTGCTCCCTGCCTGGGAGACTTCCTCTACCATAAAGTAGATTTCTGCAGTTATGAGGGAGCATGTCAATGACCAAAAAGATTTTCTGCTGCCTTTCTTTTTTTTTTCAGCTGTGAACTCTATTTCTCTTCTTTGTACTCACTACTTATGAATAGCAGATTGTCTCAAGGTCTAATACATGAAATAATATGAGGAAAAGTCATATTCATTATGTATATACGAAGAAGAAAAGAGTCTGACTTTCATTTTATTTACTCATCTTCTTTGTGTTAAAGTCAAGCAGAAACTGTTTTCTACATTATGTTTTAATGGCTATCTTTTCAATTTTTGACAGTAAAGGTCTGTAGAGAGAGGAGTACAGAGAAAAAAAAGCTTGATTTTTCACACGGTGATCATATACTTTACGGGTTTTTAAAACAGCACTTTTCTAATGAAGGCAGACCCCAGTAAYGTTATATTTACCTATCAAACATACCATCAAACATGCTACCAAAACTGCTATGATGATTTCCCTTACATCAATATGTTTGACTGTGTGTGACTCTGCAAAGGGAGATGAAGCACGAATGTAAATAGAGCAGAAAATAAATAATAAGCAATTCAAAGTGTTGTCAAGCACTTTGAAATTTAAATCTTTGCTAGAGCAGTGTTTGTCTAAAGAGTAATATTCAATAACTGTGTGCTGCTTGCACAAGAGCCAGTCAACAGCAAAGATTAAATGAGATGATAATCTACAATATTCTCTAAGATCTTCTCTTCATCTTTTCACTACACAGACAATAATTCATCAATTAAATCAGAATATGAACAAGTTTAGTTTGCAAACATCTAAGAAGGCTTTAATGTAAATTTGCATGAGGAAAACCAAATTTGGAAAATAGTAAGAAAACTTCCATTAAATTCAAAGAACAATCTATCAATGAAAAGATAAAATACATAGACAATTAAAAATATGATAAACAGTGAATATAGTATTTTTGAGATTGCAAGGCCACGCTCCTGGAAGATAAGGAATACTGGAATTAGTTTAAGCAATAAATCTAAGTAATTTTTAGTTGCTACTAGTGAACAAAGTTGTGTAATGATGCCATTCTATGCTAATCTTTGTGAACTTTGCTTTCAGCCAGTGACAATATAGACAAAATAAAATATAAAAAATATCTTCTACACAGGGCAACTGTATCCTCACACCATTTTCTGTGGAACACAAAATGGAGTACCTTAGCAGTTTACAGCTGGAGACAGTATTATTTTTTTTTATAAATAGAGACAAGTATTCAAATTAACTAAAACATTTCCATTGATCTGAGAAGTAGGTAGTCTGTCAGAATCATCAGCTTAATTCAATCAAACATTTTTTCCTCCATCTTAATTAAAAAAAAAAGTGACAATCTTTGCTAAAACTATAGGTAATGTGAAGAAGTACTTTACATTAGGAAGATCAGATATTAAAAATCCGGGGAGATGCTACTCTCAGCCTTGCCTGTGGTAAGGAACAACACTACATCACAGCAGTGGTGAATGCTTCACAATTACTAAGTGGTTTAGTATTTGTAATTCTGGCATTTTTGTCATGTTTTCCATTAAGCTGTTCTTTAAGGCTGATCTTCTATAAGACTCAGAACAAAAGCTCTACTTCTTTTTCTTGGGTGCAGGTGATATAGAACAATTTCCCATTTTAGCAGTAAATTGATTTGAGAATCTAAAAGCTTTTGGGCATACATCTAAAGAAAATAGAAATCTATTATGTCATAGCCCTGGTCTTTCATGGAAAACAACTTTTTATTAAAGTGCTGGGAAACCAAATTCTAGCAATTTCTGTCAGTATAAATGAGGAGAAATTCCTATTTTAGCAAAGCTTTCAAATTCTTTTGTTCCTAGTCATAGCTGCATTTTCACTGTAATCTTTGGGGGTTCTGCAACCATTGTGAAAACCACTGCCATTAAATTTTAAAGAAAAACCCCACTCTCATTAAAAAAATAAACTTTTAGAGTCTCCCAAGGCAGGTTAGCTTATAGATACAGTATAAAATGACAAATGATTCTTGAGCTGACTACACACCTTTTCTCACACAGTGAGAAGCACTGGCATTTTTGTCACTACTAATTATCTCCTTAGAACACTTCTTGGTATAGCTTCAGCTATCACCTTCATRGTCCTGGTCCCACATTCCTTTGTTAATAACAGCATGTGAGCAATATTCAATAGTGAGTCATAGAGTAAGCTAGAAACCTGCCAACATTGTCATCATCTGCATACATCCTCTCTCTTGCAAGAGCCTAATTTATCTAACCAGACCCTTATAGGTGCTATTTTTTTCACTGGAGGGAAAAAATATTGTCATGAGTTTAAAGACCAAAAGATGAGCTCTGGTGGTTGTCATTAGAGGTACATGATGGCATGGTGGACTTTATGCAAAACCACATAATATTTATGAAACAATTTTTTTTTGTGGAGTTCTAGTAATTTTCTTTCCATCACTAACAAGGTTASTGACATGTTTGAGCAGGTAGCTGTAGCAAGCTCTCATTGCTCAGTTGAACTGAAAGATCACAGCTGGTCACTGCAAAATGATGCATCATCGGGTCTATAAAATTTTATTTGTTACACATTATAAAGGATGCTTTTTTCTTTTTCTTTTTTTTTTGCATAGCACATTCATTCTTCATGTTAACATTTCAGAATGTTTTATCTATCACTTTCTGTGAGATTCATCTGTCAATTATCACTTTGCCAAATTCCCAATTCTCTCCAGTCCTGCTGTTGCTTAAGGGAGGTGTAACATGCATTTGGTGCTTGTACTAAGATACTTGTAGAAGAATTAAAGAATAATGAGGAGGAAGCAAAACCAAGGGTTTTTTTGCCAACCATTTAATCTCTTATTAYCCTATACTGATAGCTAAAAATTCTTAGAGAGAATCTGGGGAACACAGATTATCAGTATGTCTTGCACATTTATAATTCACAGCAATTTATTGATTTTCTGTAATCACTAGAGTCACTGGCTTGTAGGACAAGATTAGTATGTGACTGCTCCTATGGCAGCAGTGGCCCTGACTCCTAGAACTGATAGATTCAGATGTCTAATTGGGCAAGTTGTTACCATTCCACTTCAAGAGGCAACTGGAGGTAGCTCTTTTGTTGAACAGAATAGTTAACTCTGTTTTCTTTCCTTGGAAGCTGTGGTTTTAATCCTGACTTGTGTAGAATCATTCAGTACAATTTCTGGCATTTCCTAAGAAGCCATGAATGGGACCTGACATCTACAGCAAGACAAGATAGTAGAATAGGATATACTGATTCAGAAGAGCTCCATCAGGATCATCAAATCCAACTCCTGGCCTTGCACAGGACACACTCAGGATCACACCATCTGCTTGAGAGTGTTGTCCAAATGCTTCTTGAAATCTCTCAGGTTCATGCTATGACCACTTCCCAAGGGACCCTGTTTCAGTGTTCAAGCACCCTCTGGGTGAAAAACCTAAACCAAAACTAAAATGATGTACAAACTAAATCAGTTTGATGAAAAATTTAATGGTGTTCTAAAGAATAGAGTTACTATTGTGTTATCATGACTGAAAAATATTAACTTTTCTAGTCTTTTTTCTTCAATGAGCTTAGTACCTTCCTGAATTATGATTACATTAAATGTTTATGAAAAACTAGAGGTAAAATACATTCAGGCCATTGGATATAATATAATTTAAAAGCTTTGCTACTTAGCATATTTGGTGTAAGTGACCTGGCTATGTGTAGGCAATACCTACATTACCTTGCTTATTTCCCAGAAGAGAAAAAAATTATCCTCATATTTATTCAAGTAGATTAAAAAGATTGACAGGAGTAAATAGTTAGAACAGAAGGGCTTTCATGTTGGACATTTGAATAATGCACTTACAGGRTTAATTCATGGTAATATTATAGCAACAAACATAATTTTTATGTAATTTAAAGAAGATAACCARCAGAGATGGACTTCCTGATTGTATTTTTTCCCTGATGTGTAAATAAGACTTTATGTTGACAATAATAGCTTTATGTTACCTATAGAAAAGCTGATTTCTTGAGAATTGCCTGGAAAAAGCTTTGACTAACATTCAGGACAATTATTGAGAATGATGGACTAGCATCCTAGGATTCTCTTTAGACKGAGTGAAACTGCTGGAACAGCTTGCTGATATGAGCAAACCTTTGACTCTTAATTACATTTTTTCTTTTCTCAGGCAGAAAGGTGATAAACTGGACCTAGGGTGTAATTAAATTAGGGTGCTAGCTCTTAGGACTAAAGCAGAATACACAACTTTGAGTAGTTCTGGTAAAAATTTGTAAATRAAATTCATTGCAGAGAATAAAAGTCAACCTCAGGTTAAACTTAATATACTCTTCAACTGTGTTTAAAATTGTCCTACATTTAGAAATTAACCTTTTCTATTAAACAGACAGGTAGATAAATTTAGTAATAAAATTTATGTTAACTTGTGAAACAAAATTATGACTAATAAACAGTAAAACCCTAATAAGATGTATTCCAGATTTCTGACTCTCTTTAATCACACAGAGCATTCACTGTAAGCAAAACAAAACTCTGCCCTGCAGAACATCAAGAAATCTARGAGGAAAAAAGCAGCAAAGTCTCATATTAAAATGATAAAAACATTATAATGATGAGGATGATGATGATAAGCAGAAAAAGGATAATGTCTGCAATTTTGGAGTTTTTCCACCCTCTCTTGCTGTATATGTAAAAAGAAACATGGGCAGCTGGCATACCAGATGGTTTATATTTGTGACACCCAAAGCAAAAAAAAGTTTGGACTAAAAAGTTCTGTTAGTACTAGCAGCAACTCAGAATCCAAATGATGATTATTCCCCATTGTCTCTTGAGGAGATTAATACTACAATTCATGAAAAAAACTGAAAAAGCAATATTTTTTCTTTGCATTTTAATTACTTTATTTCAATTTTGTTGTTATCAGATACACAATTTTCTGTGACAAAGGAACAAAATGAACACACTGAATTTAGGGTATGAACAGATTTTTCACAATGAAAAATCTCAAAATGCCAAAATCTTCTGTCCTGCTCAGTACCAGTTTCCACTCTTCTGGAAACTCAAAGAACAGTTCAAAATATAATTTCCAAAGGAGCATGTTGTTTTTCACCAATAGTGAAAGCTAGCTTCCCACTTTTGGAAATTTTGTAGTTGATGATTTCTTGAGCCACAGAAAGTTGAAGCACTTGCTTCTTTTTTTTCTCCAAAATCACCACCCAAGCCACTACCTAGAAAAATAGATTATTAATGTAAGRTTAAGTTACAGCTTTCTATAAGAAAAATATTCTAAATTATCTGGCAGGCACCTTAGCTAAAGGAATAAAAACTTTCTGTGCACTCTTGCTGTGTGTTGAGTTTTTGATGGATCGTAATTGCCATTTGGTTTTTCAAGTTTCAAGAGTGGGGCACCGGAAAAGCTTTTTTTAGCAGTAATGGAGAAAATAGACTCTTTGAAAAGATCGACACTCAGTTTCAGGTGACTTTTTTAGGATGAGAAGGTCTAAMACATAAAAGTGTTCCTTACTTTCACACAAAGGCATTTTTTAAAGTGACTAGCTCAGTGCCACACACATCTGCGTTTTGTAAGATGAAATCCATCCAAGAGGAATACCAGCCACAGGCAGAAACAGTCTTCACAGCTGTTTGTTAATTGACATGTTYTATTCTTCAGTGAAAGTTCAAAGGAGAATAGAARAACCTGCTATGGATATTCATTAGCTCACTGCTGATTATTATATACACTTTCCCCCAGCTCTGTGATTCTAAAATGAAAGCCAATGTATTAATAACTTAAGAGAGTAAAACAATTTATGATTTTATTTAAAGTAATTCTTTCTAATTGCTTATCGTAGGAGATACCATMATTTATATCTAGAACACCACAACAYAAATGYCYTTTATTAACTTATTGAATTATTTATGTGAAAAATAAAAATAAGGCAGACCAATATTTTTAGGGGGCAGAGACAAAACTGAACAAAATTACAAATTTTTCTAAATGTTCATCTTATAATTATATGCACTTACAGTTTCAGCAACCTGCTCTCTGTCTATGAAAAATTATTCTTAGCTTATGGAAAACAAAAGTATAGAAAATTTTATGGCAAAGAGAAGAAGTGAGAAAAAAAGGAAAATTTTAGTAAGATCATCTTGAAAAAATTCAATATGGTTTCCTACACATAGTAATAGTGTGAATTAGGAATATGAATTAGGAGTGTTAAATCATGTATTCATTTTGTAAAATATTTGTAAAAAAGGCTAAATTTTTCCACTTCACATTTATAGTATTCTGAAAACAGAAAAACTATTTTTCAATGTTTAAAAAGATTCAGGCAAACTGTTTTATGTCACCTTTCCCTTAAACCTGGTGAAGTCTTTCTCCAAGTTTCAAACCATTGAGTGTGTGTTTTATTTGACTGGGTTTTTATAGATCTTCACAGTTTCCTTGAAAGCCACCTTGAGAAAGGTCTTGCTGTGATTTTAAAAATATTCTCACAAATCTCTAAGATTACTATTACATCATGTAAATGACCTGATTTTTTCAAAAAAAACCTTTTCACAGTGGCATTTGATGCCAATAGACTGATGGAAAAGAAAGTGTCTGTGAATATAATTTGACATGTAACAGTTCAACTTTTTATCTGCAGAGGCTTTTGCATAGTTTCTACTGCCATGTATTTTTTCATCACTCCTATCTGTCTAGAAATAATTTAATTTTAACTGCTCTCATGGTAAAATGAAAGATTTTTGGAAGGGAAAATTTTAGGAATTCTGAGCTAAAGGATATCTTTATTTCTTAAAATAAATTATGYCCCAGAAGAGACTGCTAATTTTTTATCTGGTAAAAAATAGACTTAATGGAACTTYTCAAACTTCTGTCTTAGAATTTAGGGCAGTTGGACAGTGCTTTCCACTCTTCTCTAGACATTTTTTGAGATGCAAGCTCCTTCAGGAGTTTGATTTTGTGTTAGTACAGTTTCATTTAGCTCAAGTCAAACYGTTTAAGACAGGGTGAGGGGTGGCTGGATACATTTTAAAATCTATAMATGTTGAAGAATGAAAACAATGTGACAACCTGAGATGAACTTTTGAGTGGAGGAGGGGGGGATTGATGGTGTGGGGATTTTTTGTTGTTGGATTTCTTTCAAAATATGGTGCAATGGAAAATCCTTTCTCAAATGCTGTCAAACCAAGAATGATTACCATACACTATAGTATATGAAATCTGTGAGTCACTTTGAGAAATTGATAGATTTAACAGAAATATTTTTAATTTACTGGAATTTTGACATATTACTAAACCAGGATGAATGTCATGTAGCCATCAAGAAAAATGGATAGAGATATAAAGTCTATTGGACTCCATGATTTTCCCTTTATATGCATTTATACACAGCAGCTGAAGAAACATACTTCTATCTGTTAACAATAAGGTTTTGCCAAAGACATGCTGGCTATATATGYAGAAAGGATAAGAAGTGCTCTTATTTGATCTGTGTTTTTGATCTGTTTCTCTACTTGTTTTCTCTGCAAGATTTCTATGTTTATTCATTTTTGAGTGTCATTCACTCTGSGTTGTTACTTACTCTGGTATTTGCCTATGTCACCTTACTAGCTTTCACATTCAACAGTCACCTTTCTCAGATGCTGTCAGGCTGATCCATGATAATGAATTTCCTTCACCTATTCTCTGGGAAAAGCTTTACTCAGGGACAACTTTGGAGATTGTGAATGACGTAAAATACAATTTTATTCTCTCGTAAATTCTCTCTTATTCGTGAATTCTCTCTTATTAAGTAATCAGTGACTAAGCAACACTTGTCACTATCAGTAAAGCAAATTAAATTCAGTAGAATGATTCCTTGGTGAATATTAATAGTAGCGATTACAGATTGAGTTTAGGGGGTTTTTGATGTTGTTTTAAGAGGAATGAATCTGTACCATTCCATTGTCTTCTAAGCTTCTGGGACATATGTAGGTACTTTATTTGTGTTTACCTGATTTGCCCACAAGAACGAAATGAAAAGTTTTACCAAGCTTTCTAATTCAGGAGACAGCTAAATCTGTGCTATTTGGGGATTATGCTTGGACACTTAAAGCTTATGTTGAGTCCAAAACAGAAATTCAACTATCTGTATTGCCTATGAGGATATTTCATTTCTTTGGAAGTAAAAGAAAACATACAGATTAAACAATAAAGCCATGCGGAGAATAATCCAATAAATTCAATAACCCAGCAATGGCATAATTACCAGTAATTTACAGTAATGTATAGACATATTATAATACATCACACTCARAATACTCAGAATACACATCACACAATGAATATTTATATAAAAACCCCTGGCTTTTAGCTGTAATGACTGAACATTGCTGGTCATGTTACTCTTATTTTCTAGCATTGTGTAAGATAATTTGGTGCTGCCTGTGATTCTCAGGCAATTCAGGGGGTTCTTACATGTCAAGAATTATTACAATGGTACTTAGTTCTTCCTGTCTTAGCGCCAGGCTCTAACCTACTGTCATACCTTAAGAATACCTCTAGTTTTCTCCCTTAATATTATCACATCAAGGTCTTTCTTCATACCACGGCCTTATTTTCTGACAGCTTCTGACTCCCAACTTACATTTCTCTCACTAGATGGCCAAATGTCCARCTGAGGACTTGTGTAACTCTATTCTTTTTGGCTAACTCCTTTTTTTGTGTCTTGCTACATTCTGTGCAAGATTTTGACAAAGTGATTAACATCTGCTTGCTGAAGAGGTAAAATTCAGTGGGTTTGGGAATGAGAATTGCACCACCACTGCACTTTTAGGTATAACAGTTGGGTGAACCTGTGTTTCTACATACAATTAATTTTCAGTAAGTCTACTAAGTTTTTCTCTGCTGTAAGCCATCAGGTGCCTATTGTGTTCCATATGAGGAACAGGAGTTGAACTTTTTGWCTTGGGTGACTACCATTTTAACAGAATAAATAAGATGACAAGGTAAAGCAAACTTTGTCCATGTTTATAGCAGAAGGCCTAACAGAAGGACAAAAAAACAAAGGAAAAAAGGAAATAATATTGAGACAAAGTACAAGTATTATCCTTTAAAGTTTATGCAGAAAACTGATTGGAAATATTGAGAGTTTTCATGGCAAAATGATGAATTCTCTGAAATATCTTAATGCTACTATTAGCTTTGGAATACATAACTGAGCTGTAAAAGGTGTGTGAGAAAGAAACAAATCAACACGTTTTATAGTGCTGTGGTTGTCTCAACAGTTATATCTTTATTGAAGATTATGTTTGAATCAGATGCACACTTCTGAAGTGAACTTTCTAATTGTCCCCGTGTACTACAACTTGGTTCATGCTGCCAAGCTGTCTTGGAGAGTGCAAAGCAATTTCTTTTGATTAAATTAAGCTGGAAGATGCACTCCAGGAACACATCCAAAGCACTGCAACTGCTAATGAGCATTCCTTACAATAAAACATACACCTTTTTTTTTTTTTTTCCCTTTGGCTCTGAGTGGTTTAGATGTTTTGGTGGGTTTTTTATTTGTTTGCTTTTTTGTCTTATAGAGGGCAAGTGTGTGTGGTTRCTATCTTAAAAAGAAAGGGAAAAACTTTTAAAATCTTGACTAAGCCATTGTGAGTTTTTTTTTTCTACTATGCTTTGAACAAAGGTGCAAATTTAAAACAAAGGGCTAGAGCTCCAGGAAAGGTTGTCCTGCTTACTCAGACACACAGACCTACAGGGTAAAATATATAGTATTATAAACAAAGAACAAAAATCACATMAATGCATATCACACACAAACAGGAAGCAAAATGGAGATATCTTGAGAAAGATATCCTTGCACTAGATCCATCAAACTTAGTTAATATTTGTTTTCTCCATTAGTGGAAGAAATATTATGGCAAAAAAACCAGATAATCCCAGGTTGCAAAGCATGCTAGTAAAAGTATAGCACCCCATTTTCTGGCTTTTAGACAATGTTATTTTTGCATGTCTATTCTTCTGCATCTCTCTCAGAATGTAAATATATTACTTAAATGTCATTTTTTGACACTTGGTATCTCAAAAGCACAAATAGTTTTGAAAGAGCATCTTGATATACAATATCAACTAAATAATTTTCACAAATTGGAAACTGGCCAAAATTGTCAGCATACCAACAAAATTGGCTTGTGTGAGACTCAGAATAAGAATTTAAAAAATGCTGGAGAAATATGAATTAGCTCACATGCGGAACTGATCTGTTGCCTGCAWGTAAGAACAAATCAAAAGTCTTGAATCATATGCTCAACATCAGTTATATTTTTAAAATTGACCTTTTTATATTGCTTATGTCAAACATAGGAAACTTCCCAGCTGTGACAACGACTTTAATTTTTTTGACCTTTATCTAATCGATAAAAAGATTAAATCTGGAAACCTAGGATGATTCAAACTTAAACTATTTGTTTTGTTTCAATACTGCATTTTTAAAGGTTGCTTCAAAGTTAACATTCATATTTATTTAGAAGAACACCTTTCCAAGACCACCCCATAACAAATGTTATTAAAATTCAATTRTGTTTTTTCTGTTGACTTTATTTTTTCATAAATGTCTCCATCTTGAATAAATRCAAGACTGAAAGGATACAAATGTTACAAGCACAGTACTGAAACACAAAAMAATACTGATTTCTCACCTCTGTTTTTGAGAAGCTGTCTGAAGTCAGATTTTTAAAGTGCTCATGCACCAAAAAATTGATGTTCATCAAAAGTAATTTTCAAAGCAGCTGTGGTGATTTAGAATTTTTTCTTTCATTTAAACTGCTTTGAGCTATTTATCATGGGTGCTTTTGCAAATGCCACCAAGAAAGGGATAGAGGACAAAGCATTTGTTCCAGGTATGTTGTGCTATTTTAGCAATCTGAACTAAGCTGTGTTGTAGAGACTAATGTAGCAGCTTTAGTCCTTCTGGGGCAGAAATGATACCATCAATCCAAATAAGCAGTGTGCACCTCAGATGCAGGTTGTAGTAAACAGCAGAATTTCTTTTTGGTGGGTAAATAAATTCCTTTAAATTGCTGATAACTGAGGACTACTACGTTAGACTGAAAAATACACTGACAAAGACATAGAAACTGCATCATCTCATCTCAGCTTTATGTGGCCACATATACTGGAAAAGACAGTAATTTGTTTTTCAAACATCTAAATGCAATTGTGTACAAACAGGCATAACAAACTCTAAATCTAGCACCAACTATGAGACACGTATTTTTTAAAAGTCCATCTAATTTCCTTTCTGTACGAGGTGTGAGTGTTTGTGCTGCACAGYAGTCGCCTCTCACAGTGCTGTTAATGAGAGTTTGCTGAAGCTGCTGGAATTCATGTACAACCTAAAGATTTTTTGATAAAGATGTCTTTCTCRAACATATGWAAGGACTATGTGTGCATATATGTGMATGTGTATATCCATATTCAGTAGTAACTATGATGTATAAATATGTTTYCATSTATTTATGTATCTATGTATATGTATGTATATATGAAAACCTGTATATATGTATGAAAATATATATACTAGAGYTCTTAATAGCAGTGTACATCACTAAATACTAATTCCAAAAGTCCAATGGAGGAAGATGTTACTTTGCCAAAGATTGAGGAAAAAAGTACTTATTTTCCTGAAGTTGCTTCTGATAGCCAATTTGTATTCATGAGAGTGCATGAGGCTAATGGTAAAAATACCCCACAACACACACTAAAATCACATGCTCTCAAAYACTTAATATAGAGTTTAAAAAGGTCAGGATGTTATAATTGCATATGATCAAGTTTGTTTTGATTAGCAGTAGTAGGAAGGTTATTTCCTTTGGGTTTGAAACAGAACACAAGTTCTTATGTAAGCTTAGTAACCTAGGCCTTTCTGAATGCCCTGTGTCATATAGGCATTGCAATAAAATCCAAAAAATATGTTGGTGTCCTGGCAGACAATAGCCTKTGAGTTGTTTCAAAGAACAAACTTCATGATCTTTATTAATGCCTAACTTGTTAACTTCAGTTACAGATACATCTTTAGAATAATTTTGTGCATTATTCATTATTCACTAAGAAGAAAATTTGCCAGCACTTCCAGTAACAAAGAGGGAGACTTCCATACCTACTGTATGGAACTTGCTGGTTTTCTCACTGTGCACTAATGAAAGTCATTAATTTTATCTGCTGGTTTCAGAGGTAGAGTGTTGTGGYGTGYTTTATGTTCAGAATGGTTTGTTCCCCTTTCTCCCCTCCCTACAGCACTGGTTTGATAATCCCCATTGTCAATCTTCCCTGACTCTACCYCTTGGTCCAGAAGCTTCCATGGCAATCCCCCATAGACCTTCTATTCCCTTTGTCAGTCCCCTGAAATCCTATCTTCTTCCTCTAGAAAATTCAGAGTTCCTCGATAGATGATTGGTTTGCAAACTTTGTACCCTCCCCTRTAACTCCCTCAYTGGTTACTGTGATGTCTATCGTTTTACCKGTACCTCCCCTGTTCYTTCCCATTGGCCCCTGAGACCTCCCCTGTTTAAAAGTTYGTGTACACGCCTGTTTGGGATCTTTGGATGTTGTTCCCCCTGGAGAATAAAACTCTCTTGGACCTAACACTSTGAAGACCCTCTCCTCATTCTTTGCCTCCACTCCCTGCACTTCTGCCTCCTGTGCAGGAGATTTAGCTCCTAGCCGCTTCCTGGATTGTGCTGCTTCTGGGGACTGTCCCCAGCCTGACATGGTACCTGTGGMRGGCTAAGMTGGGATTTCAAAAAGGTACAATGACAGTAGAGGATCATGCTTTAGGGAATCTGGGTCACCTTAAATCACAGGATGACTTCATATCACAACCAAACTGGGTAATTGGTGGGAGAACATCCCCRGCTTATTTCTGGTTCTTGTGCCCAGTAGGCAGGTGGTAGGAGAGCAGAATGGAGAGAGGATTTTGAGATGTATTTGATTTTGATCAATACTAAATGACCTGCATAGCTGGGTTTTGGTGCTGAGGAGCAGTTCCAGATTCATACTCTCAGATACACTCAAACATGACTTAATTTTGTAGTGAGACTCCTKAATGATCTGCTTAAGGTTTAAGTCAGGCACTGGGATTTTCTATGAAGACCACAGGGGAGAACAGAAGCCTTAAGAAGGTATAAAAGGAATGGCATAGTGACTGAGGAGCTAGCCATAGCTTTTCCTTCAGAATATATTTCCTCTCAACTACTTTATCAGTCTGAATTGTATTTCTAGGTCTRTCTTTAACCTTACATTCTTGGATAYCTKTTAAAGTGTCAGTGCAGTTTCATGGACCAATTGACTATAGGCAGATTGAAAAGGTGGATTCCCAGCAGTWGAGATTTAAGTGACTTCAGAAGGTATTGACTTTTTTGACTTTGGTGGTAGCTTGAATGAGAAATTTTACATGATTGAACCATTATTTTATTCCTCTAAATATCTGATGAATACTAAAGGTCTTTTGTGTATTTATTTATTTTCTGAAAAAGCAAAAAGTCAGATTTTCTTAATAACTCAATGAAAACAGAAATATTGACTCCAATTCCTTCTTGATTATTTACAGGAAATACTTTAAAGTGTTCAAGAACTGTTCAAAAGTATATTTTTTTGATTAGGAAGGGGTAGGTGAGAGCAATATTTTACTTAACTGTGAATTTAAAGGAACAATTACTAAGAATGAATTTTCAGCCTGGATGTTCAGAAATGCTGATGATTTTACTTATAAACATGATAGGGAATATTTAAGATTGAATACTTAAAAAAACAATCATTAAAATTTTAAAATTTTATTTTAAAAATTACATTATAAAAGTATAAATGGAAATGAAAAAAAGTTAAATTTACTTTTTTTTTGACAGTGTGTCTGAAAATAACTTTTGAAGATATTTAAATTAAATACTCCAACAGTAAATTGTTAAATTCCTTTGAGATGTGTTAATGGATGTTCTGATTTAAAACTAAGAAATTAATGCCAAAACCAACTTCTGCTTTCGTTTAATCAAACATCACCCTAAAACCAAAAAAAACCCCACCCACCACCACCACCACCACCAAAGTAATTAATATGTAATTATTTTTTTAACACAGTTTTTAGCAATATCAAATTTTGTGGTTGCAATTTCCATTCTATTTCTCAATTCAAGAATTCATTAATATAATTTTCTGTGTTTGCAATCAGCTCTGTGTGTCATTTCAGTGTTTTTTTCTCCTATCACCTGAATATTCACAACATGAATGATACTCAAAGACATAATTTTCCAATAAAGTATATTTTGAAGAACTATCATGTGGTTTCCTAGAAAGATAAGGCTGAAATAGATATACTTTGGGTATGAATTCTCCCAGACACTCCAGTTCTGATTCAGGCCCTGTGAATTTTGTGAACATATATTTTGTTAGAAAGTCTGTCTGAATCCCCTGACTGTCATGGGTTAGCATAAGATTGCAGAAGTACAGGCCATGAGATAAAGATGTGGTGAGCAGCCAAGGCTGGGAAATCACATTGGTCCTGGCATGACTTCAGTGAAAAATCAGGTGGTAAAGCAATATGCTATTGCCCACRTGAAAAACTGTAATTTTGAAAAGTTTGACTATTCCTGACCTGGATAATATTTGCAGCAGGATTATCTGTCAATACATTGGAACATATTCTTTAAGTATTAAAATATTCTCAATTTTCCTCAAGTTTCCCTCTAAACTGTTTTCTTATATACTTGAAATGGTTTTCTGGTTCCACAGACAGGCCATGTCTTTTCTTCCTACCTCAAAAATACTAATTATGAATAMTATTCTTTTTTAATTGTCAGAGTAAAATGAACTAATACATAGMATTTTGAACCTTGTGGCTCAAAGAATTTTAAAAATATCATCYTCARKTTCCCCTGGAGYACAGAGRCAGTGAAAGTGTAGCCAAGAATTTTTTGTGAAGACCTGATTCCAAATTCAAGAAATTAACAATTCATTGTGTTTATAATGAGATACTCTACAACAGTAGTCAAAAATAGGTCCTAATGCCCATTACTCAATCTCATCAAAAGAAAGCAGCTGCTACATCACACTACTGAGAGCAAGAGCCAGAATTCACTAGCCTTTAAAAATGTCAATGCTATGGACTGGAAACTATGTGGAAGTATTCATCAGGGTTTCTTAGTTTTGGGATTTTTTGGTGGTTTTGTTTTTGGTGGGTTTTTTTTGTGTTGGTTTTATTTTGTTTGTTTATTTGTTTTGGTTTGGTTTTTGTTTGGATTTTGTTTTGTTTTAGTGAGCCCAGAGGGTCATCTTTAAATATACGTTTGCTCACATTTGTTGCTAAAGCCATGAAGTTAAACTCARAGCCCCAGACAATGCTTTGAAAGTATACTTTTAGAGTTCTGACAGACTTCACTGTCTTAGAAAGAGTGATTAATTGTGAGCATTTAAACTTCAAAAATATATCAATGCTTTTTAATTTTGAGCTTCTTTTTGATACCTAAATTCTTCCTTGTAGTGTAGAATGGTGGTAATAGAGGTACTAAGGGATCTCTCTGGTGGCCTGCTTTTCTGCTAACTTGCCTTTGCAGCAAGAAAAGTCTTTCTGCTTGAAATCTTCTGATCTAAAAGACTAGAAYTTACTCCAGGGAACTAGAGAGACARCTATGTRKTGCTACCTTAGATCTTGTTTCCTTCACTGCCAGTTTTCACTGACTATAACAGAGTTAACTGAGTACACCAAAATACAACAAAAGTTATTATTACCTGACACCTAAACATCAAAGGAATAGTTTCCTTCCTGGTTCATTCTGAGTAGGGAAAAGGAAAACAGCAGATTTGAGGGGTACCCCTGTGCCCTTCTCTATTTATGTTACAACTCAGCAGCAGACATGACAACCAGGTTGCTGTCTTTTCCTGTGCTGAGGACCAGAGAACCTCATGGTGAACTCAAACASACTGTGCAAAGTTCAATTTTTAGGCAACACTTTCTCCTGGGAGAGATATTTAGAAACTGAGCGACCGGGACTCTTTAGGGTCCATGGCGTATACACTAGAGTCTTACCAACGTTTGCCTASACAAAGACTTGCAATTAGAACCTGYTTTGTCGTTACAATCTACAGCTRCACAATGGTGCAGAATTCTTCCCCATGGCTTATTCTTTCCTTTTTCACTGGCRCATTGCTGCTGTAATGTGGTGTATAATCAACTGTACAAAGACCACAACTCCATTCACTCAAAAGTCTGGTGATAAGATAGTTCTTAGAGGGAAAATACGTTCAAGGTTTCACATTTAATCAAGTAAAATTTCACATAAGATACCCTTAAGGACCTGAGATGAGGGCGGTAGAGAACAGTAGAAAAAGTGCATGTGCCTCTTCTCTTCTCAGACCAGGACTCTTTTTTAAACTAGGAGAAAGTACACCAGAATGCTGCAARAAGCGTCTTAAATAGGCTTCCACCCAGACTCACATATACCCATGCTTAGACACAAAATGCATTGGCAACATCTCTAGCTTATTGCTGTTTYATGCCTAATTCTCCTAATTAACATGATTAGTGATAGGAAACAGTTAGCTAAATGAATGGTCTCACTCGTTATTATGAAGCTAGCTTTGCACTTGTGAGCTTTTTGCCATTAGTCTYTTGGAATGATTCTCCAGTTAGTAATATCTGCCTGGAACTGGTCCACACAAAACATAGAGTTGGATTCAAATGTCACTAGAAGTACTGGTTGGGAATTCTCATGTTGTCAGACTTCAGAGCTGGCAGTGCAGCTTTCCAGACTTGTTCTTYAAAACAAAAGATGAATAAACTATAATGACATTGGATATGTGTGGGGTCACGCTTACTTGTTGCCACAGGCCAGGAAGGTGTGATTATAGYTTAATTCTGGATGTTTGGGGATACACTTGTCTAGGCTGATGGATAACTACAAAGCTGGAATCTGTCCCAGTTAACAGGGAAGAGACAGCTTTGTCAGCTTCAAACTATTTTCTTTATAGCCCTATTCAAACATACATAAAATAATTCATTAGCAAAATAGCAAAAAATTATTATTTCCCCAGAAGACTAAAAAAATCATTTTATGCATTCTAAAAGTCTGGATTTCTTTTTAAATTTAGTTTCAATATCACATTGTTAATGGTTCTAAAGGTGACACTGTGTTTACATGTTACTGTCAAAGAATTTTAATTACTGGCATTGTATGCTTCATCTTTCCTCCAGCTTCATATTCAGCCTTTGTTTTACGATGTTATAACAGAAAATGTGAAACAAAAGGACTTTTTTCTTACATGGCAGCAAAAGATAATTTTCGGTCTCAGTGTTTGATTTATTCTGTGATCATACAATCAGAGAATCATAGGATTTGTTGAGTTAGAAGGGACCCATCAGGATCATGGAGTGCAACAGAACCCAGGAACTCCATCGTGTGCCTGGCAGCACTGTGCAAGCGCTTCTTGTCCCCAGACAAGTTGGTGCTGTGACCACTTCCCTGGGGAGCCTGGTCCAGTGCCCAACTACCCTCTGGGTGAAGAACCTTTTCCTGATATCAAACCTAAACCTCTCCCAACTCAGCTTCATGCTGCTTCCTCGAGTCCTGACACTGGYCATGAGACAGAAGAGATCTGTACCTCCCTCTCTGCTTCCCCTCATGAGGATGGTGAAGACTGCAATGAGGTTTCCCCTCAGTCTCCTCTTCTCCAGGCTGAACAGATCAAGTTACCTCAGCTTCCCCTCCAGACCCTTTGTCATCCTCATGTCCCTCTGGATGCTAATAATTTAATGTCTTYTTTGTGTTGTGCCACACAAAACTGCCCCCAGGACTMGAGGTGGGGCTGCCCCCRTGCACAGCAGAGCAGGACAATCCCCTCCCTTGCCCAGCTGGCGATGCTGGGCCTGGTGCATGGTAGGAAAGGGKGCATTCTGCATATATTTGCATAACTATAAAAACAACATAAATTTCTCCATTTAAATATAGCGATATAKAAAGAAAAAAAATGTCAGGAGGTAACATTGTCTCCCCTTTCTAGATACAGCTGTTGCTTTAGCAGTTAGAAGGTCATTTAAAAATCAACATGAAATGAGAACAACACAAAAAACAGCTGATATTGAGTAACCTTCTTGAAACACATTGCTGAACAGTTCTTAGATCTAAAACCATTGTTTCAACCACACACAAAAAAAATAAAGATGGAATTGTGATATTTTCTTCTATCAGATAAAATGTCTATAGAAACAGACTGTTTTAAAGTTAAAAGAAAGTGACGACGTACAACCAGGCATAGTTCTAGTTTATAGATGTTAAATATGTTACTTTAAAAATATCTTTAAAAATCTAATAACACACCAAAGCACCTAACATCGATCTTTGAACAGGTGGATGCAAACAGAATTCCAGATCACTTCAGGAGGAACATTTTTCTCTTAATTTTATAAACCCTGGTAATACTGTCACTGCACTTTGATTTGTCCCAGCCCATAGGAGCTAATTTTACTCTCCCAACCCTGCTCCATGGTTCTGCATATCTTGTGCCATGTCTGAATCCCTTACAGTTAAACTTGTATAAAGCCTTTATTTGGAGGGCTTGTGTTTACCAAGCCAACTGCAGCTAACCACCTTTCCTGGTGGCTCACACCAGGTGCAATTTTGCTGCTGTTTGGCAAAATTAAGCTCATAACTGATACCCTGGATACCTTTGAGCCTTTCAGAGTCAGGTTTTGTTTAGCCAGTAGTTCCCAGACTTAGGTTTCTAGAATGGAATGTGTTTCCTTGTGTGTACAAGTGGAGTGTGAGGTATGAGCCCTGAAAAATTTAATCCCTGTTTTGGAGAACTGAAAGGAAACTGGTTTAGTTACTAGCTGGTATGTCTCCAATCCTTGTTCAGAAGGGTTCCAGGCTGAAAAACTCTCCACTATGGTACACGTTTGCCTTTTTTAAACTTCAGTCATAGTGACTGTGTTTGATTGCAGCATTGTACTCCTACACTATGCACTATYTTACACTTACAATATGCAGCCCATATATGTTTTGCTGAATGTCAATTCATGTGCAAAAAGATAGCAACCTAATTTCCACTGCCAGGAGGCTGCAGGGTATGCAGGCTGTAAAGCACTGCTGAATACACTTATTTCAAAAATAAAACAGTGACCAGAGGCAATATATCCCCGACGAGATTTACAGTCCTACACTGATTTTGCTTTCTGTTTTCTGGGAACTTTTCTAGCTCTTCAGAACTGTTTCCAACTTACATCTACAATATTTCTAACTTACTATTCACTTTTTTCCCACATTATTGTTGTAATTGTCCCACAGTTCTAGCCGTTCTAAGAGTTTTGTGCTACATTACTGTACATACATGTGATTACAGAAATGTTTCAAGATAGTGCAGATTTTGTGTTTATGTATAAGATAAAATAACAAWTGAAGAGAATAGTTGGTTATTACCTAATAAATGAACTAGGCATTCAAATTGACCTGAACCTATAGCAGGCTGGATAGATATTCTGTTTGGCTAAATTATTAAATCACATCTATTGCTAAAACATCTGTATGACATCAAATAGTTAGCTGAGAAAATAACACRTATTTGTCACATTAATTTCTATTTTTTTTTCTATTTAGAAAAGAAATAAATATTATTTTAATAATTTTTAATAAATTTACAGCTAGATTTGTGTTAGAAAATAAAAAAGTAAGGTCAAGAAATGTGGGAGACTATGAACAATTTCCTTCCTTTAATAGACGTTAATCAGAAAAACTAAAATACATCAAAATACAGCTGTACATATTTTTTCTCTGAATGATAAGGAATTCATATACTATAAGTTGAGTGACCAGCMTTCTAAAATGCTGCATGATGGGAAACCTCAGTAATAAAAAATTAATTGCATGACAATGTATTAAATTAAATTTAAAATAATATTATTTTGCCATTTTGAAGGACAACCACTAAGTCAATTTCTTGGCTCAGAATGGCAGAACTACTAAATGGAAGGGTTTATATGGAATATGTGATTTTTGTACCCTGAGAAAGACTAATTCTCTTAAGGTTTTCTTTAGTAGAAAGATTAGCCTTTGATTGTGTCAGTAACCTGTTTCTTTTAGTAGTTTTTTTAAGTTTTTATTACTAATTTTAATTACTTAAAATTCTGGCGATATATTTGCTTGACGTATTCTGATTCCATCTTGTCAGTAAGYATGTCATCTTTTGGTATTTCTCACTCCTTTACAGTGTTTTTCTTAATTTTTTTTAAGTGTTATACAGTCACCTTTTTATCTTTCAGGAATATAAAGAATAATTTAGGTTGAAGTCTTCAAAGTCTTCAAGAGTTTTAAATCTATTTGAGCAGTTTATGTTTTGTTGGTATGGCTTCATMTTGAGATAACGTTTACTAATTGACTGGGTACCTGTAATAATTGAAATAATCAAGTATGCAAACAGGAGATTAGTCTCAGCAATATAATTAYGTTCCTGTCATTCACATTTTAAACTCAGATTGCTAAGGCATRTGGGTTTCATAGTTAGAATCTAAGTTTTTTCTTTCACATTTTTGTAAACTTTGTTTGGCCTGAAMAACATCCTTTACTTAATGCTAAAATCCATAGGTTTTCCAGCAATGATATTGGCTCCTTTTGAATGGCTGCATGAGACTATGTGACTTGTGAGTAGTACAGATAATTTATTAAAAATGTAAAGAACATAGATTATAATACTTAATAAATTGGTAAGCCTGAAATCAAGAGTCCAGGAATTTTAGGAAATGCTATTTACATTCAAAAGGCTATGCTARTATTTTCTTCTGTGAGACTAGATTTGTCTYGCTTTATTAGTTCAAACTAAAATGAGGTGCTTTATTAGTGCCATCTAAAATTAGGCAGGCTTCCAGGATTGTCAGGGGAGAGAGATAGGCACTCCAAATGACAATTCATCCTTGCTATCTTGGACATGTATAGTAGGATGGGGTGAATCACCTTACTTAAGTGCCTAGAGGAATACCAGATGATGATATGGATTAGTCACCTGATTTTAGGCAGTTAAAGCAAGATAAAGTGAAGTCTGATGCACAGTGTCCAATGTAGTTACTGCAGCACTCTTCTTTATAGGCACAAAGGGTAAAAGATTTTGTCAGCTGAAGATAATGTATGGTCTGAACTGTTTATCAGTCCCTTGACCTSGGTTGCAATAACCAGCATGATTCCTGAATTAAGCAGGTGGATGGCATAGCTCCCATAGTGACTGGAGTCTGGCAGCTCACTGTGATTAAAGCAAGAGAAAAGCTGTTTTCTGTGGCTACTCTTGTAAAAGAAGGCAAGCAGAGCATTCAGTTTTTGTCCTTCAATGCAAGCAAACAGGAAACCTAGTACTTAGTGCTTAAAAGGTACTGGCATCCACGTGCCTTTCTGTAGGTGTCAATCACACGTGTCCGAGGAATTAACATCTGYTAAAAGGCTCCTTGTGGAGGTGCATTTTCAACACATTTCAAAATTAGAATCTATTGATGGTTTTATACTCTGAATACAGTGTAAAGCTCTGGAATGAAGGGTAAATATTTTTCTTTCTGGAAAGTAAATGAACTCACAAGAAAGTAAATATCTTAAAAATTAGACTGGGAGTATTTGTATTTTTCCTTTCTGGGACTGTGGCAAATTATTTCCTAGCTGTAGATTTCATATTAATCTTAAAACATTCAAGAAAAAAAATTCATACTATTTTGAGGATCATTACAATTTCTTTCTATTTTTTTTATKTTATGATAGAAAAATCAAAGAGCTTAAAAAGGTTTTCCTAGAAGCAGTTCAAACAGTGAGTATCCTTTGCTTTGCTTGGTTGGTTTTGTTTTGGTTTTTGTTTTAAAGTAACATTACTTTCTATATTACTGATTGCCTTATGATGTGCATACTGGAGCAAACCTAGATTTTAGTTATAAGCTACCGTTCTTCTGTAGTAACTTGCAAATTTACTGTATGAAGCCACAAGAACTACTGTGTACAAGTTCTGTCTCTGGCACTGTGAACTTTTGGTAGCTAGAAAATGTACTTTCAAATGTAATTGTAATGAAATGAGAAATACATGATATCAGGGTGAATTTGAAAATTTTGATCAGTGTGTGTTTATTACAAGTTTATGAAATCTCTTACCCCTTCCCTTTTRCTAATTCTATACTACTTGATCAAAACAGATTTAGTGCATAGATTAATCTGTGGAATAAACATAGGACCCTGTACAATTTATTATGCACAACTTACATTAATTCTTTATTTCCTTCTTTGCAGCATACTCATAATTAATTTACAGACAGATAAGGAAATCTTCCAAGTAATTAAATACCTTTTGACTTTTCATAAAAGTTATTATTGCCKTCTTGTGTAGTATGCTGGCAATATAGACAAAATGAAATAAATTAACAATTTGTTGTTTTGTGGAAAAATCTATTTACTTGTCTCCATTGAAAAAATAGTATGATAAAGTCTTACTATATCTTAAGAAAAAATAAAGGAATCCATGCTCCWAGAATTAAAAAAATTAAGAGAAAAYACCACAATAGAAATAAATAAATTATAAAAAGAGAGAGAAATTTAAGGAAAAAATATAAAAAGTTTAAACAGTGGGGAGAAAAAGATGGGAAAATGAGGGAAKAAATAAAAAGAAAAAGTATTGTCTTCATACTACCATCCCATAGTAGTGCAAAGTAAAACATTTAGTAGGACAAAATGGTAATTTTGTAAATAAGTCCCCAACAAAACCAAAACGTCCAACTGATTGTCTTCAGTATTCACTACTGTGTCCTCRTGAAAGTGTTCTGTATTCTAAGTGGCCATGTTCTGATTCAACTGATCTAGTTTAAGATGAATTTTGTCCAAGGAACAACTTCACATAATCTTGAGAYTATGTTGAAATTTTTATAATTTAAGCAGTTTTCTGCCTGTTGAGAAAAACCCAGTTTCTCTTAAATATTGCTCTSCTCTAGCAGTCAGAAATTTTTAGATGGTATTTCCTGCCAGTAGCAGCTTCAAGGGTTATCTTCATGAGATATTTGAATATTGTTTAGGTTTTGAATATTTTAAACCTAGGAATCAGTCCTACAAGTGTCGATGAAAGAATGAGTTGAATGAGGCTTTTATGCTCACACACAGGAATACATGCACACACATAAGATCTGGTTCTGTGAACTGAGAGGGTCCAGGTCACCAGCAAAAYGCTGAGGTCAAAAGAGTAAAGCCATTTCTCCCATTTTCTTTAGCACAAGTTGCTCCAGACATCTGCACATTCATTCTAGTGGATCAACTCACCAAACTTGTACTCAYGTTTGAAATTACTGGAAGTACTTGTAATGAATCCCACTCCTGGGAAAGGACAAATACAAAAGGCTTTTTCTATTCAGAGGGGTAAAGCATAGATTTGGAAATGAGAGCTGATATTGCTGATCTCTGCAGATAAATTACTTACTCTGGTCATATAGTTATACTAATGAGACAATAATATGAGAAACTGCTGAATGTTTCTTAAATCAAAAAGAAACTATGTCTAAGCTGATGGTTAACCCTGATTTATGGCTGCTCAGAGCAAGACAATGGTCAGAAAAAAAGTTTTTAGATAGGAAAAATAAACTTGTGACTTTTTGGATCCCTAACTCAAGAATAATTGTCATGGTAATCCTACCACAAATATCAAGCTAGGGATACTATGAAAGAAAAATGAAGCCAATAGAGTAAGAATGACCAGAAGCAGGTGTTTCTGTTTTTTTAAAATTTACTTTGCCAAAGGTTCATAACTGGTGAAGAGACTTGAAGGGGAGAGCAGGATACATAAAGTGAAACAAATCATGTTATTGGTATGTGGGTCAGGAGTTCTTGCAAAGTAGTTCTGGGTTTAACCACGGTGATTTGGACATTTTTTCTGCATTTTTCTGATTTTTTCCTGTCAACAGGAAGGACCTAGCATGATCTCCTTGGAATTCGTGAATGAATACTTGGAACTCTTTTTCTAGACAGGACRGGAGAACCTGGAGAGTATAAGCTAACAGCCTTTCCTCACCTCCTTAACAGTGCACACAATCAGGACCATCAACTTCTGATTTGTTTGGTAACCAGAAGAACTACAATTCAGAAGAAATACTGCTTGGGTTTATTGATTTGTACAGCTGGGTTTTTTGCTTCTCCTCAAATTTAATATTTTTAGTKCAATGATTGATTCAGGACTGGTGACAATTCCAGTCAGCCACTTGAAGGTTTTAACACYGTTAGAAATGGATGAATGCTGAAATAAACTGCAGTATATTTACAGGATTAATAGTAAAATATAAAAGCTTGTTTTATTTTCTTCCTCTCTTTCCCCTCCTGAAACTATTAATATGACCTACTGAACACATCATTCTTCATTATGAATATATAATATTCCTTCCAAAAATTTTAGTCTAGATTAACTAGTCCTRTTACAACACCAGCCACCTACCCCCCTGCCAAAATCTCTCATTAAAGTATTCTACAGAGCCACATTGTTTTGTGGCACAACAGAGTGAAAACAAATTCTTGAAAGAATTCTTTATTTGCTTTCACCTAGGAAACCTATCATAGCTTCTTCAGCTACCATAAATGAATACTAATTTCATTGTCAGCAGGAATTCAGCCTTTCATTATTTATATAAATTCACCTCRGTATTATAACTGTAACTCAGTGATGTCATGAACTGAAAATGATGAAAAGCTGGATTCTATTCAGACATATGAAAGTAGTATCACATATAAGAAGCACAAAGCACTTCTACCTGTGGAGTTTACTAATGGCTTCTACATGAAATGGGAGCAAATTGGCTAYGAGGAATCCAGGTTAAAAGTCTACAAATTCATAAACTTGCAAATCAGGACRGTGCTGGTATGTAATTCAATGGGCAAAATGATCAGCCTGTTCTAATAATCACCTCCATTCTAATCCTGTCTGCTTTCCTCAATTTAATCACTTCCTGTATAAAAATACAGCTTTTGATCATCTAAGCAATATTTTTGCCCTCTGATTTTGCTTCTACTCTCTCTCATAGAACTTGACCATTAGCTGGGCTAATTCCATATTGGTTCTAGTAATGTATTTAAGCTTTTTGCTTCCTTCTCAACACACTCACAGCTTCCTTTTATTGTAATCTCTGCCCCAACTTGTTGTGAGCGGGTTGTGAGCAAGTTCTGAGCAGCCCTGGGCTCACCTTTTTTATCAGCTGGCTGTGGAAATGACGAAACGGGATCTTGGATTGGAGATCTGAGGTTGCCTTTATTAAGGGGAACACAAGCACACGTGGCCTCCCCAGATACTGCATATTCCAAGAGCCCAGACCGGCCGGAGCTGGCCGGTTTTATAGTGTACAATATGAGGGGGGCGTGGTTACCATTAGGCTCTGGTTACAGGGGCAGGACTGATCCTGACCTTTGTTTGAGGGAGAGGCTTTCTCTCCCTCACCAACTCTTCAATTTTTCTCCTCTGCCAGCCATTTTTTCTTCTACTTCCCTGGTGAAAAGAAAGTTTCACATAAAAAAAGTAATCAATTCTGATCCATGTAAGGGGATCTCTAGGTATTATTTGATTAGTCAGCTTGCTTTAATTCACTGATCTGCACTTTTTCTTTGGCATGKCTTGATTTCAGCTTAAGCCAAATCATCCACGAATAAAACACCATGAAATGCAACTGCTGGTGCAATGAGGAGTTGTCAGACACAAAGATATTTGGCCATWCCTCCCTCTGTAAGTCAGCATTTTCATGATACACTCCAGGTAGTGGTAAGCAGAAGCTTGCAATTGAGGATGTAGAAATRGTTTGAAATTACTTGACATAACTTTTGTTTTAAGGCTTGAAAACATGAGAGTGGGAGTGGCTGAGTGTATTTCTGCTTGGTTTAGTTGGGTTGGATTAGTTTTTTTAAGTAGAGAATTACCTTAAATTAAACATAAGAACTACAATTATTATGCAAGGCTTACTAAGCCACACCAAAATTTTATGATCTCTGCCTTCAACAGAGAGCAACCAGGATGAAGAATGAAAAGTAACACAGAGCATCTGAGTGTAGTCTCTCTTATTTGACAATAAAATCTCTAAGAGAGACAATTTACTGCTTTAGACAGTCTACTTAACGTCATCCTCAAGGCATGCCTTTAAAATGATTCTGTTGTAATAAGATAGCCYGAACAGTGAGTACATGATCGTCAGGTTTAAATAGCTGTTTTATTGCCTATTTGAACAAGAGGGGAAAAAAAACCCAAGAAAAATACATCTTTATGGTGAGAAAAAGGCGTGGCAAAAAAMCCAGGATGACAATAGAAATTCTCATACCCCAGGAATGGCTACATCCTCCACCAGCTATGTCATTGAGAGTCAATGCTGATGAACACCGATCTTTTTGTGCACAGGATGAATGACAGAATAGAGAGCTTTTTCCTGAGTACAGGGTGTAAAAAACCTCAAAGTGTCTGCTGCCACTTTCCCTAATGGTTACTGCTGTCATTTTATATAGCAGGCTTATCTGGAGGCTACTGTCAAGTGGCAGAATCCTGTTGTGCAAACACTGCAGAAAAACACAATCGGAAAGATTTCTTTCTCCAACTCCTTCATAAAAATGTGCGTGTTTCACCCTACCCAACTTTGTCTAAGCACATTATGTCATAAATCAGCATTTCAGAGTCTGAAGGACCCTATTGTGGCTATGACAAAAGGCATGGTTTCTTCTTCCTCAGATCACATTTTGCCTTTCAGAGCCTAGGTGCCACCTTTCCTCCGTATTCAAACTGACATTATGGATAAGAAGTTTGTATAACACAAACTTCCCAGGCAGTTTGTGTTCTTTGACTTCATTTAGGTTAGGATCTGTTCATAAGGAACATTATTACTTCAGTAATGAATGAATTTAATTTAAAGGTTTGTAAAAAATTCTTTAAAAGAATTGTACTAGGCAACATTTGAATATTTCTAAGGGAAAACAATGTAAATGTTCCTGATGAATCATAGTTTTTAAGGCCTCCAGATAAACCTGCTGTATAAAATGAAAGTGAGCATGTAACTTCAGTGTAATTGTCTTAAGTATTTTAGAATCTACTCAATAACTGAATTATTTCAAAAATTAATTCCATTCTGTTGCTCTGAAAAACACATCTTTTTTTTTTTTGGTTTGTTTACCTCATATAGATCACAGAGCTACATGAAGGAGACCTATACTTCTAATAAATTAATCTCAGCTCTCTTTCCTAGAATGACAGATCAGTTGTTTCTGTTTGTTTTCACTTGACTCCTCTATTCAGAACCATTTCCTTTTGGCAAAGTTGTTGATATATGCGCTGGAAAAGAACTGTTTTGTGAAAGCTGCTATAGTTTTTGCTAGGGATGTAAAAAAGGGAGAAAATTTTCCATGCTGCTAGAGAATAAAAGCTTCTAGAGTATACAGTTCTGCCTGGATGAATTACATTGATTTAAATATATTTGAGCTCTTTTTCCTCCCCATATTGTTGACTGTAGTTTCAGTTTGGTTTTCTGCTACAGGATACTCTTACACTAATTACATACCATCGAGCAAGAATTTTCTTCTAAAATTAATTACACAAAGAATAAAATAGGAGATAATGGGAAGTAACCACATAGAAACTACCATCAACTGAAAAACTGGAAATATGTTGTTTTAAAGAACTGCCTTATAATTTTGTTAAAGTCTCTTTATGAATGAGCAGAAAGAAAACAAGAACTATTATTTCTAAATTCTACACAACACTGAATTTTGAGGGCATAAAATAAATTAGTTTCAGGCATTTCCTCCAAGTTCTTATGTCTGGCTTAACCAGTTTCTTTTGGGATAAGACAAAGTATATTAATAGTTACATAYTATACACAATGCACAAAGAAAATAAAAAGGAAAAAAAGAAAAACAAGTCACTTTTTCACTTTCCTGTAGTTTCAAGTTTCTGGAAAAAAAAAAAACCAGTGAACATAGTATTGCTTTTCATGTGCCAATTTGGCCCCGGCTACGTTACACCAGCTGCTTTGCTAAGCCAGGCTCTTAATAGATGGCAAGTAAAATGAAGAAGATTGAAGACAGGTTAGAAGAAAAAGGCAGCAATAGAAATCAACACAGTAGGGTGGAAAGAGCAGAAAACTTATGTTCACATTTTAGGAAGCTTTTCAGATGCAGCCATAAAGATGATATGGTGGCTGGTCCCTTCCCTTATTTTGCCTTCAGAGGATGTCTCAGAAGTTCAAGGAAACAAACAAAACCTATCCATTAAAAAAAGAATTGTGGATTTTAGCATTTAGAGGTACCTGTTAAAATCAATGATCAAGCAGTGTTGTGATATAAATATATATATATATATGTATATATATATATATATACATGTCTGTATATATATCTCCTCATGTGAACCACATTCTAGTTAATGAATTTTAATTGTATTATATTTAATACAAGTGTTTGTGATCATCTGTCAGATGCCTCCCAACCTATGGCTGAAATAGAAAAAGGTTTGATAGCTATCAATTTGCAAGATCAAGGTAGGTGTTACTTGCTCTAAAAACAAAGTAATAAAACAGAGGGCTCTTTTGAAATTCTAATTTGTGGGAGATTAAGTGCTCCATTGCACTGGATGCATTTATAAAGCAYGGAAATATGGAAATGCTAGTCAGTGGTTCATGGTCTAAAGAATTCAGAAAAAATACTCTAGGCACCTATAAAGCAAAAGAGGGAGCAAGACAACACATCTTYCCAAATTAGGAACTTATTTAGCTTTCAAACAGCTTTAAATCTGAGGATCACAGAAGATATAACGAGATAAATAAAGGGATATGGGGCAGAACATAACTTTTGGGTTATTTGTCTGATGGATTGATTTATTGATTGATTAACTAATTATTTGTTGGGGTGTGGGAATTTTTTTGATTTGCCTCTGGGGATATTGTGACTAATACTTACAATAGAATTAATTACTAATTATTAATAGAAATCTAATAAATAGCCCAAAATCAAAGTATTATTGAATAGTTTTAGAATAAAATTATGGATCTTAGGCCTCTCCACTGTCTGCTAAACACAAAAATATCTTATCACTTTAACAAATGGGTATAGAACATTRTTATTTTCTGTCTGTCTGTGAGAAAGAAAAGTAAAAAGACATTTTAGTTCCTTAAGAAAAAACCAAATTTATAATATTTGGATGTGGTGTAGGGAACACATTCCTTCTTGATTTTCTTRGCTTAAATGGCCTACTATATACAATTAATAAAAATATATTAATTCTAATGAAATTTTCTTCATGGTATTTCCATATATGCTTTTACTTTCACTGCATAAGGAAATAATCATATTTGAACTCCAGAGAAAAAATCCATATAGAACATATATATATATTTTAGGAAAACAACATCCTCAAAGAAAAATAACACTCAGTTTAGCTAGAATTTCAATCTTTCATTTAGAGTGTAAAATTAATATTCTCATAAGCTRTAGTAATCAAGGCACTTGTGGCACTTCTAATAAGTACAGAGTTGTTAGTTCCAGTGTATTGGTTAAATTATATTTTGAGTAAATCAGTTTACTCTCCAATTCCAGTTAGACAGTTGCAGTCTTCATAACTTCTGCTACATTACCATAAATCAGCACATTCCAAGTGGTTACACTTCAGTGAAAAGGATTAAATTTTCATGTGTTTGGTTTGCAAATTGCTTTAGGATTCTCTGAAAAAAAGTAGTAGTAAAYATTGTGAAGTCAAGGAATAAAATTCCACCATGGGGCAAAATTTGTTCACTGATCTAAATAAATTGCATGATCGTTTTTTTTTGTTTGCTTGTTTGTTTGTTTGTTTTTTTTTTTTTTTTTTCCTAATCAGGGAAGAATTTAGCCAATGTCGAGTAGAATTTTCATGTCTAAAACATGTTTTAAATAAATGACACATTGTTGGAACCCTGGTTAATTAAATTAATTGAAACTATCAATTGCATTCATTTAAAGATAAATGAAGTTTTATGTTGCAGATAAATGAAGTAAAAAACAAATTACTGAGATTAGCTCTGTTGGTAAGAGGATGGTGCTAATAATACCAAGGCTCTGGGTTTGATTCCTSTGTGGGTCATTCATTAAAGAGTTGTACTTGATGATCCTTGTGGGTCACTTCCAATTCCTTCTGTGAAACCTGTGGAACAGCCGAATCAAAGCCAAAAAGTTTTAAAATATTCTTAAAATGTTTTTCATCCTATTCAGACCTATAAATACTTATATCCAGTAAGCATACACGCATGGTAGATGTAACACATTAAAATRAAATCTCAAGTCCTAGGTGTCCTTATTGTTCATCTGTCTCTTTCACTGATGAGTTTTCTAGTGTGCTTAACCTGATCTCTGGAATGTCTGTTTTTGTAACACTTGTTTTCTTGGACAGTTGCAATATTTTAATATTAGTTTCAAACTAAAAACTACCAACAGCAATACAATACAGTGATGCATAAGCTSAAAGATTGCACAACCAAATAAATACCATTTTCATGAGATACATGGGTCTACTGAACAGGATAGATTTAATGAGGACATGGTCTTTTCACAGATGTTAAATCCATGTCCTTTTGAGTGATTTGAGTTTGTATGTGAAAAACTAGAAATAATATTTGTCTTCTGATAGTTTTAATAAATGCAATTATTTAGATTGGAAGGATGAGTAGATCTGACACTGAAAACTAGAACAGGGCCAGCTTTGTAGATATTGAGCTGCCTTCCTGCAGACACTTGCAATATTGCAGCTTACAATACTGTCAACGTCAGCTTGTCAGATGCCTGAAGGAGTGTCAGCTTGGGTTATCTTTTATGCAATTGTCATTATAACAAACCCAAGAGCTTGAAATAGAGTTTCCACTATTGCCAAATGTAAATGTGTGTCATAAATTAGGATTGGTTTGGAGAATTGTGTGTGTTGTTTTCTTTGTTTGTTTGTGGGGCTTTATGAGAGTCTGCTTAAAATTTCAATTAATAGGAATAGCATTATAATATCTGAGGTCAGAATTTCTGGTTTGAAATGAACTCAGAAACTACATTTATACAGAGTATTTACACAGCTGGCCTTTCTCTGACTGTTTTTGATACCAGACTTTTTAGACTTTAATTTTGCTTGGTTAGATGCTTCCTATAATCAGCTAATCGCAAGTGTGATTTGTAAACACATCATTTATTACACTTTTCTTCATCCATCAATTTTATTTTGCTGAAAAGAGAAATAGTGAAGAAAGTATTAATCTTCAGAAGTCATTTCTCGGGACAAAGGTTTCCTGCTAGGTCCCTCAGTGCCAGCCCTGCTGAAATGGCCACGGAGCTTGTCATGCTTTCAGGCGTTGAGAATCAAAGGCAAAAAACTCATGCATGGGAAAACCTTAAAAACTAGTGTTACCAGCAGAATAATATCCCACACTCTAGTCCATCCTAAGCCAGAGAAATGTTCATATCTACAAAGAAAACCAGTTCTGGAAGATCTTGGTCCCTACTTCCAGAAGAAACCCATTAGAATGATCTAAGGTGATGAACAGGTGTTTTAGCAGTTTTCAGGTCAGCTTTCTTACTCATCACATGGATCCTAGGGTGCTACAAAGGAGTTTTTCAGAGAGATATTCTCAGGAAAGATTTAMCAAGAGCAAACTTAAAGCTATGGGCTCCATAACTCCACATCTAAACAACCCAAAAAGTGGGTCTAGCAACAATTTAGGTGGCTAAGAGTAACAATTTAGTGAGGACATAGTGCAGATTTTTCTGCATCCCCACTTATGGAACTTCAATTTCATCGTAATTCATTTATTATTCAGGTGATACACATCAACGTAAGTGCCCTGAAACAAATTTGTGCTTATTTAAGGGACTAGATCCCTGTCCTTAAAGTAATTTTATCTTTAAAATTATTGATATACTTAGTCCTTAAAAGATTAAATAATTTTTGCATAGTTTTAAAAATAAATACATTATATATATGTGTGTATGTGTGTATAACTAATCCATACATTTCCTTATAGGTCTGCTTCTGCTCTGTCTAGTGAGAAATGAAAAATTTCCTGCTATATTATATGTTTCCATATTTATATTTCAAGCAAGCTTCCTCTATAACTTTAGGAGTACAACATTATTGTTTTGCTGTGCCATATCTGTTGTAAGGATCTTAAACCTGCATCTTTGTTTTCTCTAGATTCATTTAAACTCAAAGAATAGGGTTTTTTTCTGGTATTGATTTTAGCAGTTTCAATTAAACATACTTTCTTCATGTAAGAATCTCCTCAAGGAAACTCCATCAACTAATAAATTGCTCCTTTCCAACTGTCACTAATGAGAATATTTGCTCCTTTTTCCCATGTGTTATATATTTTAAAGGTTATTTCATTCTAAATATGATTAAGTTACCAAGATTTATTATCTTTATATCTGAGATATCCTTACTGTGAAGTATATTACACTTGTTTTATAGTCTTTTTAATTTTAGATTGAATTCTCAACTACCCTAATTACTGTTTTGCAAGAAAGGGTGGAAAGAGACACATCACCTATGCATTCATCATAATTATCCCAATGATAAAACAGATAGCAATTAATTTGTCTGCAAAGAAGACGTGTTGTGAATAGGGCTTTAGTTTGCAGCACAATATTATAAGAACACCTACTGTGTGAAAAKCTTACTTTTCATCTAAGAAATCACACAAGAAGCATACTTCTGTAGTATTATGTATTTGAAGTCTGAAGGTTTTCTGAACTATTTTTGAACTATTAAACCCAAATTCACACATTTTCATTACCTTGCTTCCTAAGTATCAGCCTGATACCTCCCTGCATACTTACAGTCCTACAAGATTCTCAGCATTAATAAAACTATGGTTTAGCATACACAAAATTAATGGTTTCATTAAGACAACTCAATTATAGAAAGTCAGAACCACGTGAATGCTCTTTTTTTTCAGTTACCCTCAGTAAATAATTTTTGTATTCCTTTGACATTACATGGTTTTATAGAACTGGTGTTTAAATTTGGTTTTGAGATATCAATTGCATTTACTTTTTAATAACTCTACAAAGTGCCTATGAAGACTTCTTTAATGCAGTTGCTGGCAGCACAACTGTACCATTGTAGCTGTAAATGACAGAGTTCTTACACAAGTAAAATTAGAGAGACATGCAAGCATATTTCTAAGTCTAAAACCCACATCTTGTTATTTGATTAGATATAAGCCACATCTTGAAATATTTAGGTGAGAATATATTATTACTTCAATGACAAGTTATACCCCACTAGATTATTAATATGAGAAAAGCAATTAGAGTTTTTAGCTGAATGTTTAATGTTTCAGGTTTTCTCAAAACTGCACTTGCTTATGAATTAGAAGTTATCATTTCAGAGCAATTTGGATTTCCACAACTTTATAAATTCCAGAAAAAGTGGGGAGCTGAGATCGTATACCTACCCACTCTTCATATGAGACAGATTTCAGAGTACAATGAAGTAGATAGGACTTTTCTCGCACTCAACTCTCTCTATCTGTCAGTGTGCCACACAGTAATGCTTTAATCCATCATGCCATCACCTTCACCAGGACTATGAGTAAGTGCTGAGCTGTCCACCCACTGTTTTCCTGCAGTGCTATCCTTAGGTGTGCAGAGAAACAGCAATTAAAAAGACTGGATTGGCTCAGGATCCCTGTGAAGAAAGGCTGGGACCAAGGGAAGAAGGAACCAAAGCAGATCATTGATAACTGTGAATAGCTGGATTTAATCAGAATTTTAAAAAGTTATTGGCAAGAGTGTGTCATACAGAATTAAGAAAAAAATATAAGATATATATCTCTCTTCCAACCTAAAAAGAGCCACTTGAAACAAAATACTGGAAAAAGTTTTAAGTTCTTGAACTACTTAGATAACAACAATAAAGAGGGAGCAAGAGTGAAATTACGTTTGATTTTTAAAACTTGTTTATTTTCTTGATTACCAGGCATCAAACCATGAACTGATGGAATGCTCTGTGAATGGTGGTCCATGATGATTTTTGATTAAGGATTAGTGTTGGTAATGGCTGTAATGAAAAGCAGGAATATTTTTTACTCAACATTACAGCATTTTCTGACTTCAGAGATTTCTGTTGATGAACTTGGCCCTTCAGAAAAGACTGAAGGCTGGCACATTGTTTTCCATGGGAAACATGAGTTTATGTCTCAGATGTTAGAAAGTATGCTATAACCTGCAAGTAAATTATAGATTTTGTTTTCTGAAGAATATGAATAGTAAAGAGCAGACAAGACACCAAATGTCATTATTGACACAAAGTTTTGTTAGCAAAAATTACGCTGTCAGAAATTTTGTCACAATGGCATCTGTTGCATGAGAGGGGGAGATTTCCTTGGATCTTGCTATTGGATTTATCTGTCAGTGTTCTTGRCCAGCCTCTCAGCATCCTTTTATGGGAACCCTTCAATGGATAATGYGGCTGTACAGGTGGGTGGTTTGACTGACTTACTCAGGGAAACACATCAACACCATAAGGGAGAACCCTCAGTGGGCCTTCCACTTTATTGGAGTATGTTGCCCACTACTGGTGCCTGCCAGCACCTCTGAAGGACTCACACTAACCACCTCTTCATAAATAAAACACTCATAATAAAAACACTCTTCATAAATATAAATTTGTGACGGGTTAAGGTTCAAGGATTGCCAGTGACAGTATCTGACTGCAAAAGCATATCCAAAGCAATGCACAGTCAAGCTCTAATCCCCACTAAGAGTATTTAGTGTGAATACAATGTTTTTTTTACCCAAAAGGTGTGCATTAATATTAGAATTAGGCTATAGTGAACCAAGTTCATCTGAGGAGAAAGTTTTCACCAAAGTTGTTGGCTCAGCAGCAAGACATCTTTTCCCATCTCCCCTGGCTGACAGGTGCTGCGAGGTTTGTTAGCTATAAAGTCCCTCTCCCTCCCTGCAAGGATTTCAGTAGAGCCTGGCTGTGATATCTCCTCTCCGCTTCTCCCTCTGTTCCACCCATTTTATCTTAGCAGGTGCTCAGAGCTGCAGATTGTGTGTGTGGGGACTCATCATGGGATAGGTTTTGAGCAAGCCAGTTGCATTCCATCCAGGAGCATCAGGTCTCTTTCATCCTGTTTCATCTGTGCCATTCTAACTTCGGTTAAAATGAGAATATAACTTCCCACTTTCCTCCCAGCCATCTTTCCACATCTAATAAACTTTAAAGGCAAGTTACTAACACATTTCTGGTTTTAGGGAAATGGAGGTTAAACCACATCTTTTTTCCAACCATCTGTAATTTCGTGTACTTGTAACTTAGTTCGATGCACTTGCAAACCTAAAAAATCCATTTGTGATTTAAATTTCAGAAATCACTTGGGCAGGTGTGGATGTCAGCTGATAAAAGGATGAGGAATGATTCATATAATGCCAAAAGTAACTTGACCGTAATCAATCTACTGAATCAGTTGTCTGCCTTATCCTTTTGGAATTTTGGAAAAGTAAAATTTAAAGAGGAACTTCAACTTAAACAGATAATAGAGTATATATCTCTTGGCATTTTTATGTATATGAATAATAATTGTAGTGCTAATTAGATCATGGAATCATAAAATTTTTATACATCTACAAGTACATATGTAAAAATGTAGAATAAACATTAGCAGATGATTTCTGATGTGAAACTTTTTTTATATCCCTACATCAGGAAGAAATTTCATCTTTGTCCATAAACAGAAACACTGAGGAAGTTTAAGTTGGATTTCAGATATTCTGAAGATCTGTTTTCGTGCTTCTACCTAGTTTTTATTCTTGCATCCAYATCAAAATGTGAAATATCACTTCTAATGCATGTTTAATTTCTTTGTCATTTCTTCAGGTATGATATTTGCATTTATGTTTGATTCATCCACTTAGAGAAGAGGATATTTATGAAGTGATTTAGGAAAGTCATAGCTCAGTTAGAAGCCTGTCTTTTCCATGGGGTATTAATGATGTGCCAGATCTTCCAGACTAGTGCCCCCTGTACTCAAATCCTCCATCAGAAATGTATGAATCACCCAAACATGCATAAAAACTCTTGGATTATTTGGTAAGCAAAAGTGAGGTCATACATAATTAAAAAGTTTACCCCTGATTCTGAATAGCCACAAGCCTCCATTGCAATCTCTGAATGCACCAGGTGCAGAAATAAGGCTTTACTGTGCTGTGCATCTTTAAATCTGGTCACAGACTTTATATATCTCAGCAGTAATGAGTGACTACTTATTGGTATTTTAAATTTAGATTTAATAAGCAATGGTCCCTGTCAGTTTTGTCACTCCTCCCTGAAAGATCAAGAGCTATAACAAGAAGCATTACTGAGGGAAGATTAAAAGAGTCTCAATCAATGCAGAGAATTTAAAAGACTAAAATCTAAACAAAATCAAATAGCCAGATGAAAAGATAACCAGTAGACATCAGAACAATGACAACAAAGATAGAGGTAGTGGCATAGTTAGGGATTAAATTAAAATGGAGGTGATTGAGTCTTAGGAGAGCAAAATGTATGGTTGGGGGGAGCAAAAGAACAAAGAAAATATCAGTAGAGATGAGGAAAGAGGGATCAAAGGAAATAAAATTAAATATACAAGACATGAAAGAGAGAAGCTACAGATCAAGGCTAATATTTCAGTATACAGTCAAGTCATCAGACAAACACCTTCTCAAATTCTGAAATAATACTGGAGATAAAAAATCTTTAAAAAAATCTAAAAAAAATCTATCGTCCTATAAGCTTTAGCAGAAATCAAGATAAACAGAACAATAATTATTTGAAGTGCTTCCACAGTCAGGTCTCCATAGTTCCATAATATAAATATATGTTATCATTTTAAGGCACCATGACCTAAGGAACTGAGAGAAAACTCCATGTGGTACAYTGTCAGTAAGATCTACTGCAGAAACAAAAGGTTTAGCAAAGACAAATGGAAGGGCATTTTTTTACCACAAAATTGTTGTATATTTGGTCATAGCACACCTAGGGTGTTTGCAGAGTGTAGGTGTTCTCCAAAGAGCAGCCTCTTTAAAGGCGAAATGATAACAATGCCTGCACATATAAGGAAACAAATTCTTGTTAACATATAACAACAGGAAAATATTCCATTCTCTTCCTTCTGCATTAAAAACAAATTGAGAACATCCAAAGGGAAAATAACTTCTTAAGTAGATTCCATTAGATTTCCCATAGGAGGGGAAAGAATGTTTTGCAAAAGAGAAATGAGAATAATTCATATAAACCAAATATATGAAAGAAAATAAAACCAGGTTTTCCATGCACACTAATGATAGGATATGTGTGGGGTCTTGAGATTAACTTTTTTTTCTTTTTTTTTAAGCTTGTCAGCTTTATATATTGAAGTGGCTAAAAATGAAACACCTTGTCCCAAGCATGTAGATAGATTTAGCAATTAATATTTATAACATAGGATTTAAAAAAACACAACGGGAGGTTTCATTCTCTATTTTGCTGTTTTCTAAGGTATTTATTGGTAGTAATTGGAAAATATTTTTTTCTTCACTGACCCTTTTCCGAGATCTGTAAGATTATGTTGCTTATCCAGTTTAGTAGTGAAACACCCCACTCTTTGGAAAATTAGTCTGGATTACTAATTACTACTAAAATTGCTCAGAATTATTAGAATATATGCATTGTCAGAATGATCACACAGTTTGTTTTTCAACTGTCACTGAACTTCTTACTCTTAGCATCAGAGAAAAATCTAGAGTTAAAGAATGGATTTTTGACAATTCAGTAATAGGCAATACAATTAAAGTAACTATAGATTCTCTGTAGAGAAAAAGAAARAAAAACCAAAAAAAGTTGATTTTTTYCCCTACCTATGATTTAAATAAGATACCTAAGAGATCAATTAGTTGGGAGGCTGGAAATGGGCCTTAGAAAGTCTTTCAAACTACTGTTTGTCAAGTTTGTGAGTAAGGATGTCCACAGAGGAGGGTGTGACAAAGACTCCATCTATGCAAGCAGTTCTGGTGAGCTCCTTGATACCTTGCATTCAACCAAAGATTGCATTGCATAATTCCTATTCATTGGCTGGCATTTCTTCCTCCCCTACCAGCTGATTTTGCTGGTTATCAAACCTGTGTGTGCCATACTATCTGTGGGATGACATTTTGCTGGATGTTCTAGGAAATACATGGGGGACCCAAAGAACTTTTAAAAGGATCCTAGTTCTCCACTTCATAAATTTACTATAACTTTGAGGGTAAAACACATTAATTATGAAAAAAAAACCTTAGCCTAATTCAAGTTATGATCAATGCAAATACACATTTTTATTTTCATCAATTAGATCAGACAGCAAAGAGAGTGTTAGAAAAGGCACAGGTGAGAAAAGAATAATAAAAAAACCCATAAAACAAACAAACAAAACCCACAACAAAACCATATCTGCTTAATGCAAGATGGGATCTGGTAGTCTTCTAATTTTTTGTTTCTTCTTTATTTGTTGCTTACTTGTTTTGCACATCCCTTTTGATGTCAGTATGAAACACAACTGTAAGATGCTTTTAAAATTCTATTTAATAGAGCTAACCCTATAATGAGAAAATGCTGTAGATAATCTTGGATTTGGGAATGCTGGGAGACATAGCCTTAAATGAGCCTCTTATTCATGTGCAGCATGCTGTGTACACCCTGTCCATAGAAGTCTCCAGTTTCAGTCATTTGACTGGCTATTAGGATTCTTTTACAAGGAAACAACTTTATCCAGCATTTATGCAGTCAAAGAGCAATAGTGTTTGCACAAGAATTTATTGCTGTGCTTTCAGTTCAAGGTGAGGCCATAATCACTGGTACCAAGTGGGAGATTCCTTGCAGGCTCCTCTGCTACAGTGAGGTCACTGAGCTTGTGCTGCAGCCAAAGGAGCTGTGCAGCACAATGCAGCCTGGAGGCCACGCTGGACAGCACAGACCTGGGCATACTGCAGTCAACTGACATGTAGATCAGCAGCTCCACGAGGTACAATCCTTTTCCAGTGAGGATCACTGCACTTGCCTTACAGTCCTTTCTGAATACTCATGCAGGATTTCTACTTTCTTTCCTAACCTACATGCCAAGCTGCTTCTAAAGGAAAGGATCTTCTGTTGATGAAACCTGCTGACTTTCTAAATGACTTAAGGTTTTTTTTTAGTCCTAGGGGACAGAACAGATCTCATTCTTTTTCTGAAATGTAATGTTTCGAGTTTTCTTCATTTTTAGAAAAGCAATGTCCATTTCCTTATTTGGTTTTGATAGGTCATACTTTTGTGCTCATTCTCATGTTTCATTTCGGCTTTTTTTCTTTTTTTCTGGACACTCTTCACACTGTCACAACTTTTGTGAAGTTCATAGTATAAAGATGTTCAGACTCAGCATTACTGGTACTGAGCTGAGGTAAATTTAGGAAAGCATTTTGGGGATCCTTCCCCTAGATACTTTTCCTGCTTATCATCTCCCTGCTCAGTTAGTACTGTATATGCCTGTATAAGCAGATTATTATAGAATCACAGACTGGTTTAGGTTGGAAGAGACTTTAAAGATCATCAAGTTCCAATCCCCATGCCATGGGCAGGAACATCTTCCATTAATTCTCCATTTCAAATACAGATTTTGTTACATGTCATTGTTGGATTTCATTCTAATTTTCATTCATTTCTCCGATTTCAGCTCTTCAGTTCTTCCACAGAAGGGTATGAAAAGTATTGATGTCAACACATGTTCCCAGTGAATTCCTACTTCTGCTTTCTTTTTCCTTCTCCTTGAAGTAAAAACATTGAATTTATTCTCCTCAAATCACCCAAAATCCTGATGTGCCAGCCAAGTGTAAGCTCTTAAACAGAGGCAATTGTAGACCTAAGACTTCACTGAGTAAGTAATTTTGCACTATACTTATTGGATCATGGTAATTTCATATTATGTGAATGCATATGTTTCCTTCTCAGTTCTCAAGCTGACTTTCCTTCTTCTATATAATTAAAAAAAATTAATATTTGATCACCCATCAGATTTGGTTATCCTGTATACCTGATATCTTCACTCAAATCTATCATGCAATACATGCAACTATTTTATCCTTCTATAATGGGAAGGGTACTATAATTCAATAATAATAATTTATTGTTGAGAAAGCAATACTTGGTTATTTTCAATATATGTAAAACTATTCCTTACTTTGGAGGATGCATGTGCTTTGACCTGAACTTTTAAAGTACCAACAAGAGCTTTAACTCTTGCTCCTTCCCACTGGCCAATTGATCTTCTTAGTGTGACTCCTGGCACTATCACAGATATTGATACTGGATATGTTCCAGCATCAGTGCTTACAAGAAAACTTGTTAATCCACTGTGAAGAAAACAGTACTTTTCTTCTAGTAGTATAGATTCTAATGTCAATAATGGCTATACATGCTAGAACTTGTATTTTATATGATCTTGTTTCTAAAGATAACTATCATTGATGCAAATCCATTATAAAAAAATTGCACTGTGTTTTATTAAGAATCATTACTTAAAATCATATATGGATTTATATACTGAAATGAYGGTTAATTAGTGTGACTTACCTTTATGAAAATGAGATCATTTTTATCAGATTGTAAAAGATTATTTTATTTTTTAATAATTTTATAGTTTATAAAACCCAAGGTTTGAATAGCATTGTACTTCTAATAAGACTTAACATTTAAATAATGTATTTAATTTTGAAATTATTTTATAGGACCTCATGTAAAAAGTCAAATAGTACTATAAAATTATAAAGAATGTAATTAATTATGATTTACATTTTATAGTTCTTGCATATTTCTAAGTTATTTCTAGAAAACAACACTGAGCAGTATCAGTTTTCAACTTTTAGTTTCATAGTATAAACTTCAGCTGTTTGAGGTATTTGCAAAAATTAAGAACTACTTGTTGGAGTTCTCTCTACAACTAGAGCTTGTTGAATTCTCCAATCTGAATTGCCCAATGACAAATAAACAGTGCTGTGCATTTCTCAGTATTCAAAGTTTAAATTTCATGGAAATATTGGAACGAAATCTATTCTAGTTAGGTTCCTTTTTTATTTTTTGTTCTTTGATTTGGTGGGGTGATTTTTTTAAAATGTCTTTTAAAGAATTACTTTTTTCCTACTCCAATGAAAAATCAGAAAGGGATTGAAGAAATATTTGAAAACAGTCTCAGTGGTATGGTAATACAGAAATCACAGAATCACAGAAATTCTAGGTTGGAAGAGACCTTTAAGATCATCGAGTCCAACC